>PYHW01009758.1:148098-168937 GCA_013186435.1 Turdus rufiventris
CCGGACTGACACCCAGCCTTTCCCCTCTTGTCTCCTGCAGGTCTGAAAGGATGCGGCAGAGCCCCGCCGGCCCTCGGGACCCGCCCGCAGCCCGGCCCCGGGGGGCTGCAGCCGGCCCGGCCGCTCCGGTGCCCATCGGCGGGGCACCATGCCCGTGAGCGGGGCACGGCAGCTCGCAGCGGGACGGGACAGCAGGGCTCTGTAGCCTCGTCCCCTCCTCGCTATCATGACTGGAGAGACCCAGCATGTTTACACCATCGGCGATACTGAGGCCGGCCCCAAAGAGCCCGACAAGGATTTTGGCTGTGAAGGATGCGGGGATAAGGATGGGAGGGCGCTGGGCGGGGAGGGGACACCCCCCTTCCCTAAGGACAAGGAGCCCCACAGCCAGCGGGAAGCCGTGATCCGGCCGCAGCAAGCGGGGAAGATCGACTTCAAATCGCTCCAGTGCAAGCCTAAATTCGGCAATGACAGCGCCTGGGGCGAGGTCAAGGGCAGCGCCCTGTCCCCGCCGGGGAAGGGGCGAGCCCGGGAGCGCAGCCGGCGCTCGGGGAAGGGCGAGCGGGGCCACCAGCAGCTCTACCGGCTCAGCATCGCCGGCACCCGGCCCAGCCCCACCATCGGCATCGCCTACCCCCAGCAGAAGGTGGCACCCCCGAAGAAGCCCGAGGTGGCCCCCGCGGCGAGCAGCTATCGCTTCCACGTGCCCAGCATCGCCCAGCGCGACGCCGAGCTCCGGCCGCAAGAACTCGGCTTCGGCCGCTGCTTCCCCGACGCTGCGGGCGGCCGCACCTCCAGTTTTACCTCACAGCCCGGGGCTCCCCTCGGCCCCAAGGGGCAGCCCCCCGCTGCCAGCATCCCCCTCAAGAGCCCCGGCACCCATGGGCAGCTACATTATTTGGAGTTCCAGGCAAACCGGGCCGAGTCCTGGCCGTCCCCGGAGAAGAGCTTTGCAGGTGCTACCTACGGGATCTCGGTGCAGAAGGCCAGCTCTTTCTCCGAGGGTGGTAAAGCTGCTGTGCACGGCCTGGGGGCTCTGCCGTGCCAGCTGCCCTTCCAGCTGCTGCACGAGGCGGGCAAGGAGCCGTTCCGCAGCGGCGCGGGCAGCCAGGAGTTCCTGGACGTGGGAATCGCCACCAGCGCCCCGCTGGCTCCTGCTGCCTTCTCCTTCCACTCGTCGCCCAGAGAGTGGCCAGAGGAGCCGCTGGGCTCCTACGAGAGCGTGTCCCCCGAGGGGAGGCTGTACGGGCTGCCCGTGCCCCCGCCGCCCGCTGCGCCCTTCCTGCACCCGCCACCGCCACCAGCCCTGCACCACGGCCCCTTGGCCGGCTTCAAGGGCAGGGCCGAGCATCCCGCCGACCCCACTGGTGCTCTCCCGTCGTCTGGTGCTATCGACCAAAACCCAAGCACTTTCCAAGAAAACCAAGCTGTTTTTCCGTCTAGTTTACACTCGCCCACTGTGCCGAAGCCGGCGGGGAACAGGCAAGCCTCGGCCAAGGACGGCGTCCCCAGCGCGCGGCTGCTGGTGCCCAGCAGCCCCCTGAGAAGGACCGTGCCACCAAACTCCCTGTCCCAAGTGCACTTTCAGAGCAAGGCCTATTGCAGCTCCCCCGGCGGCGTGGGAGCCGTGCCCTTCGAGACGAGCGTTCCCACTACGGCACCCACCCACCCCAGGCTTGTGCAAGCTTGGGAAGGTGCCACGAAGGCGTTTTCTCCCATGGACCAGAATTCAGCACCTTATTCAAACCCTGTTGGAAACCAGTTCTCATTCGAGTGCCAGTCTGGCCCCGAGCAGAGGCAGCACAGGCAGAAAAATGCCAGGCTGCCTTGGCAGCAGATGCACCTCCCTTCTGCAATGCCCGGTGCCAACAGGCTGGAGCTGTCGAGACACATCAGCAGCCAGAAGCTCCCCTTCCCCCCGGGCACGTCGGACTGGCAGGGCAGCGGGAAAGCCCAGAAAGGGCCCCCCATAAGCAATTCTCCAGGGTACCACAGCAAAAAGCTGTTATCGGGAGAGAGCCTGCAGAGGGGAGATCCCAGCGTGACGGGAGCTTTCTCCTTTGACAGTGGGAAGGAACCAGGCTCTCCTGCCTGCGACTCGAGAAGCAAAGCCCTGTTCTACAGTATGGCTCAAGCAGCTCCTCCTCCTCCTCCTCCCTCAAGGAGCTCGTCAGGCTCAGGGCTGGTCCTGCCACCATCAGCTTTGGTGGCTGCCTCCCCTTGCGAGTCCCCTCTGCCGTCCCCTGTCCCCAACCCCACGTGTGGCAGCACCTGCTCGTCGCTGTCCCCCATGTCCAGCAGCCCACTCAACCCCGGCTTCGAGGACAGCCAGGTGACCCCCTCGCCCTTCTTCCAGCACCCCTGCCACGCCAAGGATGCCAACAAAGGCTTCCACCCCTCCGAGGTTCTGAGTCCCAGCTCGCTTCATTACCACGCCCCGGACTCTGCCAAGTCCTTCAGCTTCCCTCCGGACGCTCTGAAAGACGACAGCCTCCTGAAATGTGCCCCGGCCAGCCCGTTCCACAAACCCGCCGGGGAGGTGGCCAAAGGGTGCTCGGACGGGCTGGATGGGGAGCAGCCCCCGCCGCCCTACTCCTCCCATCACCTGCTGGCCACTTCCCTGAGCAGCGCCAGCCTGGACCAGCTGGACGTGCTGCTGACCTGCAGGCAGTGTGACCAGAACTACAGCAACCTGTCGTCCTTCCTGCAGCACCGGCAGTTCTGCGCCTCGCACCCCGCTGCCCAGGGAGAGCCCAGGGACGTTCCCCGCTCAGCCGAGGGGCGCAAAGTGATCCCCCCAGAGCCTTCCAAACCCCTGGAGCTCTCTGCAGACCCCCAGGGACATCTGCTGGCGTTAAACAAGAGCGATGACTTCTTGCTGGACGGGGAAAGCAAAGGTGAGGGCAAGGAGGATGCTCTGAAGGGTGGCCTCTTCCACGGCCTGGCCAGCAGCTCCCTCCCGCTCAGCGCCTCCGACCTGGACATCGACGATGCCAAGCTGGACAGCCTGATCACCGAGGCCCTCAACGGCCTGGGGTACCAGTCGGACAACCCGGAGATAGACAGCAGCTTCATCGATGTGTTCGCTGACGAGGAGCTGCCCGGCGTCAGGGCGGCTGCCGGGGCCATGGCACACAAGGCCTCGGACAGCAAATCCAAGCAGGCAGCGGAGGAGAAGGCAGCAGGAGAGGCCAAGGCTGGCTGCCTGTGTGAAGATGGGGAGCAGGTGAAGAGAGGGCCAGGAAAGCAGCACCTTCACAAAGGGAGGGTGGCACGGAGGGTGGCACCGCAGGACACAGAGGGGACAGAGAGGACAGCCAGGCTGAGGGCAGGCAGGAAGAACAGCATCCCACCAGCCACCACCCCCAGCCAAAAGCATCCCAGGAAACTCAGCCAAGAGCCGGCAGTGAAGAGCGAGGTGGGGCCAGGCAGTGCCGCCAAGAGCTCCAAGCCACCGCGGTTCTCCATGAAGGACGTGAAGAAGAGGAAGCCCCGCAGCGGGACGTGGAGCAAGGAGCTCATCCACAAGATCGTGCAGCAGAAGAACAAGCTCCACAAACTGCAGGTGAAGAGCAGCAAGCAGGCCCAGCTCCCTCAGGCCACCGAGAGGCCACTGGCAGCCACCAAGGAGGGCGGGCTGCGGGAATACGACTACGTGTCCGACTCGGATGAGGAGGGGGCAGAGTGCAGCAAACCCCGGGGCAGGAGGAAGCGTGGCACGGGATTCATGGGGAGGAGAAAGTACAGCTTCAGCAAAAAACGCCTGGGCAGGAGTGAGAGAGCCAGAGAGAAAGACCCAGCCTGGAGCTACAGCCAGAAGAGGGAGGCACAGGAGGACGGAGATGTCCCGAGTCAGGAGGATGCTGAGAAAGAGGATTGTGCTGCCAGAGCCCGAAGGCGGAGCAGCCACTCGTCTGCTGGCAGCAACCACAACGTGCCCAAAGAGATGGGCACCAGCCCAGCCTGCGCTGGTGAGGCTGGTGACAAGGGTGGCTCCCAGAGGAGGAGGCATTCGGGCAGCCCAGCCCGTGTGCCAAGGACTCCCCTCAGCCCTCCCCAGGACAGCAGCCCCAAGATGAGCCAGGAGAGCAAGGAGGACATTCCCAGGGGGAGCAGGAGGTTGGGCTCAGCCAAAGCTTTGCCGGCAGGCTCCAGGACACGGCCGAGGACAGAACCAGATGTTGCTGCCATGGACTGCGCCAAGGAGGAGCCGTCACCGCAGCCCCAGGAAAGGCAAATGCCCGGCACGGCCACCCCAGGCAGGAGCCCTGCCAGCTTCTCCTCTAAGGATGGGGTGGAAGAGCCCAGAGGAGCAGCAAAGCTGCCAGATGAGGCAGGAGAACCCACCCAGCAGGCTCAGGGCTCTCCTGAGCTCACCGTGCACCACCAGAGGCACCAGTTTGCCCCTTTCCCAAGCGAAGGGCTGAAATACCACACAGAGGAGGCGATTGCTCCAGCCCACAGCGGTAACAAATCGAGTCCTGGCCGTGGGAGTGCCGCCTGCTCAGAAGCAGGGGCCAAGTACACGAAGGGACAGGGGCTCTGTGACAGCCAGAAGGATTTTCCCGCACCAGCTCCCACCTACGGGGGGGATGCAGTGGGAATGATGCTCACTGCCAAGGCCCCCGATCCGTATGTCAGCAGTGACAACGCATTTTTCGATCCCAAAGGCCTTCCCGGTCACTACGACGACCACAACCTCTTCCCAAAGCCGCCAGCCCTGGGCTCCTCGCACATGGACGACATGTACCTGTGCCGGGACGACATCGGCGCCAGCTCTTTCGAGCAGAAACACTCCAGCATCTCCCCTTTTGCCACGGAAATGCCGCAGGGCAAAGTGTCCTCCCCTCTCAGCTTTGACTCCTCGTCGATCTTCGCAGAGCTGCCTGTGTCCGAGTTCGATCCCTACGAGAGCAAGGATGGGTACGTGACAGCGTTCCCCTGTCCCCCGAGCGCCTCCCGCAAGCCGCTGCCATTCGAGCCACCCTACCCGCCCTTCCTGCCGGAGAAAGACTGGTCCCTCATGGAGGAGGTGGCCCCCATGCTGCCAGAAGACATGACTCAGTTCCACAGCCTCTCCGTGGAGAAGCCACCAGCCAAGAAATTCCCCGAGGAAGGAGCTGTCCCCAGCAGCCAGCTGTCCCTGCCGGACCGGATCGCAGATTACGGCGTGGCGTTCATCAGCAACATTTCAGACGACGAGCTGGAGATCAAGCGCTTGGTCACGGAGCTGGAGAGCCAACTGCAAAGCAGCAAGCTGGACTCGGAGGTGGCCATCACCCTCCAGAAAGCCGAGCCAAACGTGGCTGTGCACCTGCGAGCGCAGGGAGCCGAGCACTTCCAAGAGGCAGGCCAGGAGAAAGCGCTGTTTTTGGCAGGTGAGCTGGGCAGATCAGGCCTCTGCGCTGGGGACAGGCTGGCAGGGGACAAGCCGGACATGGTGACCACCCGTGAGGACTACGAGAGAGCCAGGGAGCCCTGGCTGGAGCTGGGCTCGCTGGAAACCGGGATGTGCGTCCCAGCTGGCCCGCTGGCCACAAACCATTTCTGCTCCAAAGACGGCAGTGAGCAGCTCCAGGGAACCTCAGCCACGGAGGAAAGAGACCTCAGGAAGATGGAAAATGGATCTTCTTCCAAAAGTCTGCCTGGCTCAAGCACAACTGAGCAAACAGAAGCTCCCATCTACACCGACCCTGTGACAAAAAGCCCTCCTGTTGTCACCGAGTCCGTGTTCCCCAAGACCGTGGATGCAGCAGAAGGAACCAAAGACCCCCTGGCATCCCTGCCACACCAGGGTGGTGCCGAGGGCTTCCCTGTGCCGGGGAAAGCAGACACGGATCCTGCACGGCTGGAAGAGTTTGATGCCCATCTTCCAAACCCTAAGCCTCAATTCTGTTTTCAGCAGGGTCCCGCCCCAGCCTTGGATCTCACCTTTTCACCTCACATCAAAGAGGTCCCAGACACAGAAGAAAAACCCTTAAGCAGGAATGAGCCCCCCAAAAGAGTGAAAAGTGCTGTGGATCTCCAAGGTGGGCCGGTGCTGCTGGAGGAGAGGAAGAGTCCCAACAGCTATGAAAGCCCTGGGCTGGGTGACAAAGCCAGCAAGCCCAAAGCGCTGCTGTTGGAGATGCTGAGTGTGCCCAAGGAGAGTGCCCATCCTTCCCAGGAGATGACGGTGGCATCCCAGGAGACCTCTGCCAACCCTCTGCAGCAGCTCCAGCTCTTCGTGGCCCGCACGGTGAAGAACAACGAGGAGGAGCTGCTGATGCCGTGCTTCCCTGGGCTGCTGGCTCCCGGCCACCCCTCTGCCGCCAACCACGTCCAGGTGGAGCTCAAGGATGCCTTGGAAGGGGAAGATCAGACCCAAGGGGAAGGGGATACCCCTGTTGGAAGCAGCACTGGAAATATCTCTGCTCCAGGGAAAGAGGGGCTTTCTGCCCGTGGATGTGAGCAGCCGGAGCCGTTGGATGCAGAGGGTTCTTACCCTGCAAAACAATCCACGGCAAAGCCGGAGCTGCAAAATAATGTAACAGAGCTGCAGCACTTAGCAAATGAAAGCCTGGAGCCCAGGGACATTAATATCCCTGCAGATGGTGTTTCCCAGGAGCGTAATGACCTCTCACCACCCAGCAGCACCGCGCTGACCTCGCTGCCAGGGCAGGCAGGGAAAGCTGATCAGCTCAGGGAAGAGCAGGAGGGAGATAACGACACAACGACCTTGGCATTTAGGAAACATGAGCAATCCCACCCCAGCCGTGGTTTGCTTGAGGAAGAGACGCTGGGCAGAGAAGAGGGAGAGAGGCTGGGAAGGAGTGGGATGGGGAAGGGGGCGCAGCACCCTGGCAGTGCTCCCACGAGTCCTGTCAGCCCCCTTGGTCCCTCTGAGGGGGATCTCCACCAGGATCACAGCTTGGGGATGGAAATGAAATCCAGCACAGTCAGTGAAAGTGTTCCCAGAGAAGGGAATGGCAAGCTGTCCCTCAACGGCTGTCATTACACAGGCGAATCTCCAGCCAGCCTGCTCTTGCCAGCCAAATATTCCGACCTCAAATGCTTGCAGAGCAGTGGGGCCGAGAGGGGAGAGGTGCCCAGCTTTGGCACTCAGCACTCAGGTGAGAGGAAACACGGCTCCTCCCTGCCTGCAACACCAAGCTCAGCTGTCACAAAAACTTCTCCCGAGGCCAGCAGCCACCACATCCATCAAACCTTGAGCCCAGCAGAGCAGGGGACGTGGGAAAGGGCTCCCACCTTCCCTCCCTCGCTGCATCACTGCGGGGCTGTGCCGGTGGAGGCAGCTGAGGAGCATCCTCATCACCTCCCTGATGGGGTTTTGGATAACTACGAATCACCTGGAAGAGAGGGGACAGTGAGACCCTGCACGCTGTTGCATGGTGATGGGCTGGTGGGCTCTGCCCTGGAGATGGGTGGTCCCCAGGAAGCTCCTGGGAAGGACTGTTCTCTCCCCTGCTCACCACCTTTCCACCAGAAGGCTGTTGGGAAAGAGGCGCCCGAAAACAGTGCTGCTGTGCTGCCAAATTTCAAAGAAAACCAAGGATGTGCCACCACAGACACAGTCGTTAACTGCACCCCTCCAGAAACGCGGGATTATCCAAGCCAGCCCACAGCAGATCCTCTGCCCATGGAGGAAAGGGAGATCAGCCTGAGCCAAGAGAACAAGCTTGAAAACTGCTCCCCTGTCAGGATTAAGCATCAGAGTGAACCAGAGACTTTGTCCAATGGTTTTGCTGTTCAGGACATGTCAGCTGCCATCAGCAGAGGTCTTACAAGGGTTGGAGATCTTGATCCTGCTGAATTAAATGGCCACGAGTTTTCAGGGGAAGCAGAGGTGAGACTCGGTGTCTCCAAAACCACAGAGAGTGAAGTAAAGAGTTTAAAAGGGGAGGAATGCAAAAGCCATGGGACTGCAGAAGCTGGGGGTTGTGTGTTAAACAGTGTGGGCCAAGGACAGGACTGCACACCCAGCAGCACTGCAGACCCACCCCGAAATGAACTCCACAAAGCAAAAAAGCCTGGTGGGCTCCCGGTGACCTGTGACATTTGTTCAGCCACTTTCCGGTCCAAGCCCGGCCTGACCAGGCACAAAGCTGTCAAGCACCAGGTGAAGAACGGTGGTTTGCCACAGCCCAGCAAGACCCCCAGGTCCCCTCTGGTTCCTGCACACGAGACAGCAAAAGCAGCCCAAAAAGTGCCCAGGAGGAGCCTGAAGGCATCAGTCAAAGACAAAACCTGCAGCTCACAGGTGCCGACCTCCACCCTTGAACACATTCCCAAGAAAACGCTCCCAGACCTGGAGAAGGAGCCCAGCTCGCAGATGCAGGAGGTGGTGAGCAGAGTGCTCAGCGACCTGAGCGGGATCTCCTTGGAGATGTCCCAGGAGCTGCACCGCACACGGGTCCTGCAGAGGGAGGGGAGGGCGAAGGGACCGCGCCCGGAGATGAGGGGATCCGGAGAGGCAGCGTCAGGGAAGCTGGATTCGGTCAGGAAAGGAGAAAAGGGCAGGAGGAGCCAAAGCAAAGGCCTTGGAGAGGAGAACAGCAGCTCTGAGAAGCAGCTCAGCAGGAAAGTGAGGCGAAGGAAAGCGAAGGTGTTTCCCAGGAGGAATGAGCCCTGTGAACTGGAGAAGAGCACAGGTCCTGCTGCCCTCAGCTCCAGCCTGCCCGGGATCACGGAGGATTTGCACGAGCCAGATGGCTGCATCTCCACRGAGCAGCAAAACAGGACCAGCACAGCACAGCACTCCCAAAAAGCCAAAGAGTCCTCCTGTGCAGAAGACCTGGACAGCAGGATGGGGTCTCTAAAGGAGATGGTCAGCAAGGAGACAGCCACAGGCTCGGTCACCTGTGCTGGGCAGGTGGAAGATCCAGATGCAGTGGAAGACACGCAGGCTTGCAAAAAATGGATTGGTGGGTTTGTGAAGCAAGTGGAGAAGGGATGGGGCAAGGTGGGCACAGAGCAGCAGCGTGGTGCTGGTGGCACAGAGGACATGAATGCTGGCACAGGGGACAGTCCTGCAGCAGGCAGTGATCCCAGGAACTGGAGCAGTGCCCTGCAGGGTCCCACAGCTCCTGCTGAAGGGGCTTTGCTGCTGGAGAACCACGATTTGGGAACCACCCAAAATGTTTCTGGGCACACTGCTCTGCAGACCCCGCTGGGGAGCAGCCCTCCCCCTGCAGAACCACAGCAGTGGGTGAAGGCAGATGTGCCACCAGGCAGGGAGCACTGCGGGGACAGCACGGCCGCCTCAGAGCTCCAGAGCTTTTTTGACGATGATTCCACGTTCTCCCAGCTGTTCCCCGGGGATGAGCAGTGTGTGCGGAGGAAGTGCACGCGGGTGTATGGCAAGCGCAGCAAGAAACCCAAACCTGTCCCCGAGCTCAGCCTGCAGCCAGCGGGGGCCGTCGACCTCTTCACCATCCGCCTGGCCTCTGATCTCAGCGACAGCAGCTCCTTCTGCGTCACCAGGGAGGAGCCTTGCGAGTACGAGACCATCTCGGTGGACGACGCCCTGATGCTGAACATGTGTCATGGCAGCAAGGCAAAGAGCGGAGAGGCTGCTCCAAAGGGATCTGAAAGCATCGAGCTGAGGTTGGACCAGGAGGTGACCGACCAAGAGAAGGAGGACATTGACCTGGAGGACAACATGCTGACCTTCTTGTGCCAAAACAGCCACGCAGACAGCGTCCCCAGCCTGAACATCTGGGGCAGTCTGGAGAAGGAGGGGGACAGCCTCTCTGCTGAGGACATGTTTGAGCCTCTGATGGACCTTGAGGATGAGCACTCGCTCCAAGAAGTGAACTCCGAGCCCCCCGACCTGGCAGAAGACTCCTACAATGCCAAGGATAACGGGGATTCGGACTCGCCCGAATTTCACACCATCGACATTGAGATGCTGAATGCAAAGCTGAAAATGAGAGACGTGTGCTTCTTCAGCCCTTGCGAGGATCTTCCTGGCTGCGGCGAGGACAGCGCTGGGAATCTGAAGCCAAAGTCGGGCAAGCACAGGAGCAAGCTGGAAGATGGGAAACTGGGGAAAAACCGCGGGGAGATTACAATAAAAACCAAAGACAAGCAGTACAAATGCAAAGTGTGCTTCCAGTGGTTCCTGACGCTGGGGGAGCTGGACTTCCACAAGCTGTCCCACAACCCTTCCCCTCCTCCCACCTGCTACATGTGCGTGCAGCGCAAATTCAGCTCCCGGGAGCAGCTCCGGGACCACCTGAAGGAGAAGCACGCCAGGAACAAAGCCGGGCTGTGGGCGTGCGGGATGTGCCTGAAGGAGATCTCGGACGTGTGGATGTACAACGAGCACCTGCGCGAGCACGCCACGCAGTTCGCGCGCAAGGGGCAGGCGCAGAAGTCGGTGATGGGTCTGCCCGGCTGCTTCGGCGAGGACAACGCCGCCGTCACCCACTTCCTCAACACCATCATGTATCACAAACCCAGCAGATCCTCCCGCCACGGGGTCAGCAGGGAGAGCAAGAGCCCCAAGGAGGTGCCCCCTGAGCAGGAGAAGGTGATGAAAGACCCCGCAGAAAGCAGCGTCAAAGTGAAACCACCGGCACCCAGCTCCTCCAAAGCATCCTCCAGCCCGTCTCCAGAGCACACGGCAAGAAGTGAGAACGCCCCAAAATCTGTCCCCATGCACCCAGACTGCAAGGATCCTTCCCGGGACTGCCATCACTGCGGCAAGCAGTTCCCCAAACCCTTCAAGCTCCAGCGGCACTTGGTCGTGCACAGCCTGCAGAAGATTTACTTGTGCCACAAGTGCCCCATGTTCTACCAGGAGACCAAAGAGCTGCGGAGCCACCTGAGCCAGGAGCACGGCGTGGTGGAGGAGCAGGAGATCAAGCACACCACCCTGTACGCCTGCGAGCTCTGCGCCGACGTCATGCACGTCATCAAGAAGTCCTTCATCTGCAGCATGTGCAACTACACCTTCTCCAAGAAGGAGCAGTACGACCGGCACATGGAGAAGCACCTGGCAGGCAGCAGCAAGACTTTCAAATTCCGAGGGGTCATGAGGCCTGGAGCCACCTGCAGGGAGGGCAGGGAGAAGGTGAAGGAGGACGGATCTCTGCGGGAGGGAATGCCACCCAGCAAGAAGAGGAAGGTGGCTCACCATGGCAGCTCAATCCCACGCAGCTCACCCGTCCACCTGGACCCCGCGAGTGACCTTCAGCTGGTGGAAACTGGAAGCCCCAACCTGCAGGTTCCCACTGACTCCTTCCCAACAGCACCCGGCGATCTGGGAGAGCCCCAGCCCTCCGTGAAAGTCCTGGTGGGTGACTTCTCGGAGCTCCTGGCAGAGATGGAGAAGTCCCCGTTTGACCCCTTGCCACCCCCGCCCTGCTTGTCCCCATCTCTGCCGCCGGCTGCTGTGGGCAGCCCCGAGCTCGGCCCCATCGCTGGCCTGTCCATGGAGGAGCTGGAGAAAGGAGAGTTTGATGGGAAACCACTGCCTTTCTTGGACTCGCCTGAGTTTCCCATGGACCTCGCTGGCTTGGCTTGTCACCAGGCCACCAACCAAAAACTGTCCCCTCCCCTCCTGACCCACAAACATGGCTGTGCCGATGCCCATAAAAAAACAAGCACAGGCAACAAGGATGAATACAGGGGCTGTATCCTGGAAAATGCCAGCGCAGAAACCAACGCCATGGATGAGATCCCTTTCCTCCAGCTTGCCAAGAAGGTCTCAGAGCTTCCCTCCCCTAAAGCAGAGTCTCCACAAGCCACAGAGACCCACAAATGGGGCGACCCCAGTGCCAGCGATGCCTCTGCCTGGGAAGGTGCAGCTAAGCCCGCATCTCCAGAAGGTGCCCCCCAGCCCCCAAAGGACAGGAGAGCATCACCCACGCCCAACAGAGCTCCCAAAGATTCCGCGCCACCAAAGAAGAGCGTGGGTGGTGAGGTCGCTCCCGGCGCGGGCAGCACCGAGGAGGGTCAGCCCATCTCAGGGAAGGAGAAATCCGTGCCTGAGGCTAAGGACAGCAGCACTAACTCCAAGGACCAAGGCAGATCCAGCGGCCACCAGCCCAGAGCTGAGGTGTCCAGCAACACCACGAGGCACGGCCATGCCGAGCCAGGCAGAGCCGCCAGCAAGCTTCACCCCAAGAGGAGGAAAGAACACAAATCCTCGAGCCACCGGAGCAGCTCCGGCTCCCGGGAGAACATGGAAGGAGACGGGAAGAAGAAGAAAGCCCGGCCACCGTGCCCAGTGAGGAGCGAGAGCGCGGCTGAGCTCAAACGTGGCAGCTGGAGCAGCGCCGAGGCTCCCGCGCTGTCCCCGGGCAGGAGGGACACGCACTGCAGCAAGCTGGCACCCAAACCCAGGGCTGGCCCCCAGCTGAAGAAGATGGTCCTGGACCCTTACAACCAGAAGAAAGGGGAGATCCGCCACGCCAACGGGGACGTGAAGCGCAGGAAGGCCATTCTGGGCAAGAGCCTCCACCAAGTGTTGGCCAAGGGGCCGGCGCCAGCCCCGCGTGGCTCCTGGCACGGCCCCCGCGGGGCCAAGGCAGCCGGGCCGGCCAGCTACCGCAGCGCCGAGTCCCAGAACAACCTGCTCAGCCAACTCTTTGGGCAAAAATTAACCAGCTTTAAAATTCCTTTAAGAAGAGATACTTCAGAATAATTTATGGAAGTGACTTATGGTGATCCTCAGCTGCTTTCATGGGGTTTGCAAGGGAAAAATTATCAAAGCATTAAATTCGTTTGTGTAGCATGATTTCTCTGTCTAGCTTAAATGAACTTGCACTGCAGCCTCTGTGAAATAGTTTGCTTTGTGTCTACTAATCTACTTTAATTCACCTGATTTATCATGCAAATGCTAGAACTTTGATGTTGCTGATGATTTTCATGAACTGAAATTGTAATCGCTTTGGGCAGACTGAATCGTCGAGAGCAATTGCTTTATTGCAGAAGTGCTGAGGTTATAAGGATACTTGCAAATCTCAGACCCTTTTGAGTCTGTGTCTGTGTTATCTTTGTACAAAGTACTTGAAGAGATGAACTTCATTCCATAGACGTCTTATTCATAAGGTGCAGTACACTGTAGAAAGCAAAAAAAAAAAAAAAATTTTTTTTTTTGGAAGATTTTGCACAAATAATCCCATACAATTCATTTAATTGGGAGCTGGCCTAAGCAATGATACAATTAAAAAATTAAATTAAGACCCAAGTGTCCTATATTTTGACAGCCATCCCTAAGAATTCTGTTTCTACATCGTCAAGAGAAGAACGACCCAGCTCTGGGGTTCTGGGGCTGTCGGAGCCCTCCAGAGGATGCTGCCACTCTTTGACCACTGTAGACGATGGGACTGGAGGAGAAGCGTCCCCGCGAGCAAACTGCACCTTGACACTTGTGACAAACTCTGATTTTTTAGGGTTTTTTTGGGGTGGGATTTTTTTTTGTGTGCGTGCTTGTGTGTGTGTGTTTTTTCCTTTTTGTTTGTGGGTTTGGTTTTTTGTTGTGCAACGAGAAAACTGTGCCAATTTACCGCAGCAAAAACCGGTACTGTCCAAGTGCCCTCAATGGTTTCACTTCTAAACTCTCTTACTGTACTGACGTAGTGGCTCTATAGGTATCCGCTTGTACTATGCAGTTACTGGTGCTATTCTTCATTTGTAATGTGAATACAGACTTCCTTGATTTTAAAAAAAATGGAATTGGTAGGAAGAAGCCATTACCTGTCAAAAAAAAACGGAGCAGGAAAAGAGAATTTAAACAAAAAAAGCCAACTCAAGGGGAAAAGCATTCAGCTTTAGGGAGAAAAATTCACTTTAGGGAAGAAATCCAACTTGGGGGGAAAATACAACTTTAGTAAAAAAAAAGAATTTTAGGGAAAAAAATACAACTTTAGGGAAAAAACTCCTCAATGCTTGTACTCCATAGTGTCGAAAAGGTTACGTCACATTAAATGAGCACGTTCTACAACCGAACTTTTGGATCCAGAAAGAAATCTCAGGTGCAAATGAGGACATGGAAAGATTTTATTGAAATACTCCCAAGTCAAGGAGGTGAAGTAATGCACTGATGTGATATGAACAGTCAGAGTACTTTGCGTCTGTCCTGCAATGATTTTTTTGTTTTGTTTTAGAGTTAAAAGGAAAAAAAAAAGAGGCTTTATTCTGTTAATATGTATCTTTACAATTCTTTGTATTGTATAAAAAACTATTGTAGGTAATTTACCTTGGGTGCAATGTGTTCTGTCAAAAGTTTTTATTTTGATATTTTGTCCAGAGAAGCAGAGAGAGAGCAGGAAACGCCGTTTTATGATGTTGTCCGTGTGCTTTTAAAGTGCCTCTTTAATATTGTGAAATAAAGTATGAGATAAAAATATGGGGTGGTACTGTAAAGTCATCCATGATTAATCTTTTCAAATATATTCCAATATTTTCACAGAAATCCCCTGTCTGCGTGATGTTTGTGGGGTGTTTGTGGTGTCCTTTGTAAAGGGGCTGAGGAGGACCTCGGTGTCACTGCTGTCACCTCAATGGGTTGCAAAATGTTGGAGCTTCTCGACAGTGAGCTCCTCTTCCTCGAGAGTCTTGTCCTTGAGGTGGAAAACCCAAGGTGATGATGATGGTGGTGGCCTGGTTTGGTGGCCATCAGCTGGTGATGGTGGCGGCACAGTTTGGTCTTCATGAATTGGGAATTGTCATGGCCAAGCTGGTCGTTACCGAGCGGCGATGATCATCAGCTGGAGATGGTGGCAGCACAGTTTGGTCATCAGCTGGAGATGGTGGTTGCACAGTTTGGTCATCAGCTGGTGATGGTGGTGGCACGGTTTGGTCATCAGCTGGTGATGGGGTTACCAAGTTCAGTCATGACCAAGTGTTGATGGCCCAGTTTGGTCATCAGTTTGTGGTGCAGGTGGTGACGGTGATGGTGGTGGTGATGATGATGGTGTTGGTGGTGGTGATGGTGATGGTGGTGGTGGTGACAGCCCAGTCTGCTCGTCCCAGATTTATGATGGTGATGGTGAAGATGATGATGGTCCTGATAACATCCCATTTAATCATCCCCACTTGTGATGGTGATTATGACAAACACGAGTTTTGGCAATGATGATGATGAAGATAATGATGATGATGATGACAACGATGGTGTTGGTGAGAGTCCTTTTGTTCATCTCCATTTGATGATGGTGGTGATGATGAAGGTGATGATGAAGGTGATGCTGTTGACGATGATGATGCTGGTGATGATGATGGTGCTGGTGCAGGCCCTTTTGTTCATCTGATTTGATGATGATGACAATGCTGGTGATGATGATGATGATGATGATGGTCCTTTTGTTCATCCCCATTTGATGATGATGCTAGTGATGATGAGGCTGATGATGATGGTGATGGTGAGGGCCCTTTTGCTCATCCTCATTTGATGATGATTGTTATGGTGATGATGATGATGATGATGATGATGATGATGATGATGATGACGACGATGATGATGCTGGTAATGATGATGGTGGTGGTGCTGCTGCTGCTGCTGGTGCTGGTGATGATGATGATGGTGAGGGCCTTTTTGCTCATCCTCATTTGATGATGATGGTGATGATGATGATGACGATGATGCTGGTGATGATGATGGTGGTGAGGGCCTTTTTGCTCATCCCCCTTTGATGATGTTGATGGTGATGATGATGGCAGCGTTGGCGATGGCCATGTTGATGACAATCCCGCCCTGCTAGTGACGATGACGGCGATTGATGATGAAGATGATGACGGTGCTGACGAAGGCCCAGCTCTCCCATCCCTGCTCTGTCCTCGAGCTGACCTCTGCAGCCCCGCTGGGCTGGGCCAGGAGCCGCCACGAGGGCGGTGTGTTCCATCCTTTAATTACTGCCGCAATCACAGCGCGGAGCCGCTGTCAGTGAGAGATAGCTCGGCACCGCCGGCTGGGATCCTCGCCACTCGGGGCTTGTAACTAAAACTGCAGGATTAATTTGATTAATTGATAGAATTATTTTCCAAACTACTCTTTTGTTTATGGAGGCTTAAAATGCTTGCCGCCTGCACCCTCCTGGTGTGTTGCAGAGTGGAGATAAAGTGGCTGAAAATAATTAGTATGGCTTAATTTAGGGAAAAAAATAACCTCAAAAGAATTTTGCAGAAAATTTAAGGCGGCACATTTTACTTTGTTTTGGCAGGAAATATTATGGAGCTGGAAATGGGACTTTTATGTTTTCCCTGTGCTATATTTCACCAGGGCAGCAAACCTGCGGGGCGGAGGAGGAGAATTTCATGCCTGGTTGTTGCCAGAGCTCTCCCACACCTCCAGATTCACCTGCAAATGAGTCTCCTGGGAGCCAGGGGAATGCTGGAGGGCCCTGGGATGGGTGCAGGGACCCCTTCCCAAAGCTGCATCCATTTTAAGGAAGCCCAGGACACGAGTGACGCCCACCTCAGGCTCTGGGATGATGTTGGCATCGTCCCCACATCGCTGGGGGCTGAGTTATTCCATTAATCCTTTCTTCTCTAAATGTAAGTTGTTTTGTCGTTTTTTCCCCCCATTCTCACCCACATCCCACTCCCTCAGTCCCCCCCACCCATCAGCTCCTCTGAGCTCCCTAAAGCCCCCGGGTTTGCTGAGTCCTGCATTATCCAGCAGCGTTTGTCA
Organism: Turdus rufiventris; assembly: GCA_013186435.1. NCBI lineage: Eukaryota > Metazoa > Chordata > Aves > Passeriformes > Turdidae > Turdus > Turdus rufiventris. The sequence goes on from PYHW01009758.1 coordinate 164,741, forward strand.
CTTGGAAGATTGCAGGCCCCTGTCACCGTAATTCCAGTGAGGAAGCAAAGCCAGGCAGCTTCTCCCTGCTGGGGATTAACTCCTGCTCAGGGGGGGCACAGGGGGGCTCCCGTGGGACTCAGCACATCTGGGGGTCCCAACCCTGCACCCCCCAGGATTGGGGCCAGTCTCAGCCCGGATTCACATCCTCAGGGATGGGACAGCTCCACAGCCGGACCTGGGGTTACAGGGAGGGTCTCAGGGAGGTGCCTGGTGTTGTTGGAGACCCTCGGGGGATTTCTTGGCTTCTTGCCACCACCCTAAATTTTAAAATTTTCCTCAAGCTATTTGCTCTTCAATCCCCCCTTCCTAAATCCAGCCAGCCTTTCTTTTCTCAGCCCCACATCCAAGTTTCTGAGCCAGAGGTGCTTTAAGCCTCTCCATAAAGCCTGGAGGATAACGGGATCCACCATGGTTGTCACACTGCAAGCAGGGGCTGAAGATTTAGAATTTTTTTTTCTTGCTTTTGAGTCAAATCTGGCTGTTCCTTGCACAGCAGGAATTTAAAGCCCAGCTTTCCCCTTCCTCCCTGGGGTGTGTGGCAGGGACCACACGCAGCAGCAGGATCCTGCACCCCTGATGCTGAATTCATGCAGGAAAAGCTGGAGGCTGTGAAGGGTGGGAACAGGAGCACAGGAGCCTTGCAGCCCCAGGGATACCATCCTGCCAGCCCAGGATTTGGGTGGATTGCTCCTTTTGGGAGTTAGAACATCATTCCTACAGATGGACATCAGTGAGAGGGAAGGGGAAATAAAGCACTGAGGCATCCCAGGCTTGGGTTTGGGATGTGGGGGCTGCTCATCCACACATCCCCACCAGGTTCCACCAGGCATCATTTGTGCCAGGGGAGGTTTAGGTGGGACATCAGAGGTTTCTCCAGCCCTGGCACATCTGCTCAAGGCAGTGGCAGAGTCCCCATCCCTGGAGGGATTTAAAAGGCACGTGGATGTGACACTTGGGGACATGGTTCAGTGGTGGCCTCAGCAGTGCTGGGGCTTGATGATCTTGGCAGCTTTTCAAACCTAAATAATTCCACGATTGTGATTTGCTTTAATCCCAAACCCTTCCACGCTGCCACTGCAGCTCCCAGGAGCCTGGAAATTCCACAGCAGCCTCTCTGCACAGGACATGCCCAAGTCATGGAGGGACATGCCCAAACCGTGCCCAAACCGTGCCCAAACCGTGCCCAAACCATGCCCAAACCGTGCCCAAACCATGCCTAGGCTTTGTTCCTGCCTTGTCCAAGCTGTCACATCCATGCCCAAGCCACACAGGACCCTGGGCTCTTTGCAGCCACCCGAGGCTGTGCCACAGGCAGGTGACAAGAGGCACCCAGGACCAGGTTCTGCTGCCAGCAGGTGGCAGGGCCCTTCTGCAGGTGGGGCACCATGTGCCAGTCCTGCCTCTTGGGACAAAAAAACCCCTTGGTTTGAAAGCCAGATGTCTGCTAAGGAAGGCAGGAGCCTCTCTTGAAATGGAAAATGTAAAACCCATCCCCTGAATGATAATTTTGAAATTAAGGAGATCTTAGGTAAAGATATGGGAATAGGAATAACAGTTATTTTCTAGGAAAATTGAAGTGAAAATACAATAATGAAAATTAAAAAAAAAAAAAAAAACAAAAAAAAACCACTGACAGTCAGAACACAACCTGACACCCTGTTGGTCAGGGTGTTGGCAGCAGTGCCATTCCATGGTGGCTGCAGTCCTGCAGTGACAGATGTGGTTCTGTTGGAGCAGTGCTCCTGGACAAGGTGCAGTTTTCCTCTGAAGATGGGCCTGGTCTTCAGGGGATCCAGTGGAAATTCCTGAATCCACTCCCTCTGGGAATCCAGTGGAAAAAGGCTGCTCTGATGTTCCAAATCTCAGATTTTATCCAGGTAGGAATGGTTGGCTCCTCCCCCTGGCTGGAGCATCTCCCAGTGGGATGATGGAATTTTATCAGCCATGCAGTGGCCATTAACAGAAAATATCCCCAGGAGATCAGGATCACTGCCCCACCTGGGTTCAACAGATGGTGACAGAATTCATAATTTTGGGTGCATCCTGCATTGCAACCCAAGACAAATAGGACACTTTGAGCTGGAAAAAAAGCTGGGTTGGGGGCCTTGGCAGACCGTGCCAGTGTGCAGTGGCACTGGGGGCTCAGCACAGCCCCCCAAAATCCCCCCCAGCCACCCCTGAGCCCTGAAATCCAGCGGAGGCAGCGCCTCAGCTCTTCCCATTGACATTCCCGCGCCGCCACCTCCTCTCGCCACGTCTCTAATAATATCAGGCCAGATTAATTGGCACTAATACAAATGTACACAGCTCCATAAAAAGATGTCACCTCGCTCACAATGGGGGGAACGGCTGCTCCCGCATTATCTCTGCTCTGCAGGCGTGTAATTCACTCCTCGGGAACACACGCTGTTTATTCGGCTCCCCTGGAACAATCTCTCTGCAAACACCACGGCGGGGAGGGGAGCAGGGAGACACCCAGCCCTGCCGCTGTCACCGCTGCCGTGTCACTGTCCCCGTGCCGGGGCACCCATGGGTGCCTCCAGGGGATGGGGCAGCGGGATTCGGGGTTTGGGGATGTCCCCGTGCTGGGATCCAGCCCTTGGGTGCGAATTGTCAGGCCTGGGGGGTCTGAGTGGCTCTGGGATGGTGCCAAAAAGGGAATTTGGGAATTTAATTCCCAAAGAGGGAATGAGGGACGTTGGCAAGGAATGTGCCAGGGGAAGGGTTGTAGCCTGTTTCCTTCGCTCCCCAGGGCAGGGTGGCAGCACCCACAGGCTCCAGCGAGGCTTTTTGGGCGTTTTTTGGGGTGGGTGCAGCTCCCAGTGGGTGTGACAATGTCCTCTCGTCCTCTCGAGATGCTGCCACTGCTTCTTCCAGCACAAAGAGCCAGGGACAGCCCCCATCCCCCTGCTGCCTCCCGGGCAGAGGAAATTTGGGCACCCCCAGCCCCTCAAATCCATGCAATTAATGATGCTGTGTTTAATTAAATGGTGGTCTCATTATCTTGGCTAAGCACAGACGCCAGGTGAGTGCCACGGCAGCTGGCACACCCATGGATGTGCCAAAGGATCCGGCTGGATCTGTGATCCCAAATCCCTGGAGAAGAGCAGGGGGGAGGCTGCAGACCCCCGAAAGGAGCGGGGTGGATTTGGGCTCGGCATCAGCAGCCCCCGATGGAGTCAGGACCATCACGGGTGACACAGAGCAGAGGCCACTGCGGCTCCTTGGGCCCGACCCAGCAAAGCCGGGCTGGGAAGGAAGGGAAAGGCTCTGGAAGCAGAGCTGCTCCCCGGGGGGGTTCGGTCTCCAGGAAGGCGGCGATCCGAGGCCACTCGAGGTGAAAGGCGCCGCCAGGTTCGTTTTGGGGGGTGGTCAGCCAAGGGGGGGCCAGCAGAGCCTTGTCCTCAGCAGCATCTCCCTCCTTCTATAGGGTTTTTTTTTCTCCCCTGGATCTCTTCTTAATTCCTAACTTAATTTCTTTTGACATCCTCATTGCCGGTTTGACCTCTTTACTGGAATCATGTGCTGCTTAAAACTCATTATCCCACCATTGAAACAGGAAGTTAATTAAAAACCCTTTAAAATGAAAGAAAGAGAAAAGGGGGGAAAAAAAGCACATCCCATGTCCGGGGCTAGATGGAGAAGGGATATGACCAAGCTGTGCCATGTCCCCACAGCCCACCAGCCCCCTCCTTTGATCCAAAAACTCCATCAGTTTTTGGGGACCACCAAACATCACCACTGGCAAATCCCCTTCATCCAGGATCAGTTCAGTTTGGGAGAAATTATTTTTCACAGCAAAATATTCCCATCATGGATCCAAAATGGAACTGGCTCCTGTTTAACCCACATTTCACCCCAAAATTTCTTCATCCTCACAGGTCACCTGGCTGGGATGATGCCAAGGGGGGACCCCAGGACCCCTACACCATCCCCAGGGGTGTCCCCAAGTCCAAGCCAGAGTCACGGTGGCCACGGAAGTCACAAGTGGGAGGTTTTGGGCCATTTGTCTGGAAATGAGACGGGTTCTAAGGGATCCAAAAGAGACCCCCGGGGAGAGAAAGGTTTGGGGGAGCCCCATAAGAGGCCTTGAAAGGTGAATTGGGACCCACTGAGGGCACTGAGGTCCCAGCAGAGGGACTGCTGTGAGCATAG
>PYHW01009758.1:170422-188345 GCA_013186435.1 Turdus rufiventris
ATCCCTGTCCCCCCCTGTTGGAATGGGCATTGCAGAGGGTCGCGCTGCCCACGAGCCGGGCTCCTGCTTTTTGCTCCAGCAAGGATGTACCAGCAAGGCAGAGAAATCCTGCAAAGTGCTGGAAGTTTTTCGGTGCCGGGCTCAGCTTGGCTTTTCTCCTTCCTCTCCGGTGTGTGTGTGTGTGTTTTTTTTCTTTCCCCCTCGAGTCGATGGAAGCTGGTGATAAGAGGGAGATGGGAGGATAGGGAAGGCTGGCCACCATGTGATAATCTACCTTTATCTTTCTCCTGAAATAATTGCAAGGCTGAGTTGCACCTACCTGTTTCCCTGCCTGGGGTGATTGCTGTGGTGATAACGCTCAGCTAGACTTTTACCCGGGGAGAGTTAAAAATAGTCCCAGCTGCTTTTTTTTTTTTTTTTTTTTTTTTCGGGATACTTTTCTCCTCTGGCTTTATCCAACTTCCGCGGCTTTATTTCGGCAAAAAGCCCTGCCTGGGTAACTCCAGCTCGTCCAAGCGGGAGCGCTCAGAGCGGAGCGGTAGCGCTGGAATCACACTGTGGGATGGATGCCTGATCCCAGCAGCCACCAGCCCGGACTTTATGGGGCAAACTGGGGCAGGACGAGCCCGTGGCAGCTCGGCCGGGCGGCGGCGGCTCCTCGTATCTCCTTCCTCTGCTGCTTTTCTGCAGAGATGTGAAGAAATGATAAAGTGGGAGGCTGATCTCAGGCCGCCGGCGATGGCCAAAACTGATTAAAGAGCTGAGAGCTTGGAAGCCTTCCTGTATGTGTCAACATGAAAACAGTCATTAGAGGCGGCGAGCGCGGCGAGAGCGCTGCCGCTGCTCCATCAGGGAAGGTATGCATGAATCAGGGCTCCGGTAACCAGACTCCTCTCATGTACAGACCGGACCTGTTTCCACAAAGTCTATCCTCCTTATCATCTCGGCTGGAGCATTAAAAACCTCCTCCAGATTGGTATCTGCTGATTTTATTTTCCTGGGTGACGCGATGTTCTCGCTCTGGGCTTCGCCTTCTCTTGTGGGGTTGGGGTTTTGTTGTTTTTTTTTGAAGCCCGATGCGAGGCGCAGATTAAGGCTCGCGGGGAGATCGCCGGGAGAGCGGGCGATCGCCAGCAGAGATAAGACCAAGATCAGACACCGGACTATATTTAACCAGCTGCTTTAACCTTCCTTTTCTTGGTGCCTTTCCGGGCTGGGGATGGAGGGGCTGGGGGTGCCGCTCCCTCCCTCCGAGCCCCCGCGGTGGGGAGGCTTTGAAAGGCGATTGCATCGCGATGGTGGCTTTTGATAGCACAGAGAACACCCCGAGCATCTCTCCCTTTCATTTTTGGGGTTCCTGCCCGCAGAGGACAGTTCCTTTCCATCCCTGCCTGTACCACCAACCTCCCTGCAGCTGCTGCTGCTTTATGGGGTGGTTTATTTTTTTTTCTCTTTTTTTTTTTTTTTTTTTTTTGTGTGTGTGTCTGTCTTTTGTTCTGCTGGTAGATAGATGTGAGGGGCTGATAGGGAGCAGGAGCTGATCTCCAACCCAGATAGCCTGTTATATTTATTAACTTCAAACATGGGAGCGCGGGCGCCCAGCTGATGAGCGAGGCTCTGGCAGCTGCCGGTGCTTTCGCAGCGCCGGGTCCTGCGATGGGGGAGCCTGATAAGGCGAGATTGATCTCATCGCGCTGATGTGCCTCCCCCTCCCTTGTTCTTTTAATACTGATTTTTTTTCTTTCTTTTCTTTTTTGTTCCTAAGCGAGCTGGAAGCGAATGTTTTGTCATAGTTTCAGGGGCCTGTTTGTGGTTATTATTCTTTTTTTTTACGGTGAGGTTTTTTTTTTTTCCTTTTCCCTTTTTATTCTGCGCTCAGCTGCAGTAGATCTGAGCTCCTGATAAGCGCCAAGCCCCGATCTCCATCCTGATAGAGATTGCCAGCCTTGATAAGGACCACTTATCTCTCCCCACCAGACCGGAGCAGGATTCGCTACAACAACAAACACGGCAAAGAGGGGCAAAAGGGCTCCAACAATTTGTTCCACTGCAAATGTGATTAATGCAGGCGCTTTAATGATCTGATGGGGGGCAGCTGCATGTGTGTTTTTATTTCTCAAGGTGGTGGGGAGGTTCTGCCCCCTCCACGTGCTCTGTGAAACCGGCGGGGCTGAGGAGCCGAGCTCTCCCAGCGCCTGTTATCGGCTGCAGATGTTGCATTAGTTTGATGAGAGCTTTGACTTTTTTTTTTTTGATCATTATCTCCCATTCTGCTCCGCCGAGCGAACGCACGGGGCTGGGGAGGGTGCGGGGGGTGGGGGGAGGTGAAAAACACCGTCCTATTTTTGCATGTAGATTTTCTTTAATTGCTATTAGATGGTGTCAGATAAGGAGTGCGATCTGCGCTGTTAAAGCCGCCGTCTCTTCAGGGGGGTGTGTTGGGTTGGCTGGTTTTATTTTTATTTTTTTTTCCTTTCCTCCTGCACGCTCGCCCGTCCCGCGTGGGCTCGGTGGCGATGCCGGGAAGGGGATGGAGGAGCCGGGCAGGGGGTGGCCGTGGGATCCGTCCTTCCCGGGAGCTTGGAAAATTGCGTTTCTTCTCAAGATGACAGTGGCCAACCCAGCATCTATTTTTAGCGGCGGCGTGGTGAGCCGGTGGCGTGGGATGCTCCCGGCACGCCTCCTGCCCGCTCCTTCCCTTCCCTGAGCAGCTCCTTCCCTTTCAGGTGACTCTGGCTCAGCCTCCTCTGCTCGCTGCTTTTTTTGTTGTTGTTGTTTGTTTGGGGTTTTTTATTTGTTTTCTATTTTTTTTGCCTGTTTTTTCCGCCTGTGCTGTGATGCAGCCGCATTTCCATCCCCGCCACCTCCGTGCCTCAGTTTCCCCATCGCGCCTCGGGGCCGGGGTGGGCGGGGGGTGTTTGGGGAGGGTGTTTTGCTCCATGGGGAGGGTTTGGTCCTGGGATGAGCTGGGTACCGGCAGGCCCTCCCAAAACCAGAATTTTCTGCACATCCCAGAGCTCCTTCAGCCTGTCACCCCCCCGTACCCCACTCCTGGCATCCCGAGGGTGGCATCCCCGTGTCCCACATGTCTGCTACACCCACGGGTGCTGCCTGCCTGCCAACCCCTCCCCTCTTGTGCAAACACCCCGAGGCCTTTGCCAGCCCTGGCGCGGTGGCATCCGACTGGCACTGGCGGCTCCTCGGAGCTGGCAGGGCTGCGGGTGGCAGAGCCCTGTGGCACGGCTGCCCCCGCAGTGGCTCTGCCCATCCCGGCTGTAACCGGCCTCTTGGGACGTGCTCCCAGGGCTGGGGACACCTCGTGGTCCCCACAGGTGGGGTGGGATGGGGAGTGACCCGTAGGGTGTGAGTGATACTGGTGGGGTGCACCCAGCGGAGCCCACCATGGCAAGCTGTCCCTGCCATCCCCGGGTGTTTCCACGTCCCTGCCCACTGCAGGGTCTGCACCAGCCTCAGGTGATGCTGGATGAAGTTTTCCTCCTCTTCCACAGCTCTAGGTGTGAGCATCCCTGCAGGCCCAGCTCCAGGAGGAGGGTTGGCAGCTGGTGGCCAAGGGGCCAGCTCGGAGCAGGAAATCCATTCACCATGGATATGGAGAAATGATGCTGGTGGCCACCAGCCCTGTGCCCTGCCAGCCGTGGGATGCATCATCCCTCGATGCCAGGGATGATGGGGCTGTGCTGGGTATATCCCAGGATGGCTCTTCCTGGCCATCCCTGCATCAGGCAGGGAGGATGAGGAGGATGCTCGAGGAGCAAGGTCTGGAGCCAGGCTGGCCACGGCTGAACCAGTTCTGCCGAGAGCCCGGCACGGCCCTGCTGGAGCTCGGCCAGGCGGCTCCTTCCAGGGCCCGTGGGCGCTGGGGCTGGGTTGGTTTTGTGCCTGCTGCTGCTTTTCCACCTCCTGAATCCCCGGGGGACGCCCCCACAGCATCCCCAACCTGGGCACACCGGGCAGTGTCCCTGGCATCCCGGGGAAGTCACCTCCAGCCGGGATTTCCCCCTGGGGATCCGAAGTGGCGAGGTTGGGCAAGGTCTTATTTTCCATGGTGAATCACGAGGCCACCTAGCAAGCTGCAGCTTCGCCTTTGGCCAAGTTGTGATGCGGCCAGCTCGGCAATCAGGGCTTGGGAAGAAAGCAATGCTTTCCCCACGGGTGTTGCAGGAGTTGTGCAAGGAGGCAGTGCCACAGCGAGGGCGAGCCGAGGTTCCTGCGGAGGGGCAGCATCACCGAGCGCACGTCCATCCTGGCACAGCAATCTCCGTGCCCTGGGACATTCCCAGCCCTGAGGGGACACCCACATCCCTGGGAAAGGAAAGGATGGCGCTGCCCAGACTGGGAGCAGGGCTGGGGATGGGGCTGCTGGTGCTGTTGGTGGATTTGGGGTCAAACGCAGCCGTGCTGGCCGAAGGAAGAGGATGTTGTCAGGATGTTTTCCATGCGTGCCGTCCATCCTGCTGCAAAAAAAAAACATGATCTGCGTTGGAAAACACTGGATGGGGCGTTGCTGTGGAGGGAAAAGCAGCCCAGACCCCGCACAGAGGGACAGCCAGGGCTGAGAGCTGATGTGAGCAGCCGGGGCACGGCCGGAGCGGGAACCTGCAGCTCCGCGGAATTCAACATTTAAAACGATAAATTGGAAAGGCCTCTGTGCCAGCCCTGCACCTCTGCTCCATGCTGAGGGCATGGATTTTCCTTCCAGTGGGGCCAAGAAATCGGCTCCCCCCACTTTGGGGAAGTGCAGGAATGGGAGCAGCAGGCCAGTATCTCCTTTTTTTTTCTGCGCCACATCCCATGACTCCTTTTGCTGCCTGACTCAGGGCTTTTGGCCGCTCTGGCTTGGCCAGGCTGTGTCCTGCTGCTCCTTTTATCAGGAAAGTTCAAGTGTTTCGGGGTAATACAGTTCCCTCTTCCGATGGCTGCCCAGCAAAGGCTCCACATTGTTCCTGCAGCAACATGTTTTTTTGGAAGGGCTGAAATGGCGAAAGGAATGCAACTGCTGACCTTGGGCTGCAGTGGGGTTAAGGAGTGTGTGCCTATGAGTCACTCCAGATAACAGCCTTCCACGGCTTTTTTCCTCCAAAATAATTCTTTATCTCCTCTTTCTCACATCAACATATTTTCTTGACATCTCCCATTCGATAGCGCGTGGAGGAAATGTGCTCCTCTAATTTGTTCATCTGATGAAATGTAGATCCATTGTTTTCCCTCGGCCTTGGCCGCCCGGGAGCATGACCCCGGGATTTGGGGATGTGCCCAGGGCTTGGGGATGCTCAGTGGGGTCATGGCCTGGAGATTTTGGGGTTTTGGGATGTTCCATGGGGTCGGTGCCTGGAGCTTGGGCAGTGTTTGGGATTGGTGCCTGAGTTTTTGGGGATGCTTGGTGGGGTCAGTGCCTTGAGATTTTTTGGGATATTCCATGGGGTCGCTGCCCGGAGCTTGGGCGCTGTTTGAGATTGGTGCCTGCGTTTTTGGGGATGCTTGGTGGGGTCATGGCCTGGAGATTTTTTGGGATGCTCAATGGGGTCAGTGCCTGGAGCTTTGGGAATGTTTAGGAATGGTGCCTGCAGTTTTGGGAATGCAAACCCAGGATTTGGGGATGTTTGATGGGGTGGGTACTCCTTGCTTTAGGGATGGGCTTTGGGGTCTGTGCCCAGGATTTTGGGAATGTTTGGCACCCTGGAATTTGGAGATGCCCAACAGATTCAATGCCTGGGGCTTTAAGGATGGGCCTTGGGGCCAGTGCCTAGGAATTTATGGATGCTTCAAGGAGTTTGGGGATTCACCTCGAGGGTGTGCCTGAAGCTTGGGGGATGCTCAGCAGGGTCGGTCCCTGCAGCTTTAGGAGTGCACCTGGGGATGGTACCCACGGTTTGGGGATTGTGCTTTAGGGTCGATACCCAGACCTTTTGGGATGCCCAGAGGGGTCAGTCCCCATGGAGGGGGTTCCTCCAGGACAGCACCCCGAGCTTTTGGAAGGCCACACCGGGAGCAGCAGGGCGAGCATCCCCAGCTCTGTTAAAGCCGCTTCTCCCTCCCTCCCTTGCTCCGCCGGGAAGTTTGGCCGCTCTCTCTTCTCCATCTCCCAGCCGAGGCCTCTCATGCTCCTCGCAGCTCCTATGATAATGCGGAAAGTTGAACTGGCCCCATTACTGCGCTGCGATGGTTGCCACGATAAGAGCCCGATAATGGCAGCGATAGCGGCAGCTCGGTAGCCAATGGCTCAGCCGCTCCTCCCATTAACATTCCCCACCACGGCCGGGCTCGGAGCTGCCTATCTGCTCTCCATTTCCACTCCTCCGCTAGATAAGAATGGAAATACTGACTTCATAGCTCACTGATTAAAGTGTCTGGATTTCTTGATAATACACAGATAAATTATGTTTTTCAAAAAGAAGGTAGGGAAGGGAGTGCGAGGGGAGGGAAAAACCTCCAGTCCATTTTTATTATTTTTTTTTCCCTTTCCTTCCCTCTTTCTGGCCGTGCCCTGGGAGTTGGGTTTTTGCTGTTCCAAAATGCCCTGCCCAGCAGGAAGGCAGAGCCCTGTGAGGTGCTCTCAGGAAGGGGGGACAAAGGATTTTTGGGAGCCCCGGGGGTGGGGTGTAGGGTTGTCAGGTCCCTGTGCTGGGATGGAGATGCTGGTCCTGCATCCAGGGACCTGCTCCCATCTCGGGCGGGGATTTGGGCTGTGCCAGCTGCCCAGGATCCTGGTGGTGGCCGGGACACCTCAGGTGGGATCTGTCCCCACGCTGGCAGCACCCAGGGATGCTCAGGAAGCATCTCCATTTCTCCATCTGGCTCTGTGCAGGATGCTGCCCTGGGCACTTTGGAGCAGCCTCATCCCACTGCCCCATCCATCCTCAGCTCCCTGGCTTTCCTCACTCATCGTCCCCAATGGAGCAAGCAGAGCTTCCAGACTTCTTGGTTTGGAAAAGGTATCAACCACGAGCCTCTGAGTTTGTTTCATCTAAATATAAAACTAAAGAGCAAACAGTATAAAGTTCATTTTTTTAATGTGCTGCCCCATTCCAGTTGGGCTGCTCTCTTTATTTTTTTTAGGGGAACTGTGATAAAAAGCAGAGATAAAGCCAGGACTGTTTTGTGTAGGAGTCTGTATCTGTGTTATCTATCTCCCTTTTTCACTCTCCGAGCAGCTCTGTTGTTTTTCGCTCTTATCTCGCTCCACCAAAATGCCAAGAACAGGAAAAAAAATTAGAAAAAAAGAAAGAGAGAGAGAGAGAGAGGCAGCACAGGCACGTTTGCACAGAGAGAACTCTGCGTCCACGGAGCTGGGCAGGAGAAGGGCTTGGACTTGGAGGGATGGGAAGGCAGGGAAGGATTTTGGGAGCAGCACCATCCCAGGGCTCTCCCTGCTGCCAGCTGCTCTCAGATGGGCCTGGCTGTGCCCTCTGAGGGTCCTTCCCTGCCCCTGGAGTGCTCCAGGATGGCCCTGGGAGCTGGGATTGGTCATCCTGAGGGACTGGGAGCAGCAGGGAGATCCCAGCCAGAGCAGCTTTGCTGCTGTCCCCATCCTCGTCCCCATCCTGGTCCCTATGCTCATCCCCATCTCTCCAGCCTTGGCATCACCCAGAGCTGTCACAGACCGAAGGGCTTGGGATGGACACTGGAAATCATCCCTGTTCCCTTTCCATCACTTCTAGGAGCAGGATGGACCTGGAGCAGCTTCCCACAGGAAAGGGGATGGCTCCAGCCCAGTTCTGCAGGGTCATTTGTCGCTGGATTAGCCCAGAGCTTGACCTCTGTCCTGGCTGTCACCTGGTATTGATGTGCTGGGAGTGCATCCCCGCTCCCAGCCATTCTGGAATGTCTTTATTCCAGTTGAGGGGTTCTCAGTCCTGTCCTTTGGCAGGGAGCAGGGGTGGCTGCCTGGAGCCTGGTCCTCACAGCTGGAATTTTGGAATTTCTTTCCCACATTGGTGCGTATCGGCGCTCCCACCCTGGATCACCGTGGGGATAAACACCTCAAGCTGCTCTTGGATGGGGTTTGGATGGAGACAGCTCCAATCTCCATCCCAGTAAGGACCAGCCCTCCTCTCCCAGTCTCCCAGCTGCCTCAGTTTCCCTGCTGTGCTCCGAGCAGGCTCCGTGCACTCTCCAGCCAGGCCCACGTTCAGCGCATCCCTTCTCCCGGAGCATCCCCATCCATCTGCTGCGCCAGGGACGGCTCCATTCCACTCTCTCCAAATCTATCAGGGCCTTATCGACCCCATCTGAAACCTAAAGTCACTCCATTGTCATTGTCCCTGGATTTCCTCCCTGGCTCTTTCCCCTCCCTGCGCGGTTGATCCGCCGGCCGTTCCTATAGGGAACAGCGGCCCCCGGAGCGCCCCAATCTCCCGGAATCTCTGGGAGCTTTATCGGCCCCCATCGGAGCCGGGGCTGGCGGGGCCGGCGCTGGCGCCGCTCGCTGCTGATAAAGTTACAGAGTTCAGGCAGTGATGAATGTTCAGTAACTGCACCCGCCGCGATCCCGCCTGGGCTTGGCAGCGCCAGCAGCTCCGGCTGAAACCAATCCCTCTCCTATCAGCAGCGCTGCTTTTTCTCAGGCTCGGCCTCTCCCCGTCCCTGGGGGGCTCCCCTGGGGCAGCACAGCACCCAGGGATACTCCAGGGGTTCTGTCCCAGGTGTGGAGTCTGGATTGCACCCTGGAGTGGGTTGGGTTGGGATGGAGCTTAAAGTTCATCCTGGTCCAGGGTAAGGACCTTCCACTGGTCCAGGCTGCTGGGACAGAGCAGTTTCCCATTTCCATCCCCATTTCCACCCCCGTTTCCCATCTCCCCATTCCATCCCTGCCTTCCCAACATCTCCATTCCCTTCTCTGTCCTTCCTTATCCTCCTGCATTATGCCTAAGTATGTTATAAATTTAATCATTATTGTAAATTTAACAATTATTGTGAATACCATCCCGTGAACAATGGCAGCTCATGCCCCACCATCTCCATTCCCCTTTTCTTCCCCTTTATTTCCCTGCTGGTATAAATTAGGCCTAATAGATGATAAATGTGATAATATTAATCATTATAAAACCCCTCATGAGCAGTTGGGGCATCTCCCCATCAAGAATTATAGCATCACCCAGCACCTCTATCCCCTATTCCCCTCCTGGATAAATTAGGCCTAAATACAAAAATGTAATAAATTTATATATTGTTATAAATGTCCCCCATCGGTAATCCCAGCATCCACCACCTCCTGGATAAATAATTACCTCCAGTAATAATTTAATCCCCAATCATGATCTACACATTATAAATCCCCCTGCTGGACCTTCCAGTTCTCCAACCATTCTTTCCTTTCCTTGCCCTTTTCTCTCAGGGCACCCCAGGCAGGGTCAGGGTGAGTTTTATCTGGAGGTGATGGAGAAGGGCCCCAAATTGGAGATAAAGCCCCTGGGGCTGGCCCCAGCTGCTATCTGCTCCATGCACAGGGCTGATCTTTCATGGGGAGATACCCATGGGAAGAGCCCAGCCTGGGATGCTGCAGATAGGGGAGAGCACTGATGTGTGCTCAGAAAAACCCCTTTTCCTCCCAGACAATTCCAGACTGCTGGAATTTAGAGCAGCATCACCGAGGGCAGCTGTCCTGTACCACCAGTAACCAAAACCAAACCTCGTTTTTCCCGACTTGGCATTCCCCATCCGCAGGAAAAGAGCTGGGGAGCAGCCGAGGTCGTTGGTAAAACAAACATTGGTAGGGCCCAGGGAGGAATTGGGTGAGAAGAGCGGGCTGGTGGCCCATCAGATACGGGGATTTGCAGCCCGGGTTGTTCTCTGGGTGTTTCTGGCACGGCACAGCCCCGCCGCCAGACCCTGGGGAATCCCGGGGTGCTCCAGATCCCACCCAACCACCAGGGCTGCCTGTGCTGAAGGAGCAGCTGGGGCTGCCTCCAGGAGTATCTTTCCCTGAAGGAATGCCAGCCTGCTGCTCTTGGCTCCATAATTTGGGGAGAAAAGAGGTGAGTTAGGGGCAGCGAGGAAGCGATGCCTGAATGGAATTCCCAGCACGAGGTGATGGAGGAGCACCCTGGTGATGTTTTGTGCATCCCAAAACCTGGTTTGCAGCCTTGCCTATCTGCTTTTGGATTGGTTTTTTATCATCATCATCATCACCATTATTATTTATTTATTTATTTATTTATTTATTACTACTATTATTAATTGTATTTTTTCAATTGGAAGAGGATGGTGCCAGCGCAGGGATGAGGAGGAGCTGGAAGGATGGAGATCCTCCCTTCTGTTTCCTGCCTGCTGGAGCTGGAATAGCCCCCAGGATGCCCTGGCACTGCTGGGGTGTCCCCACTGTCCCCCCCAGTGACACCCAGAGCCAAGGCTGAGCTTTGAGGGAAGGTTTGGGATGTGAGGCCACCCAGCCCCAGGCTCTGTCCCTCATTCCCTGGCTCCTGGAGCTTTCCTTGGACTCATCCCCTGCCCAATGGGACTTGGAGGAATTTTTATTTTTAGAAATGAGGATGGTGGATTCCCAGAAGGGTTTGGGTTGGAAGGACCTTAAAGCTCCTCTCCTTCCTCCCCCTCCACAGGCAGGGACACATTCCATTGAGCCCAGGTTGCTCCGAGCCCCATCCAACCTGGCCTTGAACGCTTCCAGAGATGGGAATTGGAAGGAGTCAGATGGGAAATTTTTATTTAAATTCGTATTTAAAAATAAACACTTGGACCTGACGGCGGTGCCGAGCGCCAGCCGGCGAAGGCACGTTGCCACCAGCCTGCACGTGTTCCCAATCCAGGACCTGCTTTCCACCATGGGAACTCCTCCTCCTCCTCTTCCTCCTCCTCCTCCTCCTCCTCCCTGCTCCAGAGCTGGTGGGAAAGTCTGTGGCTGTTGCTATTTTCTATCTGTTATCAAGGCTCTTATCACTTTGCTCTTGTCTCCGTGCCGGCTCTCCGAGCGCCCAGGGTCTCGCTCTTGGCAGCCTGGAAAACTCCCCCCTCCTCCTCCTTGATTCCCTATATTCTTTTGCCTTTTATTTAATTTACCAGCTAAGCACAAAGAATCCAGAGAAGCTTTATTGTTCCTGCGCTGGGAGAACATTAATTGGAGAGCAGTGATCAAATCATTACCTGGATAACGCCGGGTTTCCCCGGGAATGCCGACCCTCGGCCCAGCCCTGGTGGCACGGGCACATTGCCTCAGCTTCCTGCAAGTTTTTAGTCACTATCTTTTTTTTTTTAAGGGGAAAAAAAGAAGAAAAAAAGAAAAAAAAAAAGAAATCCTTGCTCGTTATCAATAAAAAAAAAGGAGGGAGGGAGAAGAGTTAATCGTCGAAGCGGAGTATCTTGGAAGGGAGCGTTTTTTGGCTCTTCCCCTCTCTGTAAAACCAGCCTCAGTAATTCAGTTTTAAAGCATGAAAAAAGGGAGTTGATGAAATTCCACTATCAGCACTGAACCAATATGCAAAATATCTCGCCGAGAATCAAATAGCTATTATGTTTTCATTTCCATTTCAGCGTATTTGCTTAATGAAGAATAGACAGATCAGGCCAGCCGAGGGAGGCTGTGTGCGGTGATAACTGTGCAGGGCTCCCAGCAATCCTGGGCAAGTGACGCTCTGCTCCTGCTCTGCGCTCCCTCTCCCTCTCTTGCCTTTTTTTTTTTCCATTTTTTCCCCTTTTTTTGATTTTTTTTAATTTTTTTTCCCAGTGGTTCGTTTAACCCGCGCGGCAGGGAGCGCATCCCTGGGGAGTGGGGTGCTGCAGTGGGGTTGGGATGTGTCCCAAGACACAATTTTGGGGTGCTGGTGGCCACCCAAAGCCCTGATTTTACATGGCTGGGTTTATCTGGAGCATCCCCATCTCCCTTGGGAGTGCTTGGGGTGGCACTGTGGGGGATGATTTGCAGGATGCTGTTGGCCACAATCATCCCCATGGCAGGTTTGACACGGTTGGGTTTGTATGGAGCATCCTCATCTTCCTCATGTGTTTTGGGGTGGCGTGTGGGTGGTCCCAGGATGCATCCAGCGACAAGGTTCTGGGATTGTTGATTCCCCAAACCCCAGCTGGGTTTAGAGGGAGCATCCCCATCTCCTCCCCGCTTGGGGGTGGCTATTTCAGGGTGGCATGATGCACCCAGGGACCCCAGTGCTGTGGGGTTCATCCCTGTAGGAAACTTGGAGATGCCACAGGACTCAAACCCCAGCTGGATTAAATGGAGCATCCAGTTGGATAATGTGGGGCATGAAGCTGGATTTATATGGGGTATCCAGATGGATTTCTATGGGGCATTTAGTTGGATTATATGGGGCATGGAGCTGGATTATATGGGGTATCCAGATGGATTGTATGGGGCATGCAGCTGGATTTATATGGGGCATGAAGCTGGATTATATGGGGCAGCCAGTTGGATTATATAGGACGTGCAGCTGGATTTAAATGGAGCATCCATCTGGATTTATATGGAGCATCCAGTTGGATTATATGGAGCATGCAGCTGGATTTTTATGGGGCATCCACTTCGATTATATAGGGCATTTAGTTGGATTTGTATAGGGCATGCAGCTGGATTTACATGGAGCATTTTGTTGGATTATATAGGGCATGCATCTGGATTTATATGGAGTATCCAGCTGGATTATATGGGGCAGCCAGTTGGATTATATAGGGCATGCAGCTGGATTTAAATGGGGTATTTAGTTGGATTTATATGGGGCAGCCAGTTGGATTATATAGGGCATGCAGCTGGATTTAAATGGGGTATTTAGTTGGATTTATATGGGGCATGCAGCTGGATTTATATGGGATATGCAGCTGGATTATATGGGGCATTTAGTTGGATTTTTATGGGTTATCGAGCTGGATTTATACAGAGCATTTTGTTGGATTATATGGGGCATTCAGTTGGACTATATGGAGCATGCATCTGGATTTATATGGGGCATTTTGTTGGATTTATATGGAGCATTTAGTTGGATTCAGCTGGGGTATCCCCATTTCCCTCGCGGCTGGGCATGGCTGTTTTGGGGTGGGATATGGGATGCCTCAAGCACCACGGATGGGATGCTGTTGGCTGCCCATCATCCCTGTAGCCGCAATGCTGTGGTACCCAAAGCCATCCCCATCCTCATCCCAGTGCTCCCAGCAGGATGGGGGTGGTCTCAGCACCCTTGGGTGGGTGCCAGGTGCCCTCCTGGTGCCACCCATCCCTTCCCAGCCCCGTGCACCCCTCCCCGGGCAGGCTGGAGGTGCCAAACCCCGGCGCAGGCGAGCGTCGGGTTAACTTTATCAGAAGCCCAAGAGCCGTGAAGGCGTGAAGGAAGAAATTAGCCTAACAATGTTTCATTTACAGCGGGAGAAACGATTTGTTAGCTGGCGATTGTTTCTGAATATTATCAGAGCCTTTTTAATTGTGCTGGAACTGAAATTAGCAGAATTAGAATAAATTGCCTTCCCTTCTCCGGCAGCCTCTTTATTCACGCTCATTGTTGTGTGCTTTGTATAGATTATGGGCTCTTTGTTCTGCTGCTGTAAATATACATGCCTGGAGTCACAGTGAGCAGCTGAGGTCTGCAGACGGGCTGGCCCTGCTCTGGTGTCCCCCTGAGCCCCCCATCCTGTGCCTGGCTGGGGCCAGGGCAGCCCCGGTGGCACCGCGGCGTCGTGCGGTGCCAGCCATGTGTGCCACCTCTGCTGGGCCTTGCTTGCCTGGCTGGGGATGCTGCGTTGCCATGGAAATGACCAAGAGGGGTGGCAGGGCTGGGGGGTGTCCCCTGTGTGTACCCTGTTTGTCCCCTGTGTCCCTCCTGCAGTGTCATCCCTGTGTCCCCTATCGGGTAAAGAATGGTGGGGACATTTCTGGGGGCGCTTTTGGGGACAGGTGATGCCAGCTCTGTGTGCACAGGACCCCTCTTGCTGCCAGTGCCGCAGGGCACACCTGGAGCAAGCCATGGCCACCTCTGCAAGGGGACAGTGTGTCCCAGGGACGGCTGGGCAGCGCTTTCCCTTCCTTCCCTGTGTGGGATTTCCTCGCAGCATCCTGAAAACCCCCTGGCATCATTTCCCTCTGTCTGTGCCCTCCTGACCGCCCTGTCTGTGTCCCCACAGGTTCCCTGGCAGCGATGGAGGAAGGTGAGGACGCCCCAGTGGGGGACAGGAGCCCCTCGGAGAGGGACGGGGCCACCTCGGACTGCGAGGGCTCGGCCGAGCACGACACCTCCAGCCCCCCCGGCAGTGAAGGTGAGCCCTGGGGCTGTCCCTGCTGTCCCCTCCCCACGGGGACAGGCTGTGCCACCACAGCAACCTGCTGGGCATTGTCTGTGCTGTGTTAATTAGCTGAGGAAGCAGCCTGGCCACCCCTCGGGGCTGCTGGGCCAGTGACACCCCCGTGTCTCTGTGGGCTTCCATCCCTCTGGGCAGCCTCTGGCTGGTGGCAGGACACCCTGGGGACAGCAGAATTATGTCCCTTGGGGTGTGAAGTGACCCTTTTGGGGTGTAGATGACATAACTGGGGTTTAAAGTGACCCCTTGGGATATAAAGTGACCCCTTTGAGTGCAAAGTGACCCCTTAAGTGCAAAATGAGCCTTCCCCCTACCTGGGGTGCAAAGTCTCATTCCCTTCGGGTGCAAAGTGTCCCATCCCCGGGATGCAGAGTGACCTCTCGGGGTACAAAGTCACATCCTTTGCAATACAAAGTTCCTCTCCCTGCCCAGATCAAAGTCGCGTCCCTCGGGGTGCAAAGTTCCCCCAGGCAGGGGGACAAAGTCACGTCCCTTTGGTGCACCAGGCGAGTCCCCCAGGGTGCCAGGCAGCCCGGGGGTGGCCCTGGCTGTGCCATGGGTGGGCTGGGGGCTGTCGGTGGCACCGTGCTGCCCGCGCGGCCGCCAGGCTGCCGCCGTGCCGAGCCGTGCCGAGCCGTGCCGCGCCCCAAAGGTGGCTGCGGCTCAGGGCCGGGCTGAAACAGTCCCAGATATCCTTCAAGTTCCTTCCTGTGGAGGTGGGGGCAAATCCCAATCAGTTAATGTTTGCAGTGCCCTTTGAGATAACCGCGCCGGGGCAAGGCTCACCGAGCTGCAGCCGCGGCTCCCGGCAAACCCCAGTGCTGCTGCTGGGGGAAAAGCGTCCCCAAAACCAGGGCAGGCAGGTCACAGTGCACAGGGAACCACAGCTGGGGCAGGGAATAGCTGGGGAAGGGATCCTGAGAGTCGAGATAGGGAAGGGACACAGCTGGGACAGACAGGGAGCCAAATTTTTGG
Organism: Turdus rufiventris; assembly: GCA_013186435.1. Taxonomy (NCBI): domain Eukaryota; kingdom Metazoa; phylum Chordata; class Aves; order Passeriformes; family Turdidae; genus Turdus; species Turdus rufiventris. Next base: position 185,666 of record PYHW01009758.1, read on the forward strand.
GGCAGGGAAGGGACCCTGATAACCCCAATGGACGAGGCAGGGAGAGATCCCAATAGCCAGGGCAGAGCAGGGACCGTGATAACGAGGGCAAGGAAAGGACCCCAGTATTTGGGGCAGGCCAGGAACCCCAGTATTTGGGGCAGGGAGTGGACCCTGATAGTTGGGGCAAGGAGAGACCCCGATTTTAGGGAAACAGCCAGGGCAGGGAAGGGATCCTACAGCAGAGCAGGTAAAGGAGCCTGATAATTGAAACAGGGAGGGAACCTGATAAGTGGGGCAGGAAGGGACCCCACTATCTGAGTCAGGGAGGTCTCCCAGGCAAACTTTGCTCTGCGGTGGAGAGAAGTGAGGGCTCTTATCTGATGGGGCAGGCGGGCTGGGGGCGAGGAGCCGGAGCCGGGGCGCGGAGCTGCACCTGGCACTGGCCTGCCTCGATAAAGAGGTGATAGCAGAGATAAGGCCCAGCAGCAATAACGGCCACTAAAGCTTTCAGCGCGATGGATAAAAATCGATATGCCAGGCACTTTGATTTATAGCCAAAAATAATAGGACTTTTATACCCGGTGATTGATTTATTTGATGTTAATCATGGCGCTTATCACCTGTATTAATAATGTGCTCCGCGGTGACGTCACCCCTGGGCGGCCGCGGTGGCGCCGATCGATTGGGCTCCGCTCTCGATCCGCCCGGGACGCCAAGGCAAACATGTACTTTGGGCACTAATCTGCCACACTGTCATATGCAGATTGCCTTTATCAGCCCATCTCCAGCAGCAGTTAATGGAGAAAATAATTGTTATCAAGTTGCTAGGAGTACGTCACAAATAGAGCCGTGAGGGGAGCGGGGCTGGCGTGGGGTGTACCGGGGGTTTGGGGTGGGCTTGGCTGGGTTGGTGGGGTGTGCCGGGGGTTTGGGGCTTTGGATCCCCTCCCTGTGCCCGTCGTGGCCCCAGGTGTTGCTGGTCCCCTGTGGAATTCTCTGCTCTGACCCGCTGCCTTCCCCTCCTGCTGCAGAGTCCAGAGATGCTCTGGAGAGCCCGAAGGAGCTGGAGAAGCCGGATCCTGGAGAAAATCCCCAGGAAGCAGACACCTGGAATGGGCCAGGTGAGTCTCTGCTGTGGGGCCATCCCTCTCCATCCCGGTGTCCTGGCTGGATCTGCTGGAGCAAACACCAGTACGGGGAGCACTGGGCAGGCTGCAAACCCCAGACCTGCTGGAGGGGAGGTGTCAGGTGGTGGCTGTCGTCCCTGACATCTCCAGGATGCTGCTGGGATCCTAAATCCCCGGATTTGGGAGCAGCAGGGATGCCATCCCCACAGCTGGCATCGCTGGGTTTGGGCCCATCCTGTGTCGCACCGGGGCACTTCACCAACACGCTGGCAAACCACAAGAGCGACGCTGGGGTGGTTTGATGATGGTTATCAAAACCCCAAGGAGCAAATTCAGCCTCTATCTCCCCCTGGTATCTCCACACCGCGGGCACCAGGGCAGCAGCGAGGCCGGGCTGGCCCTGTGGGCGCCCCCAGCCCTATCAGCCACGATCTCCAAAGCCGCGGGGTTACAGACGTGTGCCACACGGATCCACAGAGGCAGGCCATGGCTGCGCTGGGAGCTCTGGAGATCCCAAGGCAGGGACACCTGGGGCAGGTGGCACAGGGACACATTTAGAGATTGGGATTCGAATGTGGAGACCCCACAACCTGCCTGGGCAGCTGTGCCAGAGCTCTGCCACCCTCCATGGGTTGAGGTGGAAATTCCCGTGGTTTGGTTCGCGGCCATCACTCCTTGATTGGAGCTGTGGGTTGTTCCACTGGGAACAGCTCCTGGCAGGTGGGACCAGGGGGAGCTGAGAGCCCCAGAGATGAGTGTGCCACATTTCACACCCTGCTCCTCCCAAGTGGTGACAGGATCCCCCTTTGGGCATGGATGCACCAGGCAGGTCCTGCTGTGTCCCCAAGGCCACCAGGAGCCCTGGGAAGCGGTGGCTGCCAGCACACGTGCTGCTGTCCTGCAGCTGCCCAAATCCCCACGGGAACCCCGCTCCCCCTTCCAGCCCTGCCCAGGGGAAGCTCCTGCCGACCCCGCTGATATCCCGGCCCTTCCCGGCAGGAAGGAGCTGCGAGGCCACCCCCGGCTCCTCCTTATCTGCTCCCAGCCCTTTGCCCCTGGGGCAGGGCAGGAGGGGGCTGCCCTCCAACCCCACAGATCCCCTATGGGGTCAGCGCACCCCTCACCCCAAACCCCAAAAGGGAACCGGACAGCCTGGCTGCCCTTCCCCCTCCCCTCTCGGGAAGCAGGTTATTTGCATTCTTTATGTAAAAGAGATTTTATTATCGGCCGCTGCAGCCCCTCTCTATTCTGGTAATTGGAGTGGTATTAATTTCGGCGTGGCCGGGAGCTGCTGGCGGTCCGGCGATGCCGCGCCGATAGGGTGTTCCTCCGGCCCCAACCGCCGCGATAGCCCCGGCTATCAGGGGCTCTGCAGCTCCCCCCTTATCAGGGATGGAGCTGCCGAAAAGGGAAGCTGGAACAGCCTGAATTTTCTGCTTTATCTGGCAGGATCCGCCGGGTGTCAGCGATGGATGCGCCGGGGTGGGGTCGGGGTTGGGGGAGGCTTTGTGCGCGCCCTGCGGGAGGTTTGGGGGTCACTGGGTCACCCCTGCTGTGGGTTGGTGTTCCCA
>PYHW01009758.1:212312-223976 GCA_013186435.1 Turdus rufiventris
TTTCTTTTTAATTTCCACCTCCCAAATTTTTTTCCTGCTGCTGATTTTACCTGTGGACATCTGGGCTTTGTTTTGGGGCATTTCCATGCAGGGTAAAATTGCTGCCAAAATCTGCTTGGTTGGTTTTGGGGAATCTTGGAGCAGCAGCCCAATCCCTGAATCATGGAAATACATCCCAAAAAACCCTCCCTGCCTGGATTTTTTGAATTCTTCTCATCTTGGTCATCATTTATTGTGTTTCTTATCATTTCTGCTGATGGAAATTAATAGGAGATTATTACAACTGCTGGATGCTGTGGATTTTACAAAAGCTGCTGTGGAGGTCAGTGTTTTCTATTCCTCACCATCAGAACTTGTTTCCTCCCATCCCTCTAAAGGTCTCCATGTCAAACACAAAAAGCCATTTGCTTCACTTAAATACTTTTTTTTTTTTTCTTTTTTTTTTTTTGTGGTGCTTATTTGCAAGAAAACAGAAAACAAATTTCCTGAGTCCACGTGGCCCTGGCAGCTTTGATATTTCTGGTGGCCTCTCCAGGCTGACCTTTGTGTTCACACAAAGTCACTTCCCAAGCACTTGGGCAATTAAAATCCCTGCTCTGAACTGGCTCTTAAAACCAATAATAATTTGTGCAGGAATTTATGAGCTCAACATCAGGCTTGATGTGCTCAATAAAGGAGATAATTTGCTTTCAGATCCATCCTGGGGAGCTGCTTGGAGCTGTTGAGGCAACTTCTGCCTTTTCATTTGGGTTTGACCTTGTCAGGGAAATCAAAACTTTGCTGGTGAGCAAGACCCAGCTCCAGTGTGCAGAGAAACAAGAGGGAGGAAGCTCAAAATGTGAATTTTCTGCTGCTCTGGGCCCTGCTGATGTTGAGATCACCTCGTCTTTATCAATTAACTGCTACCAGGAGGCTTGGGGAGAGCAAAGTCAGTCCTAAAGTACAGCTTAAGGTGCTTCTGGGGATGGTTAGAGTTTATTTTCTGGATTTAACTCCTCTGCAGACCTCCCACAGTATGAGGAGCAGCATTTTCTGGGGTGGGGCTTTGAACTTGGGAGTTTGCAACAAATTCTGTTCATTGCCAAAGGATTTAGGGGGTTCAGGTGCTGGGAAGGCTCAATTTGCTTTTCTTGCAGCAGTGTTTGGTATGTCTGTGTGGGAAATCACTTTTCCTGTGCAAAACCAGTTGGACAAACAGGGAAAAGTGTCAGGAAAAAGTGAAATAGAAGCTTAATAACAGGTTAATAAACTCTGGATAGCTGGATGTGTTTCAGTGAGCAACACTCTCTGACATTTCTGCTCCAAGGGTTTTAAAAATAACAGGTGAAACTCTGATAATTTATGCCATGGTTTTGTGGCAGCTCTAAATGAACTTGCAGAGAGCAGCTGGAGTAAAACACGGGGCACATTAAAATAAAGATGGTTTATAATTTTGTGACTTTTCTTTGGGGTATTCAGAGCTTTAGTGTGGATGTGACCCAGTCAGCTCAGCCAGTTCCAGTCAGGCACTTCTGTAATTTGTGGGATTTTTTGTTTACGGAGTAAAAGACATCAATGTATGGCCCAGGTTTTATCCCTGCTCTGCACCCTGCCCTTTTCTACTGTATTTATTGTATTTATTCTTGGCAGACATGAGATTTTTAACGTGTCCCAAACACATGTTTAGACTTCTAGAAAAGTCTCAGTGCAGGCAGCTGGATCTGCTGCCTGGAAGGAATTTTGGGATCTTTACTGAGGGTTCTGCCCCTCAGGTGAGACCCCACCTGGGGTGAGCACAGGGACAGAGCCCAGAGGAGGCTCCAGGATGGTCCCAGGGATGGAGCAGCTCTGCTGGGAGAGGAAAAGCTTTGGGCTGAGCTTGCAGGGCCTGATGGAGCTGCAGGAAAGATGGAGAAGGACTTTGGACAGGGGGTGGCCTCAGGCTGAAGGAATGCAGGGAGAGGTGGGATTTGGGGAAGGAATTGTTCCCTGGCAGGGTGGGCAGGCCCTGGCACAGGGTGCCCAGAGCGGCTGTGGCTGCCCCTGGATCCCTGGAAATGTCCAAGGCCAGGCTGGATGAGGCTGGAGCACCCTGGAATAGTGGAAGTTGTCCCTGCCATGGCAGGAGGTGGAAGGGGATCTTCATGATCCCTCCCAACCCAATTCAGTCTGGGATTCGGTGAAATTCCAGCCTCAAGCTCTGTCATGGTCCATGAAGGGCAGCACATCCAGTCTGGGACAATATTGGAATCCGTTCTTTGTACAGTTTAGACTCTGAATTTGCCTCTTGAAGGATCTGTGAGAAACCATATTCCTGAATTTATGGAATCCCAGAATGGTTTGGCTTGGAGGGCCCCTTAAAGCTCCTCTCATTCCAAACCTGTGCCATGGGCTCACTGGGTTGGGTTCCTCAGGGCCCCATCCAACCTGGCTTTCCAGGAATTCCAAGAAGCTTTCTTGAGGAAGCAAAGCACAGGAGAAGGAGTTCCTTCAGGGTGAGGCTTGCCTGCTTCCCAGCTTGCTCCCCATAACCAGAGGTGTTCTCTGCCCTGCAGACTCTCGGGGACTGATGGACGTTTCCGACAGCCCGGAGCGAAACCCCTGCTCTCCCGAGGAAGAGGACCAGCAGCTTTCTGATGAGGAGGTCCTGAAGGAGAGCGGCTCAGAGCGGGAACTCGATGGGGAGGGTGGCCAGGGGAGCCTCCTGGGCGAGGAGGAGGATGCAGGCAGGGCCCTGAGCCGGGGGGAAGAGGAGAACCACTCGGATGAGGAGGATCGGCTGAGCGAGGCCAAGTCGCAGGAATCCGACACCAACGAGCAGAGCGTGGAGCTGAAGAGCCCCCAGCCCCGAAAGGGAGAGGAGGAAGACAGGACAAATGACCTGGAAGTGTCCTCTGTCACCAGGGAGCTGGATGAGCACGAGCTGGACTATGATGAGGAGGTTCCTGAGGAACCCAGTGCTGCTGCTGCAGAGGAGGACGGGGAGAAAGCTGCTGGGGAGGATGATGAGGAAGAGGAGAAAGGAGATGATGCCCCTGAGGATGAGAAGAAATCCGGCAGCAAAAGTGATGATGAGAAGGATGGGCAGGATTCCCTCAAGGAGAAGAAGAAAGAAGAGGATGATGGGGAAATTGATGATGGAGAGATCGATGTAAGTAGGAGATGGGGGGGTCAGAGCTGGTTGCCTCTCCCACTGCAATTCCTTCCTCCTCCTGCTGGGAATGTCCATGTGTGCAGGGAGCCTTTTCCCTGGAGCTAAGGGCAGAGCATGGAGCAGGCCCTGATCTCAGGGGTTGAACCAAAACTTGGTGCCAGAGCCATCAGAGTGAGCTTTGTTCCCTCTCAGTATGGGCAGGCTCAAGGAGCTGCCCTGCCTCAGCTCCAGGAGGACTTGGGAATGATGCTGGCAGCAAATGCCATGGGTTGGGTGTGCAGGAGCTGTTCTGAGTGAGGGGCTGGGGCTGCAGGGTGGCTCTGGTGCTCCAGCCATCAGGTGTGTGGGAAACCCCGATCCTGAGCTGTTCCAGCAGCATCTGGATGCATGGAAGGGGAATGGAAGGTGCTGGGATTTCTGGAAAATACCCAAGGCATGGTTTGGGGATGGGCTCAGGGATGTATTTCACAGCCCTGAACAAACCAAGATATTCAGAAAAATCAAAAGTGGGGTTTAGTTGGGAAAATACCACCTTCAGCCATGGTTGTGTTCAGCAGGGAGCTCTGCAGAGCAGCTGCTGTTTCATTCAGCTTAACAGCACTTCCCTCCTTTTCCATGAAGAAATCAGGGCAAAGTAGTTCCAGTAAAAACCCTGCTGTGGGCTCCTGGTCTGGAATTGCACCCCAATGGTGGGAGTGGAAAGAGAAATTGTTGGTGCAGAGCACCTGGGCTGGCTCCCCATTCCTGAATTCCAGCTGCACAGCTGGACTGGGCTGTGGGACTGGAGTGTGCTGGGGTCACTGCTGGGGCTCAGCTGAGCAGGGGAGGTGCTCTGTCCCTCCAGGCCCCATTCCTGTGGGTCTGACCTGGCCACAGGACCCTGGGAAGCTCCTGGAGCCTCCTCCCTTTTCTTTGAAGGATCATCTTTCGTGTGTTTATTACTCTCCATAGTTCATTGACAAGTTTAATTACTTTCAAAAATGCCGTCATTTTTCTTCCTCGTGCCCATCCTGGCAGGTGATTTTGTTCAACACGTGTTTCCCAAAGGTTTTGTGTATTCCTGAATCAGCTAGAAGGAATTCCAGCGTGTTATGGGCAGAAAAAAAATTCTTGGAGTCCTGACTCCATGCCTGCTCCTTGATTAAAATATGAATGCTCTCCTTTGAAGGCTGAGGCATTCTTGGGAGCTCTCCTCACAAAGCAAGAGATGAATCTGTACCCTGGTTTTCATACATGAACTCATAACAGCATTCTCAGGTGCCTGATTCCAAGGAGACCTCCCAGAAATAAATACTTCCCCTTTTGTTCCAGACTTCACACAGCTCTTTTGAAAGCAGCAGAGTGGAGCTGGTTCTGCCATTCATGCAGCACTGAAAGCCAGCCCCAGCTTCGGGGAAAAAAACTTCAAGCTCTGCATTTTCCTCTGCTTTCAGCCTCCTGGCGTGGAGGGAGGGGAATATTAATGCAAATTTTAATTGGAATATAAGTGCAGGCTTTTAAATTCATGGCTGTTGAGGAGAGCTCTCTGTCCCTGTGTCTCTCAGGAGTGCAGCAGGAGAGGCTCTTCACCCTCGTCTCTTTGCCCCTGTGTTTGTCTACAGCCAGGGGATGGCTTTTTCCTCCTTTCCAGCTGCTCAGTGCATCAAAGGAGAGAATTTTCCTCATCTTTTCCACCCAAAAAGGCTGTTGCCAGGCAGAGGGAAGGCCCATCCAGATGCTCCCTCTTCACGTGTTTCACGTGCTGAAAATAAGGAAATTGAGGCAGAGAGAGGGAAAACCAGGATGTCCTTCAGGATCAAATCCTGATTTCCTAGACAGATACCTGTGGCACCTCTCATTTTTCCTTGGAGAACAGAAGAAAATGCTGGTACTTAAAAGTTCTAACAACTTTTCCTCTGGAGGTGTTTCATGGCTGTTATTTCTTAATCTTGGAGCAACCTCCAGCTACCAGAAATTATTCCTGGGGTTGCATCCCTGGGCACGAGGCAGAGTTTTGTTTGAGCTGGTTCCCAAATCCATTGTGGAGCTGAGGAGTAGAAGGGAAGGTGGAGATGACTGGAAAAAAATCTGTTGGACTTATCCTGAAAAGTTCATTTGTGAGATCGTCCCTGGAGGAGGACTTTGGACAGGGGTATGGTGGGATAGAACGAGGTGGAATTGGTAGGATTAGGGGGAATATTGGGAAGAAATTCCTCCCTGTGAGGGTGGGAGGCTCTGGTACAGGTGACCAGAGAAGCCCCTGAATCCCTGGAAGTGTCCAAGGCCAGGTTGGAAGGGGCTTGGAGCAGCCTGGGATGGTGGAAGGAGCTTTTACAGCCACCTGGAATTTTGTCTTCACCCTGTGCAGGTGCTCTGGGGCGTTCCTTGTAACCTGACCTTGTTTTCATCCCGTGCTTTTGCCCCAGGGTGGCTCTCAGTGAGTGATGTTTGAGCAGATTGGGAAATGGCAGGTCCTGCAGGGGGTGCCCCACATGAAATATCAGCTTTGTCTGTTCCAGGATGATGACTTGGAAGAAGGGGAAGTTAAAGACCCCAACGACAGGAAAGTGAGGCCACGTCCCACCTGCCGCTTCTTCATGAAAGGTAACCACGCTCTGGGGGTGGCAGGAGACAGAGCTCCTGTCTGGGGTTTTTTTTTTCTCCATTAAGTTGCTGTTCCATGGAAAATTCTGCCCCAGGCGTCCTCAGTGTCACCTTTCTATTTCTCGGTGGCCAAAGCTGAATTTTCATGGAGTCACCACACAAAAAAAAAGCTTTGCTCTCAGCGTGGTGAGCACGGAGGAGGTGAATGAAGGGAAACGTTTTGGAATCAAGCAGAGAAGCTGTGGCTGCCCCATCCCTGGAAGGATCCAAGGCCGGGCTGGGATAGTGGAAGGTGTTGGGATTGGAACTGGATGAGCTTTAAGGCCCTCCAGCTGTTCTGCTCCTGCCTCACCACTGTTTGTTTGGGATGCACTCTGGTGTTCTGCTCTCAGGTTTCTGGGAAAGGCAGAACTCCTAATTAGAAATATTTATCATTAACAAATGAGGATCTCATAAGCTTATTCCTACATTGAATTAACATTTCTCCCCACTGAAATAAGGTTCTTGCACATTGATCCATCCGTGTCTGGATCTGTTTGTCCCCTCTGGCAGGTGCAGAGTGACAAATACCTCTCCATGTATGTGAAAATTTACCTGTGGGTAAATTTAAATTACCTTGGGTGATTTAGCTGTGGAGAGGAGAAAATCCAAACCCTTCAAACATTACTCCTGAAAGGATTTGAACTGCCTGATGGGGATTTTGTGGCTGTGGGGCTCAAGTGCTGCTTGCTGGTGGGAGCAGGGTCTAACAGCTGTGTGTTCCCACAGGACACTGCACCTGGGGCATGAACTGTCGCTTTATCCACCCTGGAGTGAACGACAAAGGAAATTACTCCTTGATCTCCAAACCTGAGCCCTTCTCCCCCAATGGTGCCCCTCCCATGGGCCCTCACCCGCTGATGCCAGCCAACCCCTGGGTATGGAATCTCTGCTGTGCCTCCTGCACCACCCTGCCCACCCCGGCAGTGTTCCAAGTGGGGTTTTGGAGAACAACAAGATGAGCTTCAAGGTCCCTTCCCACTCAAACCATTCAATAATTCTGGTGTGGGAAAGAAAAAAAAAATTCCTTTTTATTTTTTTTTTTTTTTTGAGCTAATACTTCAGCAAAATTCAAGCCACAGTTGGATGTGTGATTTTTAAATGGTGATCTTGGAGTTGCCAGTAGAGGGGGGTAATTTTCCATGGTTTGTATCTCTGGAGTAGCTGAGGCAGCTTTACAAAGCTCAGCTTTGCTGTTTAAAATTAACTCAAGTGTCTTCTGTTTTCCTCACCTTCCACCAGGGAGGCCCAGTGGTTGATGAAATCTTACCTCCACCTCCTCCAGACCCTCCAACAGAAAGTGCCTGGGAGAGGGGACTCCGGCACGCTAAAGAGGTGAATTCCTTCCTCAGGGAATTGCTGCCTGCCTCCAGAATCCTGCAAAAGCTCTTTTTGGAGCTCTGTGTCTTGCTCTTTCTCTGTCCTTTTTGCTTTTTAACCTATTAATTAAGTTTTGTTGTACATCACAATTGTCGGACAGCCAGGAGGAGCTCGAATCCAGGTTTTGGGGGGTTTATATTTTAAAAATAGTGGGAATTTGTGGCCCTCAAGTCCAGCCCTCCACAAAGCTTTAATTCAGTACCTGTTTCTCCAGTTTGTGATCACTGGGGGGGAGGAACTTCTGTTTCCTGCTGTTCTGAGCTGCTGGAATAGGGAATTAATCAGGAAAAGTCCAGTACCCTGCACATTCTGAAGGAATAAGGTGCTCTAGCTGCAGGAAATCTCCTGAGGGCAGGATTTTTAATATTAACAATTTCTCCCTGCTGCCGGAGAGGGCGATTTTTAATATTACCATTTCTCCCTTCTCACTCTGCTTTTTGTGCTCTGACAGGTATTAAAAAAAGCAACTATGAGGAAAGAGCAGGAGCCTGACTTTGAGGAGAAGAGATTCACTGTGACCATTGGGGAGGATGAGAGGGAGTTTGACAAGGAGAACGAGTTTTTCCGGGACTGGAATTACCGCATCACCCGGGACGTCCGGGACCCCGCGTAAGGGACACTGCTGCCTTTGCTCAGGGATGGCTGGGAGGGACTGCAGTGCACTGAGGCTGCCTGGCCTTCCCTCCTCTCTCCAAAACGAGGGAATGTCACCTCCCAAATGTGGCAACAGCCTCCATGGAGCGGGAAGTTAAAAATTGAGCCAACTCCGCTCGCTCCGGTTCAACCCCACCTCCCTTCCCAGTCTCCTTTAACCCTCCAGTCTCCTCGGAATTCTGCTCCCTCCTGGGCTCTCTCCAGCTCTGCATTGCCTCCCTCACACCAGTGCATTCTTCCAGCTTTGTTTCCCTCTTTTTCTCCTTATCCCAACCACGAGAATTTAAAAATACTCGAGCTGAGGCTGCGAAGTTGGAGCGAGTTCAGGGTGCAGGAGCTGATGGCCCCAGCTGGGCCTTCCTTGGCAGGACTGGTTTAACAAACACCTGAACTGGTCCCAGTTCAGCTGGGCACTGGGCAGAAGCAAAGCTGCTACCTGGCCACAGCAAGCACCTTGAGTTTAAGTGTTCAGGTCCTTGGGGTTTTCAGGTAAAATTGGAAGTGTTGGAGACATCAAACCCAGCTCTGGGAAATTGTTGGGTAGTTTCAAGCCAAGAAAAGGAATGGAAAGAGAATTTTTGGGAAAGAGGCTTGGATTCTGCAGGAGTACAGGTGGACTTGTGTCTCCTTGCTTGTGTATCCTCATTCTTCCTACATGGACAGATTATGGAAATATTTCCACTCCCAGAGGAAAAAAAAAAAACCCTCTGAAAAGGAGTAAATTAAACTTTTGTTCAATATTCTTTGATTTGCTCTGGAGTGCAATTCCTTTCCCTAATTAAAAAAAAAAAAAAAAACCAACAGAAAAACCCACCTCAGTGCAAAAAGAAAAGGAATTTCTAAAATATTAATCTTTTCCTGAGTTTAATTAGCTCTGGATCTTGGCCTTGTGTTCCTCTCAGAGGCACCTGGGCTTTATCCCCAAAGTTCATCCTTTACCTTTATTTTATGACTGTCCTGTAAAATGCACCAGCAGCATTTTAGGATGTAAGAATTGTTAAGAGCAGGCCTGGTTTTCTTATAATCCACAAAAAAAAAAATATTGTACATAAGAGTGTTAAACAAAAGTCATGCAACAGCTGGAATTCCTGAAAATTCCAGGCTGTGGCATTAAAATATCTTCATTGTGTGTGAAGGGAAAAGTTCTGAATCTGCTGCTGTAAACTGCAGAAAATGGTGATTTTTCTGCTCCCCACACACAATTTATTGCCCAGTTGGGCACCTTGCTGCCGACTGAGCACTGGAAGTGCAGCTGGGATGTGGAAAATGCTTTCAGCACTGTCTTGTGACATGTGGAGTTGTGTCAGTAGTTCATGAATCCCTTTTTCTTTTTTGAATAACTATAGGGAGGTGGACATCAAAGAAAACATTAACTATGGGTAAGCAGGTCTTTGATTCCAGTACTGTTACAACTGTAAGAAAATTTTCCTTTGCCTTTTTTTCCATTGCACTTCCTCCAACTTCCGAGGCCACAGACAGACCAGTGTCCCCTCAGTGGATTTACTGGATTATTTTGGGGTGATACCAATTATTTTGTAATGATTTAAGCACTGAATTACCCAAACACAGCAGTGATCCTTTTTGAAATAAAAAAGCCATTCCACCAATATTACAGAAAAGTGAAATCTGGGCTGGAGGCTGTGTGAAAAAAGCAGAGTTTCCTTTCTGGCGTGGCTTGAGATGTTTTTGTGTCTCTTAGAACACCTGATGTCACTGAATCCAGGCTGGTTTGGGCTTGGCATCAGGAGTTTGTTGCTGACTGAGGCATCCCAAATCCTGGTTCTCATTCCCTTGGTTTATTGCTTCAGTCCAAAAGAGAAATCCTAAATTATTTAAAAGCACTGAAAGAAATACACTTGAGTCAGTGCAGCACCTACACCTTAACTTGGCATTTTAAAATGCAAAGAGTGGCCCTTTATTTTTTTTTAATAAATCAGAGTCTCATTATGGATAATCAGGAATTTGGGAGCACTTGCTGTATAATCTTAGCTCTGCCACTGACTCCTCTGTGGCCCTGGAAGTTTCTTGTTCCCTGTACCCACCTCCTCATCCCACAGTGGATCTGATGTTTGCCCTCCAGGTGGTTGGATGTTGTTGAGCTGGGGAATTAAAACCATCAAACAGTGTCAATAGAAAGCAGGAAATGGAGGAAACAGCTTTAAGGAGGGTGGAGTTTCAATCCTTTTCCTCCCCAAAAATCCTTAGTTCTGCAGTTGTGTGTGTGCCATGGCTGATTCCCAGGGGATAATTCCAGGTGCACAGTGCTGCTGACCTGCCCCCAAAGCTGCACTGTCCCTGTGGGAAGCTCAGCACCAGCTCCTGTCCTGTCCTGGTGTCCTGGGATGGGAACTGAGGCATCTCCATCCCTTCCACTCCTGAGGGTGTTTGGGATGAGCTGTGGGTGCAAGGGCAGAAATCCCAGCTCTCAATCCATGAGGCACAGCTCAAAAGCACTTTCTGTGTTTGCACCACATTGATTTGAAGGCTGGATTTTTTTGTAGCTCTTTTTTTTTTGGGTGTTTATCAAGAAAGGTTTGTGCTTTTCTCTGATAAGCCTCACTTTAAAGTAGAAAACAAACATCTCTGTGCAGCCCTGCTGCACTGAACGTGCTTTTCTTGTGACAGCGACTGAGCTGACCTAGAACACACAGTTTGTGTGGTGCCAAGGTGCCATTTCCCTCTCTAACATTCCCTGTTTTTCATTGTAGGCTTGATCCCTATGCAGATCCCTATTATGACTATGAAATAGAGCGTTTCTGGCGTGGTGGGCAGTATGAGAATTTCAGGGTTCAGTACACAGACCCCGATCCCTACCGTAACTACAGAGTAAGTAAGGAAATTCCCCTCTCCCCACTTTTTCCTTCCTGACTTTCTTCCAGGTTCTTCTGGGCTTTTGGCACAGAGCAGTGCTTGAAAAAGGAGTTTTCAAATAGTTAAATCTTGGCTTAATTCCAGCACTGAGCACACTGGAGGTGAGGGGAGGATGTTCTGTACCAGCACCCTGAGGGCAAAAGTGCTCCAGGCTTGGGAATGAGGTTGGGAGCTGCCTGATGGAAAAGGACTTGGAGTGCTGGCGGACAGGGGCTGGGAAGGCCACTGGCACCTGGCTGGCACCAGCCCTGGCATGGCCACAGCCCCAGAGCAGGGATTGTCCCCTGTGCTGGGCACTGCTGAGGCCATGCCWGGAATTCTGGTCAGGTTTGGGGCTGGAGYGTGTCCAGGGAAGGGAATGGAGCTGGGAAGGGGYTGGAGAATCCTGAGGGAGCTCAGCCTGGAGAAAAGGAGGCTCAGGGGGAAATTCTGGCTCTGCACAACTCCYTGACAGGAGGGGACAGCCCCAGGTCGTGCTCTGCTCCCAGGAACAGGGACAGGAGCAGAGGGAACAGTTTCAGTCTCAGTACCAGGAAAGGATTTCAGGAAAAGGGTGTAAAACATTGGAAAAACTGCCCAGAAAAGTGTTGGAGTCCCCAGCCCTGGAAGTGTTGAAAAAACCCAGGATGTGGCACTTGGGGCTGGGGTCAGTGGTGACCTTGGTGGTGGTGCTGGGCTGAGGGCTGCACTTGTTGATCTCAGGGTCTTTTCCAACCTTATCAATTCCCTGTCTGAGGTGGGAAGGTGGCTCCTCCTCTGCTCCTTGGCTGCTCCTCTGTGTAGCAGCTGAGCATCCTTGGACCTCTTGGAGAGGGAGGGAGTGTCCAGGAAAGAACCTGGTTGAGGAAAGGTTGATTTCCTCAAAGGAAAGGTTTTTAGAGGTTAATTAGCGGCAGGGAGAGGGTTTGATTTTGGCTCTGTGTGCCAGCAGAGCCTGACTGTGCAGTGCTGCTGGGTGCAGGCACAGGAAAGCAGCAGCCAGGTGCTGAAATCCCAGCAGCTGG
>PYHW01009758.1:238745-249931 GCA_013186435.1 Turdus rufiventris
TTTTGGTTTTCTTTTCTTTTTGATTTTTCTTTTGGTTTTGTTGCTGTTTAAAGGATGAACTGCTTTAGGAGTTACAGGATATAAAGTGATGAAGATAAAACTCAAAATCCTGCTTATTTTCCTGTGTCTCCTTCCTTTCCAGGTCAAGGTCCTTCTCATCTTCTCCCTCTCCTTCTCCAACACCATCTCCTCACAAGCCACTGGCAAAGGCTAAAGGGGAATTATTGCCACCTCCTGGGAAAGGGTAAGGATGAAGAGAGTCCAGACAAACCCTGCAGGAGTGCAGGATTAGATGGGATATTGGGAAGGAATTGTTCTTGTGAAGGGTCCTGGATACCTGGGAGTGTCCAGGCTTGGATGGAGCAGCCTGGGATAGTGGAAGGTGTCCCATGGCAGGGAGTGGAACAAGATCTTTGAGGTCCCTTCCCATCCAAATCCTCATTCTGGGATTCTAAACCTGACTGAGTTTAAGAAAGAAATGAAAGATGCAAAGTGCAGCCTTTATTGAAGAGTTTTTAGCTTGGCAAATTTAATTAAATAATGACACTTTTACTTATTATATCCAAGTTAAACTGCACAAGTATCCTTAAATATTATCTGTATACAGTGTTTAAACCATGATTTACTGCTGCAGCATTCTGTGTGTGCAGATCTGTTTGGATAATCTAAATATACCTAACAGGAGCTGTAAGAAAGTTTAAATTCCTTCCACTGCTGCGGCTTTGGTTGATCCACAGCCTCAGAATAAAGAAATGCTTCAGCCTCATCAACTTTTCACACTGGAGATAGATGAAAACAGAACTGCAGCTCTCTGCAGCTGGGTTTGGCACATTCGGACAGCCCTGCTGCTCTTTTAAATTCCTGAAATTGCTATTTCACAAACCCTGCAGTGGCAAATTATGGGGACGTTGGAAGGTGACACAACACCACGGTGATGTCACCTCTTCTAAGCTGACCTGCAAATAAAAACACCGTGGGAATCCCCCTGAATTCTCCAGAATTTAGGACAATCCCCTTTGCCACAATTCTTGCCCCTTGTTATCCTGTCTTTTGGGGTTTTTCCCCTCCCCTTGGCCCTGCAGTGGTGGCTGCTCCCTCCCAGTGCTCCTGGCTTGGTGGCACCAGGGCAGCCTGGGATTGTTGTCACTGGATAATGTGCCATGGGCTGTTCTGTGCTCACAGGGGATAGCTGCAGGTGCTGAGCACAGGAGGACAGGAATTGACAGGAATTACCTGTGTGTGTGTGCAGACAGCAGCTCCTCCCCATCCATGGCTGTGAAACCAGGGCTGGGATCCTCCAGGGCCTGAGGGGGCTGTGGACAAGGGATGGAGGGACAGGACACAGGGAATGGCTTCTCACTGCCAGAGGGAAGGGTTAGATGGGATATTTGGGATAAATCCTTCCTGGCACAGGGTGCCCGGAGCAGCTGTGGCTGTCCCTGGATCCCTGGGAGTGTCCAAGGCCAGGTTGGACAGGGCTTGGAGCACCCTGGGGTAGTGGAAGATCTCCCAGCCCATGGCAGGGGGTGGAATATGATCTTCAAGGTGTTTCCACCCCAGACCATTCCAGGATGACACTTGGAGCAGTGCCCAGCTGTCAGAGCCCTGAGGAACCAGAACCATTCCCATCTCATGCTGTTGGATCATGAGTGGAGTTCCCAGCCAGTTTTCCACAGGGAACACAAGCCAAGGGACAGATCCAAGGCTGTTCTGCACCCTCCTGCTCTGAGTGCTGGAGTTAAAAAGAGAATTCTTGCATTAACTGTGAGCATTTCATTCTGAAGCTTGACTGGCAGATTTTAAGCAGGTGTAAGTGTCTGGGATAAAAATGATGGAATTAAATGGATAAGAAACATTTCCACCCAGTCAGCTTCAGGAGTTAATTTGCAAGTGAAATATCTCCAGAATTGGCTGCTGTACAGTAATTTGTCTCTGAAAAGATGAATTGATTGAGAAAACGGGGAACAAATCCCTTTAGGGAAATCTGTGGTGTGTGTGTTTTGGTGGAACAGCCAAGTGTTTGCAGCTACAGGAGCCACATCAGGGCCAGGTTGGATGGGGTTTGGAGTAACCAGGGATAGAGAAGGTGCCCCATGGAATGGAGGGGAGTGGGATGATTTTTAAGGTCCCTTCCAGCCCAAACCATCCCAGAATTCCATCATCTCTAGAATATTGAACAACAAACCCAAGCACATCATTTCTGGGGATGTCCCTGCTCTGTGCTCACCCCCTGGGATCACACACCTGAAAATTGTCTTTTTTTTTTTCTTTTTTTTTTTCCAGGGACAAATCAGTGAAGAAACTCACTGCCCTCCCAGTCCCTCAGCCACTCACAAAAATTACAACAGCAGCCCCGGAGGCAGCCAAGGCAGGGGATAATCGGGAAGCCAGGAGGAAGGAACGTCAGACAAGGACTCCACCCAGGAGGTGAGAGAGGTGTGGGGAGGAACAAGGCTTCATCTCCTGGGACATCCTGCAAATCCCAGGTTTCTGTGTCCTGGAAGATCCAGCAAATCCCAACTCCCGGTGTTGAGGGGGAAATCCATCTCCTGGGGCAGGGAGAAAAGGGGAAGAGAGCTGGGCTGGAATGTTCCTGATCTGCCATGAGTGGCTCCTGCCTATGGAGGCTGGGGGGAGGAGGGAGTGGGTGGAATACAGGAAATGTGGCAAAGTCAGGGTGGGAGTGGGGAAAAAAGGCATTTTTGGGAGCTGCTGCTTGTGGAGGTGGTGCAGTGGGGAGAAAGGAATGGGTGGGATCTGCTTGGTCCCAGCACAGAACATCATTCCCAGGGATTTTCCCACTACAGAATGGATATTCCTCATCACAGAACATCATTCCCAGAGCTATTCCCACCACAGAACATCATTTCCATGGATATTCCCCCCACCAGAGAATGGATATTCCCACCCATCATTCCCAGGAATATTCCTCACCACAGAACATCATTCCCAGGGATATTCCCACCACAGAATGGATATTTCCCACCACAGAACATCATTCCCCGGGATATTCCCAGCACAGAACTTTATTCCCAGCACAGAACATCATTCCCAGGGATATTCCCAGCACAGAACATCATTCCCAGAGCTATTCCCACCACAGAATGGATATTCCTCATCACAGAACATCATTCCCAGAGATGTTCCCACCACAGAATGGATATTTCCCACCACAGAACTTCATTCCCAGCACACAAACTGGGACAAGAGGTGGAAGGGGCCGATCACCCCTCAGGGAGGGCTGGGTGTCAATCAGTGCAAATCTCTGCTTTTCTCTCTGGGGTTCTCCCTGCCCCTCTCTCCTTCCCATCCCAATTTTCATTCTGGGAGGGGGGTTTGCTGCCTTGCAGGAGGACCATCAGTGGCAGCATCAGTGGCAGTGCCAGCAGCTACAGCGGGTCCAGCTCGCGGTCGAGGTCCTTGTCCCGGTCTCTCTCCAGATCTCATTCCAGATCATCCTCTGCCTCAGTCTCCCACTCTCCCTCCGGGTCAAGGAAATCCAGGTACAGCCCTGAGCCTTTGGCATCTTTATTTAACAGCAGAGGTTGTCACTGTTGAACACTGGTTTGGTTTTTTGTAATGGAAATTCTCCAGCAGCACAAGGTGGAGGTGGGACGAGGTTGGGTTTGTGTTCCAGATCCCAAGTCCTGAATTGGGATGGGAATACAGTGTTGGAGAGGGCATAGAACAAGATGTAATGGCCTTAAACTGATAGAGGGGATATTTAAATAGGATATTTGGGAAAAATGCTTCCCTGTGAGGGTGGGCAGGCCCTGGCACAGACTGCCCAGAGAAGCTGTGGCTGCCCCATCCCTGCAAGTGTCCATGGCCAATTTGGACAGGACTTGGAGCAGCCTGGTCTTTTGGGAGGTGTTGGGGTTGCAACTCCATGATCTTTAAGGTCTTTTCCAGCCCAAACCATTCCAATGATTCCCTGATATTTCCCTTGTGGTTTATTCAAGGAAATAATTCTGTCATGTGTGTCCAAGTACCCACTTAACCTAAATGGTGACCAGAACAGCTCCTTCTGGCCAGGGTGATCCCACATCCTAATTAAACTGCAAATGAACAGTTTCAGGCTGTGGAGTTTGGCTCTCCTGAGCCTCTCCTGCCTCTGGTTCCTGCGTGTCCTTAGGGGAGATCTTGGTCTGTCAGGAGAGGCGGGTCAGAAAATCCCAGCTAATGATATTTTTCCTTTGCTGGCAAAGTTGCAGGTCCAGTTCCTTTGTGTTTAGCCCCAAGTGAATAGTTCCAAGTCTGTGGGATGTGTAAACAGCAAACTCCTTCCAGCAAGGAGAAACAAACCACTCTCGAGTCATTCCTTGAAGGTTTTTTTTACCTCTTCACACAGAGGATTCCCTGAATCCTCTCAGGCAGAGCCTTGAAACACACCACTTCCCTGGGTGTAAAACACACCACTTCCCTGGGTGTAAAACCAGTGGAAGGAGCAGGATTTGGCTCTGAGCAGCTGCAAATTCCCGTCTGTGAACTCTGTGGAGCTCCGAGGTTCCACATCCGCGTTATTTTACGGAAATCCCGGCTTGTTTACTCCCTGCTTGTCACATTCATCAGCTCAGCCAGGGGTGATGCAAGAGCTTCAGAGAGCAGCAGGCCGTGGATATGGGAAATGTGGGCACACTGGGGCTGCCTGTGCTGCTCCTGTGGCAAATGCAATGCACTGTGTGCCCACTCCAGCTTTGCTGGGCCGGCCCGGTGGCCTGGAGGAGTTCTGGTTCATCATTGCAGCAATCCAGGAGAGCTCTCAGAGCTCAGCTCCTGGTGCCAGGGGGTCGAGGCTGCAGCCCCTTCAGTCATCCCCATGCAGCTCCCAGCCAGCCAGGGAGCCTGGGCCTTGCTGGCAGAGCAGGTCGGTGTGGCCCGTGGAACAGGCTGGAGAGGCTGCCTGAATATTCATGGAGTGGGATGGTTTGGCTTGGAAGGGAGCTTGAAGCTCATCCAGTCCAACTCTCTGCCATCCTCCACTTGATTAGGTTGTTCCAACACTGTCCAGAACAGGCCCTGGTAGGAGATTTCCACCTTGGAGGCATCTCCCTGTGGTTGCAGTCGTGACAGTGGATGTGTGCCAGCAGCAGAAACGCTGCCAGGGAACCCTTGCCCTGAGCTGTAACACTGACCTGGATGTGCCAGTGCACTCCCTGCTTTCACTCCTTGTTTTCCTGGGCAAACAGTAACCTGTTTACACATTTCCTTAATCCTGGCTATAAATAATCATTACTTTCTAGGCCTGCACCCAACAGCTTTGAGATTTTTCACAGCAGCACCACCCCAGGACGCACAAACTTTGTGTGTCGCTGCCCGTCGAGCTTCCCACCATCCATCCACGCAGGGAAGTGACAAAGGCCTGGTGGCCTTGCTGGGAGTGATGAGCTGTTGCTTGTTGGCAGGTCCCTGAGCGTGAGCAGCGTCTCCTCCGTGTCCAGTGCCTCGTCCAGCAGCAGCTCCGTGCGCAGCGCCGACTCCGAGGACATGTACGCGGACCTGGCCAGCCCCGTGTCCTCGGCCAGCTCCCGCTCCCCCACCCCGGCCCAGCAGAAGAAAGGTACAGGCACCTGCTTTGGTGGGATTTTATCCCTCTAAGGAGTGTTTTGGAGGAGAAGGGAGGAGCAGAGATCCTTCCCTGGGAGTGTTTTGGGCTCGTGGAGCAGAGGGGACACAGGAGCGCAGTTAAAGTCCATGTCTTTCCATCCCTGTGCCTCTGCCTGTCTGATCCCTTCTCCTGCCTGGCACTTGTGCCTCTCCCTCACCCCGTTCTCCTTCACCCTTGGAAGGTGACACAAACCTGGACAACTCCAGTATCACATTGCTCTTTCTCTCCTCATTCCATAACAGAGTCTGTGGGAAAAACCTTTTGTTCTTTTGTGTTTTCTGTTCCTCTCTGTGGAGTTGCTGAATCCTGAATCCCTTCACCTCCGGTTCATGAGCTGAGTTAATGCTGTGAGCTTTTCCATCCCTGGAGCAGCACCCTCTTGCCCAAAGGGAGAACAGGAACAGGAATCACTCCCAAGTCACCCCTTGTGCTCTCTGCTTTCAACAGGAAAGTCAAAAAAAGAAGACAGTGCTAAAGAGGAGAAGAGGAAACGGGATGTGCCCGCCCAGCTCCTGAAATCAGCCAAGCCCACCCCGGGAAGCAAATCCCAGCAGCCCCCCCAGGGCCAGCAGCCCTCGGCCCCCCAGGCACAGCAGGGCGGCTTCAGCGGGCACAAGGAGATCAAACTGACTCTCCTGAACAAGGTGGGGCTCCCTGGCCATTCCCTGGCCATTCCCTGGACATTCCTGGGCATTCCTGGGCATTCCTGCTCCTGGGGGCCTGAGCAGTGGAGGGGGGATGGATCCTGGTGGGAGAGGGATGGATCCCAGCAGGAGAAGGAGAATAGATCCCAGCAGGAAAAGGGAATGGATCCCAGCAGGAAAAGGGAATGGATCCCGGCAGGAAAAGGGAATGGATCCCGGCAGGAGAAGGGGATGGATCCCAGCAGGAGAAGGGAATGGATCCCAACAGGAGAAGGGGATGGATCCCAGCAGGAGAAGGGGATGGATCCCAGCAAGAGAAGGGGAATAGATCCCAGCAGGAAAAGGGGAATAGATCCCAGCAGGAGTGGAATAGACCCCAGTAGGAGAAGGGGATGGATCCCAGCAAGAGAAGGGGAATAGATCCCAGCAGGAGAAGGGGATGGATCCCAGCAGGAGAAGGGGATGGATCCCAACAGGAGAAGGGGATGGATCCCAACAGGAGAAGGGGATGGATCCCAGCAGGAAAAGGGGATGGATCCCAGCAAGAGAAGGGGAATAGATCCCAGCAGGAGTGGAATAGACCCCAGTAGGAGAAGGGGATGGATCCCAGCAGGAGAAGGAGAATAGACCCCAGTAGGAGAAGGAGATGGATCCCAGCAGGAGAAGGGGAATAGATCCCAGCAGCAGGGGAGCTCCAGGCTCAGCACGGTTGGGATGAGCTCAGCCAGGAAGGTCTGGGGCTGGCTTGGAGAACAGAACCAGTCTGGCAGCACACACCCTGTGGTGGCTTCACTTTGGGGCTGTGTTGGCGGCTCCCCTGGGGCACATTCCTGCTGCAGCTTCCAGGCTCTTCCCCGCCGCTTGCTCGAAGGTCCCGCGTGTGCCGCAGCCTTTCCCACTGGGAGATGCTCTGGGAGCACTTCCTGTGCCAGGGCAGGCTGGGAGCAGCCAGGCACAGAGCCCAGAGGGACAAGGGGCGAGTGCTGGGCTCCCTGGGGTGCCCACCTGGCTCTTCCCTGCCCTCTGATCCCTCTGCCCCGGTTTGCAGATCCCAACCTGCAGCCGCTGTGGGGGAGTTGGGCATCGTGGGGTTTGGTGCTGGGGCAGGGTGTTGGCCCCATCACGTGGGCAGGTTCCTGTTTTTGATATTTTGCCCTGCCAGCCCAAATTCCCCAGCGCAGTCTGAGGCTGCAGATTTCTCTACTTCCCTGTGCTCTGACGTGAGGAGGCTTTATCAGAGGCAGGAAGCTGCTCTGGAGGGAGGAGTGTGCAGTGACACATGACAGCCTGAAAAAGGCACAGCTCCACATGCCTCCTTCACATCTGCTATCCTTGGTGCTGCTGGGAAAAAAAAAAAAACCATCCCAAAAAGCTGCTGATTTCCTGTTCCTGTTCTGAAATGAACCCCAGCACAAGGGCTGTTCCTGTTGGCTTCTGGTGGTTGGGAATTAGATGGATTAGAGTTTATTGAGAATGGTGTTTGCAGGAGCCAGGCAGCACATCCCAGGGAATGCCAGGAATCCCAGCTGTGCCCGTTTCCCTCTGCAGAGGGAAGTGGCTGCTCAGCTCCGTTGTTTTAATTCCATTGCAGGCAGCTGACAAAGGAAGCAGGAAGAGATACGAGCCAGCAGACAAGGAGAGGCCAACCTCTCCTCCAGCCAAACGGGCCAACCTGTCCCCTGACAGAGGTGAGGCATCCAGCCCCGGCTCCTGATCCCAGAGATCCTTTGCAATCACCCCAAAACCTCAGAGTGGCATTGCCACCAGATTTAGGGGTGGATTTGCCATCCTGCTGCCAAACCACAGCAGAGGTGAGGCGCTGGGCTGGCCAGCGCCAGCCTTGCCACACTGGCCCACATTGTGTGACTCCACTGTGTCCCTGTGAGTCTTCTCCAAAAAAATAATCCCTTGGCTTTGAAGACGTGGAGTTCTCACCTCCACATCCACCCCAGAACATTCTGCTCGCTGCTGCTGGCCTTGGATGTGGCTGTGCAATTCAGGTTGAAGGAATATTTTTTTCCCAGAAAGAATTGGAATAAATTCTGTCAGGGGGGGAGTCCCCATCCCTGGAAGTGTTCAAAAACCATGGATGTGACACTTGGGGACAGGCTTGGTGGTGACTGGGCTAAAGGTTGATCCTAAAGATCTCCTCCAACTGAGAATTCCAGGATCCCGAGTCACAGGAGTTTCCTTTGGTGCATCCTGGAGTTTTCCCAGCCCCGTGTCCCGGGGCAGCTGTCCCTGCTTCGAAAGGCTGGGCTGGAGGGATGCAATCCCTGCCTGCATCAGCCAGCCTGGGAAATGAGCCGATTGCCCCACCCCTGCGTGACACAACCCGCTCTGCCCTGCATGTTTAGAAAGACCTGGGCTTTCCAAGTGCTCTCCTGGGCCTCAATCGTCCCCCAGCAGCAGGAACAGCTCGGAAAACCGAGCTGGCAGCCCCAGACAGGGAGCTCGGTGCCACCCTGCAGCCTTTGCTGTGGCTGCCAAGGGGCACAGGGGGTGTGGGGGCAGTTGGCAGCCAGAGGTGGCTGCCGGTGACGTTGGAGCCGCCACGTGATGTTGTTTTCCCTGGTGGCTCAGCTGTAGGTGGATCTTGTTGACTCTGGGTGCCAGCCAGCAGAAAGTCTGTGCTAATAACCTGCAACGTTCACCTCCCGCAAGGGCAGCCTGCGAGGGACTGCCCCAGGTTGAAGTTCACCGGGGGCTGGTTCACACACGGGTGGCAGGGCCAGGCCAGCGCAGTTTCTGCAGGGACATCCGTGTCATCTCTGCTTTTGCTTCAAAAGCAAATCAGAGCACTGATTGGTTTGGGCTGGAAGGGACCAAACACCAGGGACACCTTGCACTACCCCAGGTGGCTCCAAGCCCCATCCAGCCTGGCCTTGAACACTTGCAGGGATGGGGAGTCCAAGCTGTGCAGCCCCAAATTCAATGGCAGAGGCGCCCTGGGACCGAGCCCCTCGGCATCCCAGCCCCAGACTGGTCAGTGCTGGTGCCCAGGTGTGTCCATCCAGCCCTGTGGGCTGGGGCTGTGCCAGTGTCCATCCTCAGGAGCAGAGGGATGCCCTGGCACACCCAGGGGCTGCTGCCACGAGGGACTGGGCACCTTTGCTGCTCTGCTGGGCTCAGTGCAGGGTGGCAGCTCCACAGGCTGCCTTCCAGGTAGAATTCCCTCAGTTCCTGGGATAACCCAGCTGCTCCCCAGCATCCCTGAGTGCCCAGGGCAGCTCTGCTGGGGCAGGGCCTGGCAGCTGAGTGCTGAACAAACACAAACACGGGGGTGCTGCTGCCTCGGGGGAGGCCCCGCTGGCTCCGAAAGCAGCAGAGCTGCCCTCACCTGTCACTGCTGGAGCCAATACACCCTGTGACCTGCCAGGGCAGAGCCAGCAGCTCTGCAGGCACACAGTGCCATGGAGGAGCCTTGTTCCAGCAGCTGGAGGGTGAGGAAGGCCAGTGGAAGGTGCTGTGTGCAGCTGATGGTGGGGCACAGCCCTGCCTGGCTTCTCTGCTCCCCCTGACACTCCGAGTTTTTTCCAGCTGCTGCTGGACTTGGCTTTTTTTTTTTTATTTTGGCACAATCACTGCAGGAAGGGGGTGACCTGTGCCTTGGTGACAAGCAGGAAAATGAAGGAATGTGCTTTTGCTCTCTCCCACCAGGCTCTCGTGATAGGAAGGCGACCGGGAGACTCTCGTCCCCCAAACAGGAGCGGCAGCGAGGCCAGAACCCAAAACCTTCCCCTGCACAGGCAGACAGGTGAGTGCTGCTGCTTCTGCTGGGCCTCCCACCCGTCCAGGGCCTCCAGTCCTGCTCCTCCAGGGCCTCCAGCCCTGTCCCAGGCTCTCCAGGCTCTCCCAGGAGAGCACAGCACGAGGAAGGACGCGGAGCTGCCAGGGGTGCCAGGGCTTCGTGCAGAGCCAAGGGGCTCAGGAGTGAGCTCAGCCAGTGCCTCTGCAGCTCATTAGCACGGAGTTAACGAGTGCAGCCCCTGCTGCCCTGCTGCTGTGACAAACTCCGATGTGTTCCCTGCATGGCACAGAGCAGTGCCAGCCCTGGCTTTGCACCTTCCCATGCAGGTGCCAGGTGACAGCTCAGCCAAATTCCCGCTGTCTGCTGCAGCACTGCAACATCCCAGCGCAGGATGGGGGCTCGAGGGTTGTGGATCCTCTCCAAGGGAGCAAACATCACAGGGAAGGGGCTGATTTGGGATTGAGGGGCTGCTCTCCCCTCTGGGTGTCACAGGGAGCTGCTCACTGCAGCCGTGAGCTGGCACCGAGTTTATTGCTGGGAATCCCCATGGAATAGCTGATTTTTTACTGTTTGAACCAGTTCTCAACCCAAGGCCTCCTCCTGTCTCCAGCCTCTTTTCTCCCAGCTGCTCCTGGAGCCATGTGTTAGATGTGGCACTTCTGATATTTTGGTTCAGCTCAGAAATTTGGGAAAGATCCTTCCGTGTGAGGGTGGGGAGGCCCAGAGAAGCTGGATCCCTGGAAATACCAGGTTGGAGCAACATGGGCTGGTGAAAGATGGAAAGGATGGAAAGAGATGATTTTTAACCTCCTTGCCACACAAATTCCACGATCCCAGTGTGCACAGTAGGGCTCTTGGATTCCTGCAGAGCCTTCGGGGTGTCCCCAGCTCCTGTCACTGCCAACCTCCATCTCTCCCTGCAGGAAACGCCAGCTGTCCCCTCAATCCAAGAGCTCCAGCAAGGTCACGAGCGTGCCGGGCAAGGGCTCTGAGCAGGGCCCTGCAGCTGCCAAGGGCAGCAAATCCAGCACCCTGTCCCGGCGGGAGGAGCTCCTCAAGCAGCTCAAGGCGGTGGAAGACGCCATCGCCCGCAAAAGGGCCAAAATCCCAGGAAAAGTATAGTGGGCCGTGCCCTATAGTGACTGTCGATGTTTTTATAAATAGTGGAGAAAGGAAAACAAAC
>PYHW01009760.1:0-30638 GCA_013186435.1 Turdus rufiventris
GGTGCGGCTTATATTCGTGAAACTACTGTATATATATACATATAATATATATGTGTAACTATTATATGAACAGACACAGACATTTATGTATATATACTAAATTCTCCAGAAGTAGTAATAGTTTCTCAACAAATGTTTGGACTTTTATTGAACTCTTTTCTGATTTGGGTAGTTTTCTCTGAATTTATCAAGCAAGATAATTAATGAATTATGTTATTCAAATAATTAATGTTCGAGATGTTAGAGGAATAGGTATGATATTTTCTGCCTCAGCTGTATGGAGAACTAGGACTCATTACTTGAATTTCACCAGAATATTTTCAACACGGTACCCCAGAGAATAGGAAATGTTCTTGTACAATGGAGGATAGGCTTCATTGAAGCACAAAGTAGCTTTTCTCCTTAGAATAGCTTTCCCTGGAGACATAGTCCTAGTGTGTCTAGAGTCTCCTTAAACCCTCTCCTTACACTTCTCTAACTCTCACAAAAGCAGAAGAAATATAATTTGTAAAATTCTGATATACCATGATATGTTTAATGAACTGGCTTGTTTAATGAGATGGGATAGTTCAAGATTGTTACTTTCAATTGTTACATGAAATAAAATTGACACAGACATATGCTTTACCTCATTTGTTAGTTTCTACTTCTTTTTTGTTGTAAAATCTTTAATATTTGGCTGGATAGGAAAATTCTGCAAAACATCTGCATTTTGGTAGCAGTAATAAAAGACTTCTACCTAATCTCTTATGATTGGTAAAGCATAGAATTAATTTTTCTTATTCTTAAATATAGTTGCAAAGATGGAAAGTTGCAATTTTCATATGAAAACTGACATATATAAAAAGTTACGTCAAGGAGATTTTCATGTCATTTGGGTATTTTTTCCAGGCTTTGCTCCTCCTGGACTGGAGCACATAAGAGACAGGTTGTTGCCTAAATCAGCCAAAGGACTGTACTAGAGTCTGGAACATCACCGTCTGTGTACGTTGTCTCCAGACTGAATATGTCCATGCGGAAGAGTGGCCTTCTGTCAGTTCTTCAGCCTGAAGTGTGTACAGTACTGTGATACTGATATTTTGGACAAGCTCATTTAAACAAAGAAAAGTAAAACTTTTGCCTTATCATGTCTTTTAATTGTTCACTACTAGACAATTTCACTTATAACTACCAAGCAGCAATCAGAAAAATAATTTTGTATTAATAGAAAGTGCTCTTGACTAAATCAGAATCTTGATGTGTCTTGCAGAGATGGATAAGTATTTTGTTTTTGAAGGGAATTTTGCTGTAAATTTTCCCCTTTAGCTATCCTGATGACAGTTTTATAGAATGGGACAGTTCTTTCTCAAATATATTTTCTCCTCAAATAAAGGATAAAAGATGTAATCTATCCTGTAATAATCTTCTCATACTGTAGATATGTTTCTCCTGGTTATATATAAGTTCAAAGACAGACTAACCCCATACTCAAATACTTGACGAATATCTGTATCACAGTTGAATGAAAGAAGTACTTGGAAACTTTGATGTTCATTGAAGTACTAAAAACCAATGTAGCCAATAGTCCATAAAATGTCACAAATTTCAACATTCTACATAACATAATAATTACAGTAATTTATGTAAGTGAACCAGTTGTAGTCTAAGTCATGATCAATTGGATCTGTTTATTCTTCTAGATTTTCTAGGTGTTGAGTGGGGAATTAAAGCTTCAGTACTGCTGTTCACACAAAAGAAGCAAAGTGAAACAGCTTTTTTATACCTGCACAGCAAAGCATAGAACAGCACATTTTCTGTTTAGTGCAGCAACTTATTCATAGCCCTAAGCATCTTCTAAATGTCAAAACATAGCTTAAATTTTAATATTTAACAAAATAATATTTCAATGATCTCACTGAATCATGAAAGTGCTATGAATCTTTTATAAAATATTATAAAAAAAAGAAGATTATATACTCCCCCCACCTCCTCCCACTTCTCAGTCATTTCAAACCTTTTAATTTAAGGAAGTTACACATGGAAGGTAATAGATTATTTCTATATTTGTTTGTTAAGTGAAGATTCAAATTCCAGTCAGATCAATATTTAATGGTGAGGGAATGGTTGAGAACTATGGAATGAACTTCCTTAGCAATTAGGCATTTTCTGTTCCACTCCAAGTGCTGTTAGGTTCTAATCTGTTTGTGGAAATGCATACTAGCGAGTACCTCATAAACAGTTGCAACACACTCTTTATTCTCAGTAATACACAATAGAAGCCATGTAACTTGTTGGAGACATCACCTAACCACCTCCCAAAAGACATCTGGAAGCCCACAGTTAAGAAGCTTAAAAACTTTAATAACATGAAAAAGTCTTGATGCAATTCAGTCTCTTCTTCCCCTGTTTGTCTCCAAGAAAAGGCTCATGTTGTGACACATACCAAAATTTATCAAATCTAAAGTCTGTATAAATAAAATCTGGGCAATAAAAATCAAATTTAATTGTGCATACTGAAGAAAATATAGGATGATAATGTATTTTCTGATCTCACTATGAAATATACAAAAAAGAGCAAAATAAGTTCTACCTAGAATAGTATTCTACTTAAAACATGGCCAATTTTACATGTAATACCCTCAAAAATAGAAAGTATATATTTTTTGTTGATAATTTTTTGAACTGGAATGATGAATTCTAATTTATATATTTTATGATTCTAGCAAGACACTACATAAGAAACATTCCCTATTCACACATTTTAGCCATTGTAGGTAAGGGCATATACCAGTCACCACCACCAACACCCTGTATTATCCCTCCATCCCTCAGGGAATTTCCTCCCTGCCTTATTAATATTAGTTCTTTTGATTTCCTTTTAATTCATTTAGTGAATTACCTACTTGATTTTTTTAAAAAATGTGTCTCTTTTGATGCCACATTATTCACTATGCTTTTTATTTTTTACTTTAAAAAAAAATTTCCTGGTAAGGAAAAGTGTCACAAAACCCCTAGTTGTTTATCAGTTTTGGCGGTAGCTGCCACAACCATGGGACTATTGTATGTAGGCCTAATCTCATCTTGACTTTTTATTCTTTAAACTTTATCTATATTTTCAGTATAGGTAGTGTGTGAAATTTCTAGTCTGTGTGGGCTTTTTAATCCTCCACAGCATTGCAGATACTATTCACTCTAAAAAATAGTTAAACTTCTTTATGGTCTGTGTCCTTCTTATCTTTCTCTTCTTTCTCATCTCCTGTTTTTCATTGAGTCAGTTTTAAAGTATTCTCATGTTTCCACTGGAGGACTGTCCTGGTTTTGGTTGGGATAGAGTCAATTTTCTTCATGCAGCTGTTATAGAGCTATGTTTTGTACTTTTGCTGTGTTGATAATATTTTTGTCATTGTTGAGCAGTGCTCACAGAGCCGAGGTCTCTCCTGCTTCTTATCCCAACTCACCAGTAAAGAGGCTGAGACAGCACAAGAAGTTGAGAGGGGATACAGCTGTGACAGCTAATCCAAGCTGACCAAAGGGATATCCCATTCTACATGATATCATAGAAAAGCATGGAAAGCTGGGTGAAGAGGAAAGGGAAGAACACACAAAGTGATGGTATTTGTCTTCCTAAATACATATTACATGTGATGGAGGCTTGCTTTCCTGGAGATGGCCGAACACCTGCCTGCCAGTGGGAAGCAGTGAATTGATTCCTTGTTTTGCTTTGCTTGAATGCACAGCTTTTGATTTACTTATTAATTGCAAACCATGAGTTTTCTCACTTTTACTCTTCCCATTTTCTCTCCCCCTCTAGTGTGGGAGGAGTGAGTGACGGTGTTCTGTTGTCAGCAGATGTTAAACCATGTCAACGACTTAGCATATTTGCAACTACAATAAAGTATTAAATAGTAAGTTGGCTTTTTTCTTATACAACATTAAACTATAAGGAATTCTTTTTCTTCACAGGCAGCAGAGTTAAAACTGGAGTTTATTACTACTCTTGTCTCTGTCAAAGATATTGCCATAACAACTCTCAGAAGTTTTAATGCATGTCTAAAAATCATAAAATCTTTCTCTAAATCCCAAATGAAGAAAGTAATAGTAACATTTTCACAGTGCCTTGAAAAAAAATTAAGCCATGCATACCTTAAAATGTAGTTTATATCTGGGAAATCAGAGTGATTTTTAATTTTCAGTGATTCTTACACATTTTAAGAATTTCTCAAAAGAAGTTATGGTCATTTCTTAGTGAGTAAACTCCATCCTGTTGAGAAAAGAAACAAAAAATATTTCTTCCTAAACAATGCTTATCTATCTGTATATACTATCAGTAAAGATGCAAATATATCAGTAAAGACGGAATTAACGTAATATTTTTAGAGAAAGGTTTGAGATACTAAGGACTGTATGAGACTAAAGCATTAATTGTGTGTTATGCAGTAAACAGATTTTCAAAACAATAGCTCAAACCCCTTCTAGCACTCTATTTGTTGAAAAACAGTACTATCTTAATATAGTAATGGTGCACTGTTGAATTTATCACCAATGTTGAAAACAAAGGAGTTCATTGTGTGGGTCATCCTTCCACTAAACCTTTAAGCTGTCTGTTATAGATTCCTCTGTAAGACTTCATAGCTTCAAGGTTAAAAGCAGGTTTTTTCTTCAAAAACAGTAACTTTTTAAAAGCAAAGTAAGTTAAGAAGTGAGAAACACTGTTTTCATCCTAAACCATATGTATACATTTCAGGAAGTCCCCAAAATAAAGTTATAGGAAATGACAACCTTTGAGTTTCTTTTCTATTATCAACCTTTCTCATCAGACCAAATTTTTGAACACTTCTTCTAAGGGGTATTATTCACAAACATATTCCTTCTGAAGAATTTAATTTGTTGCCTGAAATATTAATTGGACATTGATGGTCTAATAGGACTACAGTCATGACTAATGGGTAGATAACTTCAGTATGAGGAAAGAATGAGAGATCTGAGACTTTTTAGCTCATAAAAAAGAAGGACCATGGGAAATCTCATCAATTTATCTAATTACCTGAAGGAAGGTGCAAAGGCAATAGAGCCAGTCTGTTTTCAGGGGTATTTCCTCCAAACATCAAGGTACTTTACTGTAAGGGTGACCAAGCCCTGGGAGAGGTTGCCCAGAGACGTTGTGGAGTGCCCCTCCTTGGAGATATTAAACAGCCATCTTGATATGGTCTAGGACACCTAATATGATCCAGGGAATCCAGCTGTAGAAGGTTCTGTTTGAGCAGGAGTAGTTGGACTAGATGTGCTCCAAAGGTCTCTTACAACTTCAACCACTCTCTGAGTCTGTAATTCTGTGATTCTATTACTCTCTGATTCTGTGATGCTAGGAAGTGGAGTAGGCTGTATCCATAAATAGGAAGTAGATGAGTTTTAAACTTAACATGGTCTAAACTAAACGTAATATATTTGTCTTTTTATTAGTTCCTGAAACTTAGTGAGCGGATGAGGCTACAAGATAGTTTAATACCAAACACAGTATGTGTGCACACTGTTCCCCACAAGAATCTACTTAGCCCTGAAAGAAACATTGAAGTATGGACAAAATAACCCTCAAATATGGATTAATATGATCCAGCAAGTTTCTTAGATTCCTGCCCAACTGGGAGAATTGGATGTAGACCTCCCTAGGGAGAAATAAGTCTCACGATTAGGATTAGAAGGAACTGCCTCTCATAGCAGCAAACAACACCAATAGCACTACCAGTTGCTATTGAGATCAGAATCAACATCCTGGTTTTTTTTTTCCTTTCCTTTTTCAAAGATTGTTATTCATTGAAGCAGCAGTAAAATTTGTCCATTTTAACTTTGAGTCACTGATTAAAACTTTATTGAAATGTTATTATCTTTGTAAATTTCAGAGACACTGCTTATGTCATAGAGCTGAACGCATCCTCAACCTCATTCTCTCCTGCCCTCTCAGTCTCTTATGCAACAGCTTTTGCTATAAGAAAGTTAATTTTAATGCCATCTCTGCTGGAACCATCTCCCTGCTGCTATGCTATAGCTTTAATTTAACATCCTCTTTAAATCAGTGGAGTGCTGGGATATATGAGGGAAATCTGGTAGCACAAATTGTGTTCATTCTGTTCAAGAGATTGATTCTTTCATCTGAGTTAACCAGGCTTAATTCAACACCTCTCTGATGAAGTCCCCTGCTGTCTGAGTGTGTATATGGTGCTGGGGGAGGCTTTTCAACTTTACGTGGCTGGTATTTCAAAATGGACTTTTTCACCCTCTAGCATCAAAATGCATCAGCAGTCTCTGACCATTAAAATATAAATGATGAAAAGTGACAGCATTTAAAACATCTGTAGCTCAATCCTGATGGGACCCAAATGGTGCTTGTGACCTACAGTAATCTCAGATGTGTGCTGGTTTTCAAGAGGTTCACAATACTTTTTCCAACACCACAGTATGAAGCCTTTCAAAGACAGACATAAATTCATCCTTTATTTAAACCAACAACTCAAAGGTGCAGAACACTGTTCTTTCTCATTTTTTTGGTCTGAAATATATGAAAGCAAAAATAGACTTTTGGGAAAACAAACTTCTATTTACAAACTTAAAAGAAGAAGTTGATACAACTAATACTCCAGTAAATTTTTGAAAATAATTTAGTGGCTATTGGAACACTGGTCTCTGAATAGAATTTTTTTAACAGAGAGAAGAATGACTAAATGTGTGTCTGGGGAAATAAAGAAGAATATAGTGATATGGATCTAGGCTGTAAAAAATAAGCATAATTCATCTATAGTATTTCAAGAGACTACCTTGCCTTCTGAAATACTAGGTTTAGTTATCTGTCATATTAATTCAGGGAAAAAACCAACAAAATCATATTTGTAATAGATGATATTGAGTTCGTAATGAAAAATAGGCAGTCAAGGGCAGAAAAGAGTTCAGCTGCACTATCTTTGGTTCTTACTGTGCTAACTAAACAAATGCATCATGCATAAAGGTCTGTAAGCACACCTAAGAAAATACTTTTATTCTCAGCATTTAGTTTATCTCTAATTCCAGAGCAATCTGTAACACAAACAGTTTTCCTGTTATTTACTAATTTATTGATATCATTATTTTGCTATTTATGATGACAAAAATTAACAAACAAAAAAGGATGCCCTAGCTTATTTTCAAGACTGGTGACATTATTTCCACCCGTGGTTATACAACGGTTACTTGTAATACACTACATTTAAAAGAAAGATTTTTAAAATTATTATTTCTTATCTTATTGGATTTTTAAAGTAGTATCCTCAGAAGAGGTAGTACTTCAGATAATAGGTAAAAAGTTATTTGATTCTTGTAATACAAAGAACTACATTGCTTCTGTGGTTGTTATAAATGTAACTGATGTCTGAATAACTTTTTATCTGAAGGCAATGGGCCCATGTCATATGTGGACAGCAGACCTTGGCTAGGGGATGGAGCCAAAGCCAGGCTAAATTATCTCTGATGCTCACAGGATTTGGGCTGGTGCAAATAAATACAAAAATTCAGTTTATGGCACATCTTTGACTCCTTGAAGAACCTTTTACAGTGGTAGGACTGATAAATGTGTTGCTTAGTAATTAATAAAAAAGAGAAAATTCAACACTAGTGTATTTAATTATCCACAAGAATTACCATAAAAATCCCCCAACAATTCCCATTATCTTCTCATTATGATTAGATAAACAGAAATAATGGGGGTTTTTTTAAAAGACTTGTTTAAGATTTCTGGTTTTGATGCAGAAATATATGTCCGAAATTTTTTATTACTTTTTCATAAACTACTTTCCTAGGGTGATAGAGAAATAAGCAAAATGCAACTGTTGCAGTATATTAGCTGTTTGACCACTCCCAAGCACATGTTGGTTTTAATAATTTGCTTCACCTGAGAAATTAAAAATCTTAGGAGTCTCTGCCTGTTTAGGAAATTAGAAATAGATCCAAATTCCCTCATATGAGAGGCTGAAGATATTGATGTCTCAAGATGTTTTGGATTGTGTGTGTGGGGCAAGGGTCAGGTAGGGCCTTGCCCTGGGTGAGGAAGTGCCCTGCTCCACATCCCCCATCCTTAGAGCCTGTATCCCAGCCTGGGAGTGGCTGCCAGTTCTTGTCCCACCAGAGGCAATGCTCCACACCTGCCCTGGGAGTGCCTAACCTAGCACCTGAGTGGCCAAATGACCAGAAATCCCACCTGGGGGAAAGCTCAGAAAGGTGATGGGTATTTGAAGCTGAGCATGAGATTAGTATATGTCTTGTCCCTAATTTCACTTGCAATTTACTGTTAACTAAACACTCCTGAAAACCAGGAGCTGGTAGCCATATGTGTCCTTCTCTATATCCTTTGTGTCTCTCTTTCTCTTTTTTTTTTTTTTTGCAGTTTTTGAATGACTTAAATTTGAATGGGTTTAGAGTTTGCTAAATTTCTAAATGGGTCAAGGTAATGCTTTGAAAAACATTAGGTGTTGATTGAATGTTGCAGTAACCCTTTTACCACAGTTGTCTGTTTTTCTAAAATTGTCAGTAAAGTTTTTCTTGTTGTTTAGACCACTTTGGAATACCTTGTTGGTATGTCTCCCATGCATCTAACATGAACAACCATAAGGCCTTTAAAAATTCTTATTGAGCAAGTTTCACCTCACCTTGATACAAGGATACATTTTTAATTGGTTTTGAGGAACCATATTGAAGACAGAGAACCTGCAGCCTATGAGGAAGGAGCTTATTTGTATGTCTTCACTGAATGGTCAGTGGCATAGAATAACACACTTCCTATGGAGTGTTTCACTGGGCAGAATACATTCTATTTTTTCATGTTCACTACACTCTCACTGTAATTTGAAGGAAAATATTACATGAATTATCAAGCCAATTTATTGCAAAAATGAACCAGCAAGAACACACCACAGTTCTTGGCAGATTGAGTTACTGTCTCTTTGACCAGGCAAACATTTGCATTTGAATTCAGTCTACTATTAGCTGTGAAGACATTTTCCAATGAGCTTCACTTTCCTTCCTTCCTCTGCTTCTCCCTGCACTCTATTTCCTATCTCTTGCCTCTTTCCTAATTCTCTTTTCCTTCTTTTTTGCTTTCTCCTTAGCCTCAGATCTGTCTGAAATTAGTTTTCACTTAAAGAAACAAAATACTTAAGATGCCTAAACCAACAGTCAATGAATCTTCTCACCCATTTACATGTATCTCTTCTTCCTAAACCAGAAAATAATATATGCTTGTCTGTGAAAATCACTGGTTAAGTTAAGGGAAAAAAAAAAACAACCCTTAAAAATGAACATTCACCTTCAGTTTCAGAATACTTAACTATTTCTATTTGTTAGTATATGTTTTAAATAACTTTGTCTTGAACTAGTTGCTTTCAAAAAACCCCAAAAAAGTGGGGAGGAGAAGAAGGTGAATCTTACTGGGTAATTGAATGAAACTATATTAAGAGTTCACTATTGTGTCAACAACAATTCAAATGCATTATGTCCAACAGGTGACTCGTATTCAAACATCTCCAATGAATATGTGTATGCCAAAAAAGCAATAACTTGTTACAGAAACTGCACTCATTTAATTAAGCTGATTTTTCATATGTTCTAAAATATGTTTTAACCTTTAAAAATAAAGTAGTTGCCAGCAAATACAGGTGTATACATTTAGATCATAGCATTCAGATTTCAAGAAATCTGACTTCATACAACTGCACTTGCATTTAATTAACTTCAAAAAAAGTAACTACTGTGTGTTTATGAGACCAGACAAGTATATGTCATCCTAAGAGTCGTACTCATGTAAAGAAATTATAACTGGACTTGAAATACTAATTTCTCCTCCTTGTATCCTGATTTAAGTAACTTTAATTTTTTTTTTCTGGGTTTAGCCAGATACTTTTCTTAGATACCTAATTCTCTTTAGGCATTGTGTTGAGAATCTGGACATAGCATATAGGCATAGCAAAATGTTAGGCATCTAGATTTCTTATATGTTTTTCAACCCTTGTTAAAGCTTCTACAGCCTACAGGTAACTGGATGCTTATATAAATTCCAGAGTCATCAGATACCCACAGCATGTTTTGTACTTATCTACTTCCTTTTTAAATGATAATTTGTGATTTATTATTGTGTTTTTTCCCCATCGCCAAATGCTTAGAAATGGAAGGCTTTTTCTTGGGAAAGACCTTGAAATATGAAAGTTTTACCAGTCAATTGTCAATTCTATTTTATTCTAAAGGTGAGTTCAAGTGAAAACTTGTACATGGAAATTAACTTTGACATAAAAGGAGCAGTCAGGACTAGATTTAAAATAATAATTATTAATCTGGCAATAGCAAAAAAAACTTAGATGAATTGCACATGCAACTAACTTCACAAAGTCACATATACATACTGCACATTTTACATAGCTACCTAATTTGTAGTTATGCCGTACTTTCTATTCTCAAGTACCTTGGCTGAATAAAAGCAAAAATCTGAACACAAAACTGGAGTAACCTTACTTTGACTTTAATTCAACCACTGGGTTTCCAGGGAATTGTGTAGACACTGTCCAACCTCTAATTCGTGTTTCTTTCTTTGGTTTCGCTTTTATAGACAGAAATCCATTAGGGACTTCAGTACATGCAGAAGAAGCTGTATTTTAAAAAGGCATAGCTCACCTATGATGCTGATACCTTGAATTTTAGTTCTGAGGAGCTCTCAGATGGCTACACTCTGGTCCCAGTGATTCACGTTACTTGAATTTTTCATAGTGTTCATCAGTTTTGTCTTACTGCACCTCAACTTTCTTTGTTGTTGTGCTCTCATTGTATGCTACATAAAGTATCTGCAAAGGGAACTTGGAACTAAACCGAATGGAAGGATGTAGCTGGGTGCCAAATGCCTGGGGACAGAGAACTATTAGTTGTCTGGAACTTCTACAGCTTATTTAAGTATCTAGACTACTTGTAACGGGACTAAGGGTTGACTGATGAGGGAAATGTCTGGAACTTATTCACAGGGAGATATTGATGACCAGTCTGTATGCAGCTGGTTTATCTGAGCTGTGTGTAAAAGTTAGAATGCTGTGTCCATTGCTGTGGACAAAATATCCTGGTAAATGTATATACACACATGTATACATATGCACATACAGAGCCAACAACTCAACGTGCTTTTAAAGGTTGAACAGTCAGAATGATCTACTTCAGAAAAACTTCCCTAAAAGTTAGGGAGTATTATAGTATTTAGAATCTAGTATTTATCCTTTATCTTTGCTCATTTATGTTCACCTTTCAATATTCCTTTGCGTCCCAAGAGTGACTGTACCATCTTCCTTGAGAAGAATGTATCTGCAGCAATTACAGCAAGCTTCTAGCACCCCGTGACTCTCACTGCCAGCCAGAAGATGATAGTGGTGGGAATTTCTTGTCCTCTCTGCTGGCCCCCTACTTGAAATTCAGTGAGTGTGTTTATCTGCTGGCCTGGAGGTTCCTTCACTGGCCCCTGCCTAGATGGCAGCCCTTTCCAAATCAGCAGCAGATCCCACTGGGAAGTGACAGTCATGTGAGTGTGGAGTTCTCCAGTTCATAGCAGGAGATACAGTGAAAGGTAGTTCTGGTTTTGTTCATTTTTTCCTCATCCATCAATCTGGGTTAATAAATAACTAGTTAAACTTAGGTTTGAAGGTGCATGGTACTTTGAAGTTCTTATATTCCCTGAACCTTGAATCTAAAGGGCATAGATAGTTTCAACTTGATGAATGTTTCACAGCCTATGTCAAAGGTACTCAAAACACATACATGTCTAACATACAGAAGTTCCCAGAAGGTTTACAAGGAACAGCTCCTAATTTTTTAATATATCTGGAATTTGTGTGCCTTGAGAGGTTTACAGAATCTTCTGAAACTTGAGGAGTTTTTCCTTTTCTAGATGAATGTTACAATCCAATGGGAAAGAAGCAGGGGAGGATAGGGGAGTCAAAGGTTATCCTGACACAGTGCTTTTTTTGGATTTTTTTGTTTTCTGAAACTGGGTGTTTTGAGAAATATAGACAAAAGGTAATGGATGACATTTTTTTATTTGAAGTTCCAATTCAGAAATACACCTGTATACAGATGTGGTGAACAAATTTCTTGTTTGTATGAGGTCTTAACAATCAAAATAAAGGTGTTACCTCCAACCAACTTTTTTATTTTCAGCTAGCATATATGTCTCTAGAATACTATTTAGAGTTATCTGTATGTTGCTAGTGATTATTTCAGTAAGTTTTATAACACTAAATAAAGTATTTCTATTTATTTCTACTTATATTTCCAGGGTGTTCTTATAGTTAGGTAGTTTGAGTATAATTTAATTTGTGTTCTCATTTCAGATGTGAACTGTGTAGTTTGCTTTACTTACACTCTTCAGTAAAAGTACATAATTTGTCTTATTACCTTTTTGAAACCTAAGATCATTCATGCATGTCTTAAAAAAAACCAAACAAAAAAAAAAACCCAAACAAAAAACCCAAAACAACCCAAAAAACAAACAAAAAGCCAAAAAAACCCATTAAAAAAACCAAACCAAAAAAAAAACCCGAACAGCCCTAACCCCCCGCCCCCCCCAAAAAAAGACTATATAGGTTTTTCTTTGTTTGAGGGTTTTTGTTCTTCAGCATCCATAACTTTGTTCTTTCTCTTACTGGTGGAGACACCTGAATGCATTTTTGGATCTAGCTTTGAGTACAATCCATTGTCTATTTCTCAGACAGAACTTTTGTTCATCTACTGAGAAAGAAATGAAAACAAAGGAGCAAGCATAATACTAGGTACTAACTGTTCTCCTTAAAGACCTCTTTTTCAGTGATCCTTCTCTGACTAGATTTCTGTTCTCTTCCCAGCTTTGAAAAATATATAGGTGAGTGTCTTTGTGCTATAAGGCCTTGAATAGGTTGCCTCTTTAAAGGTTGTGGATGGAGCGACCCACTTCACTTGGAACAGGGAAGTTACAATATGTTTATTGGTATAAACCAGCAATTTAGCAAAGTTTAATAGTAAATATGACAGTCATTTAACAGGATTAGATAGCCAGGTATACTAAATTATATTTACTGCATAGAGGGCAGGGTCAGATAAAACTCTCAGGGACATCCTCCTGTTGAGCCATGAGGTTCAGAAAGGCATCCCTTACACCTTCTCAGAGGGGTGTTTACATGTGTCTGGACCCATACTTAGTCCCAGACTTGTTCGACTCTTTATGTCATAATCAATCCTGTTAGCTAAGGTTTCAAAATTGTATGTCAGCAAAAAGAAGTCTCTCATCCTCAAACAGTAACATTGACATATATCCTTTCTCAAGGGGAGATCCTGATGTGCAGCTCACTTCTGTGCTAGAGAGTCAACAGTCCACTATTTATGGAGTTAGATAATTAATTTATGGTCATATTTGCATGTTGACTACAGATACCAGTTGATTTCATACTTGTCTTGGATCAGCCCTTGACCAGCACTCTGGTTAAGTGATTTGCCTAGAACAGCCCTTGGCTATTGCATTATCTGTCTCGCACACATCTACTTGGAGTCCAATGAAGCCACTATGACCATATGCATCCAATAGTACCCAGTTGCTGGTCATTACTTGAGCAGGGTTATGAGAAATAAAGGTCAGGCCAGGATGGAGGCACACCATGAAATTCATAAGAAAAAAAGGCAGATATTTGTATCTCACTAGATCGTCTCTTCAAGAGAATGTTCAATAATTTATAGCAAGCATAGTACTGAGTGTGTCTCAAAAGACTACCTCAGTGTTGCAGTAAAATGAGGATGGGTCAAAATGGCACAGAGAATTTCAGTATGTACTTCTTTACTTGTCTAATTAATATCTGACCTACCAAAGAACTCTGCTATAAAATAATACTTTTCCAGACTTATAACTGCTCTTGTAATAATTGAACAGGGCTGAAATAATAACCACCATATAATAACTTTAGATAATGAGAGCTTATGTACAGAATGTGAATGAATAAACTTGTCAAAGCCATAGGTTACTCACCTTCTCTATTATACCATTAGACCTATTAGACCTTCACATCTTGCTGATGGACAAGGTGTTCTTTCACACTTTTTTTTTTCTTTTTTTTTTTTTTAATGAACGGGTTACAAACCTGATGAAAAAAATTGGAGCTACTTTGTTGGACAAGAATCCAGCATGTTTCAAAAAAAATATAGCCAGAATAGATCTAGCTGTATAGTGCTAGTTAAAGTTGTTATATACCCAGACAGGAAAATGAAGTAGTATTTTCTGAATTGCAAATAAGTTTGGAAAGGAGAATAAAGAAACTGTTTATTCTTGTTCTTTAGTGTTTCCATTATACACAATAAGACTACCGAGTAAATCATGAAGCGCATATTGAAAAGTTGTACTAGAAGTTATCAACATGGTGATTTTGAGGCAGTTTCTTCCAGACCTGCCTGATTCTTTAATTATAATTTGTAATTAATAGCATTTATGTTCTAAAAAATTGTATGTGTAAGATATCTTCTCTTTCTATTGCAACTGGACTGCAGAGAAAAACCATTGACATTTTTTATCTGAATCATTAATGTTAGCATAGCATACTTTTTATTTAAAGAAAAATGGCATTTCTATATTTTTTCGGTTCTAAAAGTTGATCAAATTTATGTAGATAGAAGCCAGATGATGTTGTATTATGTTGCAGCTGAGAAATGCCTATATTGCTTAATTTAAATAAAAGTTATCTGTGTATATTTATTAATGATATTTTCTTTGTTGATCCAAAGCTGTAATATTTTCTAGAAATCAGACTATCAGTAAATTTTTCACCCTTTTACCCATGGAGAAACTACAATTGACTAAATTAAATTAAAAATTTCACACTACCTTTTGATTCATTCTGAGATACTTCAGTGTCAATGTTAGTACAACATAGGTGAATCTCTGAACTGCATGATATAGGTCAGGATCGCAATTTTTTTTCCAGGAAAAAAGATGATAATGTTGTATAAATTCAGAAAACATATTTTTGGCTTGAGGTAGGCCTAGTACTGGCACAGGACACCCATTTGAGTTTCTCTCCTTGGTGCTATTCTAAAGCTGTCTAGAACCAACAATTTTTCATGCCATGTGTAATACATGTTGAGGCATAAATAAAAAGCAAATTGTCCCTTCTCAAGGAGCTACAATATTGGAAAGGTTGTGGCAGACTGGTGAAGTTTCTACTGACCAGAAAAAGAGAGTCACTTCTCACAGTTTTTAAAAAGTTAAAAATGAAGACCTGGGGAATACAGGCCTGTCAGTCTTACCTCTGTATCTGGTAAGATCATAGAGCAGATCCTTTGGTTTATAGCATAAGTGGATAAGGGAAGAGCAACAGACATTGTCTATGCAGATTGTATAAAACATTTGATACTGTCTCATATAATGTTCTTGTCTGTGAACTGGAGAGACATGAACTCAACAGATAAATCACTCAGCAGATAAGGAATTGGCTGTCTGACTGGTTGCTCTCAGTTATGGGCAACATCTCTCTGTCCAAGTGGAGACCAGTGATGAGTGGTGTTCCTCAGAGATTGCTGTTGGCACTTCTGCTGTTGCCTATTTCTGTTGGTGGCATGGGCAGTGGGATTGAGTGCACCCTCAGCAAGTTTGCTGGTGACACCAGGTGTGGTGTGGTGGACATACTGAAGAGAAGGGATACCATCCAAAGGGACCTTCAGCGATGGTTTCGTGTAAACTTCACAAAGTTCAGCAATGCCAAGATGGTCCAGCATCTGGTTCAGGGCAATTTCAAACACTGATATAGGCTGAGTAAAGAATAGATTGAAAGCAACCCTGAGAAGAAGAAGTTTGGATGTTGCGGTGCATGAGAAAGTCATCATGACACAGCAATATAGCTTTGCAGATGAAAAAATCAGCTGTATCACAGGCCTCATTGAAAGAAACATGGCCAGCAGATCAAGTGAGCTGACCTCTACTCTGTCCTTGTGACACCCCACAAAGTTTTACATGCAGTCCCAGCATAGGAAGAACTTGAACTGAGTCCAGAGGAGGGCCACTAAGTTGGTCACTGATCTAGAGCACCTGTCGTGTGAAGATAGGCTGAGAGACTTGGGATTGTTCAGCCTGAAGAAAGCTTTGGGGAGTTCATCTAGCAGCCTTCTAGCACCTAAAGGGGGCCTACAGGTAATCTGGAGAGGGACTTTTGACAAGGGCATATAATGACAGGAGGAGGGGCAATGCCTTTAAGTGGAAAGCCATTAGGTTTAGATTAGGTATTGGGAAGAAATTTTTTACTATGAGAGTGATGAGGCACCAGAACAAGTTACCCACAGAGCCTGGGGATCTTCAAGGCCAGGTTGGATGGGGCTTTGAGTTACATGGTCTGATAGAAGTCACCCCTGTTCATTACAGGGATGGGTTTGGAATAAGATGACTTTTAAGATCCATTCCAAACATAACCATTCTGTGATTCTATGCATATTGGGGAAGATGTAATTTTGAAGGCCTCTGGATTGATCTATTGTATTAATAGAAAGAATGAAATATACTAAATATAGAACAAATTATTTGAGGAAAAAATTGGTGACGATAATTCAAAAAATGCCTTGTTACAGTAACCAACAACCTAAAGGTAAAGCAACAGTTTCTGAAAACCCAGTTTTTTATTTTCATATTTGTCTGTCTGCAATGAAAGCCGTACAAGTGGATTAAAGATCTAAAATAACTGTTTATTTTTTTAAGACTGTGATGCATTGAATTGAATATTGTGGCATTTGTCTTTTATTTTAATGCATTTGTCACTGTCTTTGCCATTCTCTAATGCTTGCCTGAATCCTAAATGATCCAGTGCATATGTAAATGCACATGTTTATGCTGTTTTGGAAGGACAACAAAGTGTTTCTCAGATCAGAGACTTAATTTTTTTAATATGTATGAAAGTTTCACCTAAATTCTGGTCATAAAGATGATTCATGTGGGGCTTTTTTTATGATCATTTATCTGTTCCATGGCTATTTTTAATAAAAATTAAGAAAAAGATTCATTTTTCCTTTCTTTAAAATGCATTAGCAGGCAAGATACAGCATAATATATGGCTGAGAGCTTTTTAATTTGTTTCAATCTGAGTACTAGTAATTGAATATTTTAATGACTTTTGAGGCTGCCATCTTATTTTTTTTTAATGAGTTATGGGAACTGAATTCAAAATTTTCAGTATAGTATTTATGTTTCTTACAATTGAATCTGAAGAAAAAGAAAAAAAATAATAGAATTCAATGTAGTGATGGACAATATTAGTACTTTGACACCAGAGTCTACTGTTTTGTTTCATTAGTATTATGTAGTGCCAAAAGCTTGAAACTCATTCAATTTGGCTGAAGGCTCAGTGACCTTTCACCATAGTACTCACCCTTCTAATTGTAATTGACAGAACAATCTCATAGCTTCCATTACAGCGCAGAAAACTAGGCATGGACTATTTGTTACTTGAAACATGATTGGGACACCTTTATCTGTAATGAGCAGGACCACTAAAATTTATCCCAGTAAAATGGCTCTGGAGGGTACATATCTTATGATAGTGAGAAATACTCACCTGTGATGCCTAAGCGCATGCAAATAAATTTTTAAAAAGTTTCCTAAGATCCCACACACCATCAGGTATCTGGATATTATCGTAGTTTCAGGTCAAAAACTTGGTGGATCAAGATTCTTTCAACTAAGACCATTTTGCACTAATTTAGGACAACTGAGAGACAGAGCTCTCCTTTTGGATGGGAACGCAAATTATGTGTTCTGATAAACGTAGGTAGTTTTCATTGCAGTCAAATTAATATTTCATATGTTTCTGAAGTAATTAAAAAAACTTAAATACAAATCTTCCCTTTATTAAATTTTTTCAGAATTTTCATCCCATGATTGTAGTAAATGTGTAAGACCTAATTGTTAGTGGGAAGACTAAATAACTTGCAGAAGTCAGTCTGGGATTGGTCCTGTCAGGGAGCTTGTCTAGTCTCTCTTGGGGTCAGGTATAGGACTGTGTAGAGAAAAACTCATAAAGATTCTCATGGTGCCAAACAACTGACTGCCACTTGTTGCAGTGACTTACAGACTCCCCCTGTCCAAAGTTCTCTGGACAGTTCATTTACCCTTAAATTACTCCCCTATTTTTATCTGTTCCTTTTTAACTAATGTTTAAAAAACCCCAACTCATGCTAGGTGCTACAGCGTTTATCGTATTTAAATTTTTAAAAAATCCAATTACAGTAATTTCACTATTATAAGCCGCACCTGATTATAAGCTGCATGTCCAGGTGTCAGCAACGTTTAGGTCTTCGTCAATATATAAGCCACACTTGATTATAAGCTGCACTTTTGTTTGCAGCGAACTTTCACAAAGTTGCCAATTAGTAACAGAATTGCAGGATTGCAGGGTTTACTGGCAGGTGCTGACCTTGGAAACATTATTTCCAAGTGAAAAAGATACAGACAATAGCTGCGGCAGCGTACCCTGCAAGCTTTATGAACAAGTGGAAAAAGAAACAAACAATAGTGTGGTCATTTTACAAGCATTTCCAACAGATCTGCATTGCCTTTAAGCAGCCACTCAGCTGGGCAGCCACACAGCCGTGCAGGTGGGCGGGCAACCGGGTGGGCGGAGAGCCGGGCGGCCGCGCAAGACTGAAATCACTGAAAAAATACAGAGAACTATCACAGGCTCAGATCGGCGGCACCACCCATCTGCTGGGGCCGTGCGGGCTCCAGCTCTGCTTGGGGCTGCTGCAGGCTCTCACTTCTGGGTTGGAAAAATTCTGAACATTGTTCATATATATGCCACTCTGGAGTACAAGCCGCACTTCCAGGTACGGACCAGAACTTTATTCAAAATGGTGCTGCTGATAATTGTGAAAGTACTGCAGTTTGAGTTTTTAACTTTTTTTATGTATTTCTTTATAGGATACCAGTGTGATTAAATATTGCTACAAGCAATTTTTTTCCTGGAATATCTTTAAAAAAATAATGCAACTTGTGACTTTCCTGATTAAAAAAAATGTCTTGCGTCTTCATATATTAGGTCTTTTTGTTTCTCTTCTATTGACCTGCTCTCTCTGATCCATATCTTATAAAAATTCATGTATTACCTGAATATTGCTTAAAATTATATAAAATATTTGCTCTTTGTGTGCTTACTTTCATAGAACAAACAAAACAAAACAAACCCCAAAAACCAAAAAATCAAATATCCAAGAAATGGCCCCCTGATCCTGTTATCATTCCTTACTAAACAAATTCCAGTTGAAATTATCACAGTAAAGCACTCCCATCAGGGTGTGGGAAGCAGTTCTTCCCCTCTCTTCAGCACTGGTGAGGCCACACCTGGAGGACCATGCCCTTGTCTGGGCTCCTCAGTACAAAAGGGAAATTAAGTATATTGAAGAGGGTTTAGAAGAGAGGCACAAAAATTATTAAGAGCAAGGAGTATGAG
Source organism: Turdus rufiventris (assembly GCA_013186435.1). NCBI lineage: Eukaryota > Metazoa > Chordata > Aves > Passeriformes > Turdidae > Turdus > Turdus rufiventris. The sequence continues at coordinate 19,470 of PYHW01009760.1, forward strand.
GAAAGCATGAGAGAGCTGAGACTCTTCAGCTTGGAGAACACTCTTGGGTAATCTTATAAACATGTGTAATTAGCTGAAGGGAAGGTGCAAAGAAGACGGAGCTTTCAGTGATGCACAGTGGTAGAACCAGAGGCAATGGGCACAAACTGAAACATCTGAACATCAGAACACACTTGCATACTGTGACTGTGACCGTGACTGTGACTTAACGTGGGAACAGGTGGCCCAGGGAGACTGAAGTTTTCTCCTTGGAGACATTCAAAAGTTCTCTGGATACAGTCTTGGGCAGCCTGCTCTAGGTGACCCTGCTTGAGCAGAAAGCTTCTTCCAGCCTCAGCTGTTCTGTGATTCTGTGAATGATGTTGAAGGCACATAAGTTATACTAGTGACAATAATAGCAAATTGACAGGAACAGTACTTCTAGGTTCAATCCTGTCCTACTTGGAATTCTAGGTTATAAAAGATAATTACATATTCTCAATCTCAATTTTTAATGTTATGCTCAAGTGAAAATATTTTCACATGATTCCCATGTCATTAATACATCGGATGAAAAATGCTCCTCAAATGTATCACATTTATGTACTTAGTTACTCCCTTTTCCCTAATACTTTTATTTCTTCTCTCACAGAATTTTGTGGTAAAAGTGAAGAAAAATGTATTAGGGAAAGAGAGACTATCCTTCTTTTTAAGGAGACTGATTCTGAAAAATGGAATATGAACACATTTTGTTAAGCTGTTTTGGTTTTTTTTTTCCTGAGAATGATGAATCAACATCTTCATAAATACTCACTAATTTTAAATTCTTTATGTTGAGAATATTCAATAGAAGACTCCAAGACTTAAATTTACAGATATGACAATAGCTGACAACTGTTACCAAATTTAATTAGTGATGTATTTTGAGCATGTGAATTTCTATGTGAAAATTCTACCAGGAAAAGCATCAGAGCTTCTCTGCTTTGAATTTAGCACTGAGATAAGTAGATATTTAATACCTTTTGCTTCACACTCTCTAGACTTCTTATCTGTACAGATGAAGGCTGTAGTACCACTTAGTTTCATAAACATATGGCCAAGATCAATAGATCAATTCAACATTCAGATTATGGTGATCAGAGTGCCTTAGCACATTCTCAGAGATATTAATTATTTGAAGATTAATAGTTTTACATTTAATTAATAATTTGGACCACACTTAAGGAACAAACCTTGGAGATCTCTGAGAAGAAAAAAAAGGAAAACGCAAAGATTTCATTCAATGCATGTAGCTTGGGTGTGCATAAAAATTAGTGTGCAATCATGCAATTAAAAATCAAACAATAATGTAAGTGTCAGAGGGCAGAAAACTAATTTACTTGTTTTTAATTATGACATTTAATGAATACTAACTACAGTTCCAGTGAAGAGTATCACAAAATTTTAGGAATTGTTATTGCTAAGCATTACTGTAAATGCAAAATTTCACAGTCCAAAAATAAAAAGATTTTAAATCCAAATTTTGGGGAAAAAATATGCATCATATTGATTAAATTTTTAAAATATTGTATTTTTCATTCCATAAAAAAATAATAACTTATTCTATTTTGATTTTACAGTTATTCAGTACAATTATTTTATTAAAATGGAAGGACTGGATTATGTATTAATGTATTTATAAGCATGCATACTTGAACTGTATGGCCTGCCAGCTAGACACAAACCTGCAGCAGTTCTTGAAGTTCAACTTTCTTGAACTTTCCAGTAAATTTTATTTTTGGTTTGGAGAATTTGTGTGTGCCTGTGATGTGCTTTTTGCAAAGTACAATGTAAAACTTCTATTTTTCAAGATGGAATTAGGAAGTTATAATTGGAAGTTTAAAAATATAATATTTTTAATAGTGCTTTCTGCAACACAACGGCAGCAGCTTGGCTTTCATGCCATCCTGTTTTAATATCCTGAATGTTTTGCAGTCAAATACTTAGAGCAAAGAATAAAATACTTTTTTGAGAATTGTCATAGTCTGTTTCTCCAACAAGGAAGTAAATACCTTTCTCTGAAGGCTACTTCTGAAGGCTACTTCTTCCATTATCTCAATGTGAACATTGACTGCCAGATTGAGTTTAAACAAGAATTTTTCTAATTGATCTATAGAATATAATGTTTTTCATAAAAATGTCAAAGAATATCAACCATAAACAAAAAGACATTGCCATAATATTGCCAATATTGACAATACTTGCTTTGCCACATAAAACAATAAATAGAAGAATCAAACCAATAAAAACCTGAGTTACAGTCCATATCTTTACATATTTCAGAAAGATAGCTTCCAACAAAAAAGTTACTTCAAAAAACAGAAATGAAGACTTCTTTGAATGTTTAATATTACTGATTCTTCCTTAAAGCTTCATGTCTTCACAGTGCCCGTAGGAAGTTAAAAAAAAAAGAAAGTCAGGACTTGCAATTAAGTGAGTATACTAAGTCAGTCATGAGGAAAGAGAATTGGTGCAAGCACCAGCAAGCATGTCACCAGAAGCTCTTAATTATAATGGTAGTTCACAATTTAGATTCCCAATCTTTATAAGTGACTTGAGACATTCTAATTTTGCTCTGCCTTGAAGCAGTTTCATTTTAGTCAATAAATTCCATGAGATTCCCTAAATTAAGACTCAAATAGAATCTTAATTACCAGACTGATCTGATAGATGACAGTTTCAAATTTCTGAAGTGTCATATGGTATGTGAAACTCTGCTTTGAAATCTACATGGCAAAAAATCCCTTAAAACTCAATTACAACTTGACTTTTGGATCACTTATCCTTTTGCTCTGGCACTATAATCATAAATTTAGTGGTATATATTTAGTCACTGGGAAAGAACATGAAAATCCTGGTTTACTCATGTATAGACTCTCTTTGTCTCTCTTCTGCTGTTCATTCTTTTTGTGGCTATAAGTATTAACATGGATATTGATCAGCTATACTATGGGGTTTTCGCCTGAAAAAAGAGAATACTATATATATGTTTTGCAAAGAAGTTTGCACCAATGACTGAATTCCTTTACCAATAGAACAGTACAAAAAGTAACAGCTTTCAGTCAGCATTACATCTAACACAAATTAAAATGAATATCCAGAATGACTAGTGTACTGTTTTTGTTTGTTTTTGTTTTTGTTTTTGTTTTTGTTATCTCATGCCATACTAAAAATATTTTCTTGTTTCTTGTGAAAAACTTCATCATATCTTGTGGACAGTCTACCCTTTGCATTCCTTTACACTGGTGTTCAGATTTATTTTCTTTTTCCATTCTGATTTCTGTAACACTAAATCAATTCAAGATGAATAGTGAATGTTATGTTAAAATTTCAGATAATCATAAGTTTCCTTCTCTTAAAATTTTACCTGACCCAAGTATCTTGGGGACATCATTAACATTTAAGTAAATGTGCCCTCTTCTAATTATTTTAAATATTTCTTATTTATGATATGCTGTTTAATTTATGCTTTTAGGAATTGTCATCTGAAACTGTAGTTTTACTGAATAGGGAACTGTTAAAAATATAAACACTTAATAAAAGACAATTGGTGAAAGCAACAAAATAAACCAGTCAATTTAGTATAATAAAGGAAAGTTACTGTAGATCAAATTTGATGATCTTTGCTTCATATAAGTTAAAAAATGTGCTGTTTTTAACTATGGTAAATATAATTTTGAATTTACATCTGATACCTACTGCTGTCATTAGTAATTTTTATAACCTTTAATTAAAAATAAAAAATCCGAACCCAAATTAATGCCCTCAAATTTTATTTACTTTGCAACTTAACTATAGTTGCTGTCCAAAATAATATTCGTTTTTAATCTGAGTTAGCATTTTATTCTTACTAATATTGTCAGCTTCTTGAAATTAAGGATAAGATCTGATTTCCATTAGCTAAATTACAGCCTTGAAAGCATCTAAGAGGGCCACTATTCATTCTGTAAACTGAGATATTGTTACCCCTTTGCTACAGACTTGTAGCTGTTTGCAGTCCATGTGAGATTATCTGCATACATATGACTTAAATTAATCTTAATCGTGGCACTTTGGGGAGAGGTGGCCTTTAAAATGAACTTCTTGGGCATTTGAAATTTGGCTTTCAGATTCCAGAACTACCATTTTCAATTTTCCTCTGCTGTTCTCCAGAGATCTGATGTCATCCTAGGCACTCTAAACCATTTAACTTCAACTTTCTTGGTCAAATAGAGATATAATTCCTCTGCTTGCATGTTGCTCTAAAAATTATTTCCCTGAACAACATGTATTTCATTCTCTCTGATTCATGGTTGATATACCTATATTGTCAGTGCAGATCACACACATTGAATTCCTGAACTTAATTCCACTGGGTATTAATACCAAAGCCTGAGAATGTTTTTATTACTGCAGAGACTGCCCAGGTATCCAATATGAGCGGAACCATGTGAATGAAATTATTTAGTTAATGACAAAGTCCAGATTTTAGATAAACACCATAAATAATTAAATAAAACTCCTCTCTTTTGCTTTAAAGTTTTCTGATTTAATGATATTAAATATATGGTTAATTTTCCAGTGTGGTTTTACATGCACCTTCTCTTTTAAACAATAATTTATTTTCCGAATGCAGAACAGAGACTCCATGGCAACAAGACAGTTTGAAGCAGAAAATATATAGGCAGAGAACACAGATGGTCTGTTTTCAGAAATTCTCAAAATGAATAGGTAAAAGCACAGCATGCTTAAAACAAGGTCTAAAAAATTTTACTTTGTTTAAAATTGCATATAAACATGAAAGAAATGCTTCAAATGTCAGATCAACTTACATTCAACAAAATATAAAATCTCACAATTCAACAGTAAAGCTTTTATTACTGTTTTATTAAGAAAACACAAAATATCACTACCTGAATGTAAAACACTGGCAGAAAAGACAGGATTGAAATCAGAGATGCCTTTATTCAGTGCTTTTCTCTGAGTGTGAACATGACGCGTTGTTCCCTAAATACACCTGAAGCCCCAGGTGTTCAGCCTTCTCCGGGAGAACTGCGCACCACTACATGTTGGGAAAACAAAATGCCATCACTCCAAAAGTCCCACACATACCCTCCTTCTTCCCCCCAGCTTTATATACTTAGCATGACATCACATGGTCTGGAATGTCCCTTTTATTAGTTTGTATCCCCTGTCCTGTCCAACCTCCCACCACAACCTCAACTTCCTTGCCAGTGTGACAGTGGGGAAAGCAGAAAAGGCCTTGGCTCTGTGTAAGCCCTGCTCAGCAGCAACAAAAATTTAAACAACAAAAGCATCTTTGTATTGTTAACCTCATGCTCAGCACATATCAGAACCACAACACATTGTAGCCATTGTGAAGAAAATTTACTCTGCTCTGGCCCAAACCAGCACAGCATATCATTAACTCAATCTTAACCAACCAAGTTTTCCCCCTATCGAGGAGATACCTCACAGAAAGGTTATGTCCAGTCTATGCATAGTAGGGGTTATTAGTGTCTCAAAAGTCAGATTTTGTGTAAAATTCATCGGTCTAAATTTTATACCAGGCTCCATCAATTATGGAAGAGAAGATATACCAAAATATGAAACAGCATTTTTCTAAGTTTTATAGGAAATCATAAGAGGAAACAATTTTTAGGAAACAGAATGAGCAACAAATATGTATTTATGTATACATACATAGACAGATAACATATTGCATGTTGCTATAGTTTTTTTTCCAGAACAGAAAATAATCAGTAACACCTTTAATAATTATTGATTATAAAATTAAACTTTATCCTCATTGTGATGGGTTGACACAAGCCAATCACCAAGCAGACACACAGCTCAATGCATCCTGCAGGACATATGAGAAAACTTTTGAATTGTTAAGTTGATGCAAAGACAATTCATAAATGAAGGAAAATGAAAAAAAAAAAAAAAGAAGGAGGAAATGACAGAAATTGACAGGCAATTCCTCAGATCCTCAGAATGATGCCCAACCATTCTGTGAGCAATGGCCACCTAGGGAGACAACATCCTGCTCCCCCTTCCTCTTCTTTTTCTCTGCTTTAGGTTTTATTGCTGAGCATGATATCATATGTAATGGAACATCCCTTTGGACAATTCAGAATCGCAGCTCTTTCCCCTCCTAACTTGCCCATCCCCAGCTTTCTCTCTGAGAAAAATACAAAACCTTGAGCAAGAATAATGCAACAATAGCCAAAACATTAGTATGTTATCAACTTTCAATTTTATAGACACATATCCCAAACCAGAGAATTACACATACTGCCACAAAGTTAGCTCCATCCTAGCCAGATGCAGTATACTTAAAATTGCTTCTCTTTGAAAGCAAAAAAAGCAAATGGCGTAAAAGATGCTATTATAGTTAAAGGGTTAATTTAATTCTTATATTTTCAGAATCTTGTTCCCATCTCCTCCATATCTTAGATAAGACTGTTTGTTGGCAGATTTTTTAGCTATGATCTTTTGTTATAAATAACATGCAGCCTATATATTTTAATCCAAATTTAATTTCTTAGGTAACTGTTAAAAGCATGGTAACAGCTTCATTAACTTATTTCTCTACATTATTTTCTCTACAACATATCCTTATAAATAAACTTAAGGAAATTCTTGTTGTGTTCTTAGAATTAATAAATAGTTCAGAAATATCCTTCAGCACCACAACCAGGTATTTCTCTTCTGTACTCTGACTTAAAGGTGTCACAAAGTTTATATCACTCTCAAGGAACTTACAGTAATTTCACAACCATACGGCTCACCGGATTATAAGATGCATCTCCGGGAGTCAGTAAATTTCACAACTTTGTACATTATATAAGGCGCACCGGACTATAACGCACACTTTTTTTTTGCCATGAAGATCTGTGCTGCACGCAACAAAGTAACCAATTAGTAATGGAATCCTGTGATCGTGGAGTTTACTGGCAGGTGCTCAATTTGCAAACATTTTTTACAGATTGGTGTAGCCTTTAAATGCAGCCCCAAGCGCTCTCCCCGTGCCACAGGCCCCGGCACTCCCACCTGCCCCTGGCTGGCAAGGCGGGGCTCGGGGCAGCCACAGCTCGGGGCTGCCCTGGCTTGGGGCGGCCATGGCTCACACCTCGGGGTTGCTGCAGTTCAGGGTGGCTCGGGGTCGCCAACAGCTCAGGACCATCCACAGCTCGGGGTGGCACGGCGCTGCCCGCTCCCTTTCTCCCTGTGCGGCTGCTGCTGGCAGGGGACCGGTTAGTGCCGCCCAGCCCGTGCGGCTCTTGCTGGCCGAGGGCTGGTTGCTCCCGTCCCCCCTCGCGGCTCGGCGCTCCTGTGGCACCAGCCCCCTTCGTGGCTCAGCTCACAGCTCGCATTTTTTTTTTGCAGTGAGAAGCTGCGCCATGTGCAACAAAGTAACAAATTACTGGCAGATGCTMRATTTGGAAAAATTTTTCACAGATCGGCGTAGCCTTTAAACGCAGCCCCAGGTGCCTTCCCCGTGCCACCGGGCCCAGCTGGCGGAGCTTCTGGCTAACACCGCACGCCCACGGGTCCCGGCTTCCCCTGCCCGGCGGCCACAGCTGCCACAGGCCCAGGCACTCCCACCTGGCACTGGCTGGTGCAGCTTGGCTTGCAGCTCGGCTGCCACAGCCGCTGGCGGCTCCATCCCCCCTCACCGGCGGGTCATTACCCCCGCGCCTGGGCTGGGTCTGGTGCTGGCTCCCTCCATCCCTGCGTGGCAGCCAAGGCTGGGGCCGGCGCTGGAGCTGGCTCCCTCCCTCACCGTGCAGCGGCTGGGGCCGGGGCCAGTGGCAGCTCCCTCCCTTCCCGCGCAGTTCCTGCTGGCTGCGGCTGCCTGCTCCTGCCCCCCCTTGCAACTTGGCGCTCCTGCGGCACTAACCCCCATTGTGCCTCACACTTCCAGGTTGGCAAATTTCGCAACTTTGTCCATTATATAAGGCTCACAGGACTATAAGGACCACTTCCGGGTTCGGGGGAAAATTTTAGTCAAAAGGGTGAGTCTCATAGTTGTGAAATTACTGTAATTGAATCCAGCATTTTCATATTAAGTATTTCAAATGGGTTTATTTTTGTACCTGGAAGAAATGTAAACTAAAGGTGATTACTCTGGAAAGCTTTCACTATTGCATATGAAATGTGTGAAATAGCTGAAGTGCAGAGATGAATTGATAATTTCTTGCTTTTCTATAATACAAAAAGCAAAACTAACAGAGACTTTATATTGTTTTTTATATATGAATGAAAGAAAAATTACATCTAGAAAACATAAAACTTCTATAAATTAAATATGGGGTCACTGCTATGACAAATAATTTTACCAAAAAACCCCAACAAAACAACAGCAGCAAAAAAATCATTCCTGAAACATTTAAAATTGGATATCAGATTTCCAGGAAAAACTTGAGGAGTCAGCTCTCAGATCAGATCAGATCAGAGTGGACTTCTCAGAGTTTTGTGCATCTGGGTTTGACAATTTTCAGGAATGGAAGCTGCAAGGAATCTTCCAGTGCTTGATTATACCCATAGAGAATAGATTTTGGTTGAACTGACTAATAAACTTTCCCCTTACCTGCTTTTCTCTTTGTTTCAGAAAAATACATATAATGATCACTAAATCTCTAGATAATGAATTCTTCAGTGGCAACATCAGTTTTTCATGGTGAATTACTACTTCTATAACCTTCCATGATCGTGCTTCTTCTAAGAGAAAATGAAGCACAACAATTCATAAGAAATTGAGACCTCAATAAAAAATACAGTAAGATTATATGAAATATAAATGAATGTAGCTGTTATCAGTGAGGATTAATAAGATTTTGGGGACTGACTTTTCCCCTATATTAACATAAGGTTCAATTTAGAGGTATGAAATAATGGATGTCGATATGAGACTTCTCCAAGGTGCAATTGTACTAGATGTTTATGTATTCAATTTATGAAGTAGTTGCCTAAGGGCATAGACGTAGTGCCATTTTTGCTGATTTGGGGTAGTCTGCTTGGTGAGTCTGCCTGTATAGAAGAGGAACATGCACAGCTATTCAGTTAACAGAGGACATGGTGACTGTAATTACTAGCAAGTCACAAAATTTTATGAGGAAATGATAAAGTAGATTACAGGTCATTATTTCAAACTCTGAATATCAGAGTTGATTTTTCCAAAGATAGTACTCAGCTAAACTGATTTAGAGTTTAAGTCTAAACATGTGAAAAAATCATTTGCTCTGCTTAGATTTTTTTTTTAAATTCTCACCTTAAAAATGTCTAATTCTTTTAATAAGTGTTGTGTACTCTGGATAGAGTAGACAGAGCAATATTTATTCATTGTTGCTGTCAGAAACTTCTGATTCTTATGTCTAACTGCATAGTCCTCACTTAACCTATACAGGCCTTACATGATAAGGCTCACTTGAAAATACCTTTTGTCTGGAAGCCCTGGAGCTTCTTTTAAGCTCAGGGACTATACCTCTGCTGGCAGGATTGCCGTTCATGCCTGTGTTGTGAAAATAATTGCCTCTGGCTCATTTCATGGAGCAATGCTGCTCTAGTTGTTCCATTTCCATTAATCAGAGCAAGAAAAGAAAAGAAAAGAAAAGGAAAGGAAAGAAAAGAAAAGAAAAGGAAAGAAAAGGAAAGAAAAGAAAAGAAAAGAAAAGAAAAGAAAAGAAAAGAAAAGAAAAGAAAAGAAAAGAAAAGAAAAGAAAAGAAAAGAAAAGAAAAGAAAAGAAAAGAAAAGAAAAGAAAAGAAAAGAAAAGAAAAGAAAAGAAAAGAAAAGAAAAGAAAAGAAAAGAAAAGAGGAATGAAAGAAGAGTGTATAAAATGTAAAAAAAATAAAAAGAACTTTTCATAAAAGTAGATCTTGAGACCAAAACTAGCTGACAGATTGCAAGGGAGTTAGCTTTCATGAGCCTAAATAATTTGTTTCACTCATCCACACATAAGCATCTAATGACACCTCAAATAACCCCAGACCTCTAAGAGCACCAGCATAGATGTGAAAAATATGACACAGGATCTGTGATAGACTCTTACTTTCCAGAAGCAACAGGTGAACATAAGTGTATCCTAGGTCTCCCCAAGAACCTATGTACAGAAAACTGTACAGACTCTTGGTACATACCGTGTAAGTGACTACAGGTGAGCTAGCTGTGTCAGCTCCCACACAGATGAGCTGATCAATACATTAAATTGACTCACCTCACCCTAAAATAAACAGCTATTTTAAAACAAATGTGTAGCTCCCCATTGACTTTACTGACTATGAGATCAATTCATTTGTCAAACAGAGGTTTGTAATGTAATTTGAAACTCTTGGTTATTTGAGAAATCTGTATGAGACTTTCATTATTGACAGGGTTTACAGAGACCCATACCCTTCTGAATCAGCAGCTGAAGGAGACGTAAGTAGGTATAGGAAATTATACTCCTATAATTAAAAACTGATTTATCCTAGATCTTTACCAGTCATAAGAGCAGTCTGATGCCTTACAGTGTGATATTGTAGACATCACCTTAATGACCAACCTGACATCCAATTTCCACTCTACAAAAGTATAGGCATCCCACATATCTTATGGACTAGATGCATGAACAATGAGGTGAATTGAGAACTGCCTGAATGGCAGATCTCAGGAGGTCATAATCAGTGTCACAGTGTAGGAGGCCTATCACTACTCATATCCAGTATTGTTTAACTTATCCATAAATGACTTGGATGATAGGCCAGATGGCTCCTCAGCAAATTCTCTAATGACACAAACCTGCAAGGAGTGGCCAATACCCCAGAGGACTGTGCAGCTCTTCAGAGGGACCTCAACATTTTTGAGAGATGGGCAGAAAAGAATTGAAATTCAACAAAGGCAAATGCAAGTTCTTGCACCTGGGGACGAATAATCCCACGCACCAGCACAGGCTGGGAGTCAACCTGCTGGAAAACCTCTGCAAGAAGGACCTTGGGGTGCTGGTGGACAACAAGCAGTGTGACCTTGTGGCCAAGATAATGTCCTTGGGAAGAACTTTGCAGCAGGTCAAGAGAGGTGATTTGGCCACTCCATTCAGCCCTAGTGAGGCCATGTCTGGAGTGCTCAGTACAAGAGAGACCTGGAGCTTCTGGAGTGGGTCCAGAGCAACAAAGATGAATAAAGAAC
>PYHW01009760.1:30688-63963 GCA_013186435.1 Turdus rufiventris
AACTTTACTGTGTGAATGACCACCCACTGGAACAGATTGACCAGAGAGGTTGGGGAGTATCCCTCACAGGATATATTCAAGAACCATCTGGACACAATTCTGTGCTATGTGCTCCAGGATGATCTGGGAGGTTGGCTCAGATGACTTACTGTGGTCCCTTGCAACCTTACCGTTCTGTGATTCTGTGATTTACTCTATTTTAATTTGAAATGTGATTAAGTTGCTCACATGTGATCCTCTCATAATATTTGAAATATCCTGGGGTAATTTACCTGGAATCTAATCGTCAGCCCAGAAGACTGACAATCTCTCTGATGTCCAATGTAATAGTTTACAGCCCCATGCAGATGATGTAAATCAGAATGGCAGAATGGCAGGAGGCTGTTGATCAACCAAATCTACTTCTGTATGTTCATGCTGCAAGTTTAGAGATAGCTTATTTGCATATATAAAGATTGTTGACACCTAAATGTATGTATCTAAGTTTTAATCCCACCCTTGAAGTTTGATTTATTCTATATTACATTATGTTGCATTACATTACATTACATTAAATTACATTATATTGTATTACATTGCATTGAATTATATTCATTATATTATATTTTATTTTTCTCTTTACTGTCTAGTAAGGAGGTTTTTTTCCCTTTTGGACATAAAAAGAGTGTATTACATGCATTACGAACCTGAACCTTTGTGATGAACTAGCCCCAGACATCGAAATATTAGTAGTAGTAATAGTAGTAATAGTAGTAGTAATAGTAGCAGCACTAGTAGCAGTAGTAGTGTTGTTATTATTATTATTATTATTATTATTATTGTTGTTGTTGTTGTTGTTGTTGTTGTTGTTGTCTTTGTTATTATTTAGGATGTTTTAATTGTACTATGTATACATTAAAATTATGGATTATATTAGCAGTGTAAACATTCTCAGAGTAGTCTCACAGTTGTTTCATTCTGCTACTAAGAGATTAAGATGATATTTCAGTGATTTTCTAATGAAAAAATGTTTTCTGTTGATCTCTTTAAGCTTCCACTGGCATTTCTCTGCCTTGGGTGCAACTTGTCAAGAGGAATTGCTCAACACACTTATTAATAGCACCAACAGTATGCCTAATGTGGTACAATTAGCAGAATGTAGTAGACTCACCCTGTGACTGCTTCAGGAAACTTGACGTGGAATTGTAGCTCAGACCCTTAGAGGCTATGTGAAACTTATTCAAAAGATATAATAAGAGGGTTTTGGGGGTAGGGGGTTGGTTTGGATTTATTTTTAGAATGCTTAATTCTGTTCATTATTGGTCCCTTTTTCTACCTTATCTCAGAAATTTTGGAAACAGAAACCAAAATACAAAACAGAAGAAAGCAGCTTATTTTCAAAGAAACATAATTATAATTAAAAATACTTTTCAGATTTAAATCTTGCTTGATAATACTGGCTTTTATACGCACTTTTGTAACGTATTTGCATTGGAAAGGGCAAAGAATTAATTGCAGCTACAGAAACTATATAGAAATAATGACTCTCTCCATAAAGACCTTGACATTATATTTCTTGCCTGTAAACATTTAGAGACAAATGCATGTTATCTCAGATGATACTTGAAAATGTTTCATGGAGTAGGAAATACAGTTTGTCTACAGGAATGATTAATAACAAAGTTTCCATAAAGCAATAATGAAGTCTGAAATGTATGAGGCAGGTTATGAGACTGAGTAACTGTATGGGTCAGAAATAAAGTAATTAGTAAAGCTTTATAGCCTTTTTTCCTATGCAGGCAAAGTTCACACTGAAATAAACTGAAAAATCTTTGCTTCAATAACAGACACACAACTGGAAAATAGGTGAGTGGTTTACCCATGATGTAATAGCTTTTTATCAGACTAAACTAGAAAACACCACTATAAAAGACTCTCTGGTCCTGGAGGAATCTTTGCTGTTTGTATCTGACATTTAAATACCAGCTGTCCACAGCTCCCTATTTAACACAATCTGATGGAGAGTGAGACAGTGGGAAAAAAGTAGTGAAAGAAGCAACTATACTGGGAATTGGATATAAGCTGTTCAGACATAATTTACTCTGGAATTTGGCACTCTTTTGGTTTAGTGAAGATTTATTCCTCCACTAAATTAAGCATAACCTAGAGAACTAGAGTAATTTTATCTGAAGTTCAAATTCAAATTATTTTACTAGAGCAGAAAAATACTGGGATAGAAAATATTCAATTTCTTATATGAATGAAGCTATTTGTCAGTAGTCAGCATTTTTGCAACTGCTTATTTTTTAAACTAATTTATCAGTGAAGTCTACTTTAGTATTTCATTTACCTGCTTCTCTTTCTTTCATGTATGGATGTCTGTCTGTAAACCTTTTTCTCTAAAATCTTATGGATTGATAGTCATGAGATTTCAAAACTATGTCAGTAAAAGCAAATGATAAAAAATATTTTGAGATCTCACTTTTCAACAGCATAAATGGATAGATGAAACCAAACACTATTGCTGGTAGAATAAAGAAAACCACATGGAAAATTTGTGTCCTTGATGATATTTCTGTAAGGAATAATTACCTAGAAGAGGGGGGAAATGAAAATATATTTAAACATGTAACTTGTACAAGCAAAGAGCAAAGTAAGTTATTGCCATCTGTATCCTCGTGATTTGGTTCAGAAATTCAAACTCCTAATTCAGAAGTTTCCAAAATTCCCTTAAAAATTAACAATATCTTTAACAATATCAAAAGGAAATCAAACACAGTGGTTTTATTTCTTCCACTGTGGTTCCTTTGTGCCAAGCTTGGACAGGCTTACAAAATAAATTCCGAGTTTGAAATGCAAATGATAATTTTAAGGAGAAAATTCTTCAGTGTTGGAACTCTGAAGCCTGGGTGTTTTGAACTTACTGGGCTTTCTAACTGATCCTCAAGGGAATGCTGTTTTTGTGGAGTCACTAATACTTCAGGTTCCAAAATATTTAAATGTTATATTTTTAATGAAAATACCTTGATTACTAACTTGATTATTGCTATATGTAGAAATTTCCTTCATGCTTTGATATGTCTTTAAAAAATATTTTTAAATAGTAGCAGAGCCTTCAATGTTTCCTCATTAAATAGCCATACATTTTGTATGTAGTTTATTTCTACCATTAAATGACTGTGTCTATTTCAGTGATTTACTTTGCCTTTATGACTTAGTCCTGAAATAAATCCCTAAACCTTGAAACTTACAATATTCAAGATTTTAGTAAATTTTACTTTTTATTGATCTAAATGGCTCACCAAAGAGATTTATTTCATACTAATGCAACAAATCATGATCAATTAGGTGATCAAACCCAATTTTTAGAATTTTCATGAGAAAATTTGCTTTGTGCTTTTAACATTTTCCCTCCTCATACAGCACTCATCAAAATACGTGCATAATGTACTTTAAGTATTTTAGAAAATGTAGTGTCAATAAGTATCAATATTAATTTGTTATCACCAACAGATGATGAAAGCTTCAAGGAAATACAAGTAAAACCAAGATCATACTAGCAGCTTTAAAATCCCAAACTGGGTTTGTTTAAGTAATTTAAGTCAGGGCTTCTAAATATTGTGAGACAGAGAAGCAATGGGTTAGATGGTATGAAAAGTAACCACAAGATAAGTGGAAGAAACAATTAAAAAAAAATTCTATCAGCAATCTGAAGTTCCCGTCTATTGTTTTCATTCATGTCAGCTCCAAAATAATTAACAAGAGACTGCAGGAAGACTGTTGAGTTTGTTTTTAATTCCTCCTCTTGGCTACAAAGAATTATATAAAGAAGGTGGAGTTTTCCCTCTTTTCTCATGGTAGGTGCTGCAGAATCTCTCGACTCAACTGCATAGTATCTGTCAGTGAACGTTCTAGGTGACTTGCACTGCATCATGCTTCTTAACAACAGCACATAATGAAAGGCACAGCAACACAGAGAGGCTGAAATACTACATGACTTTCAAGATATTTAGAAAATGAAAAAAGATGAAAAACAAGAAAGGAAGATGCAATCATTGCGAGAAATTGTACTTATAGAACACAGACAGGTACTAAATAACAGGGGAAACAAATAGAAATATAAAAAGGACAGCAACAAAATCAGAAAAAGCA
The DNA here is from genome assembly GCA_013186435.1 of Turdus rufiventris. Classification (NCBI taxonomy): domain Eukaryota; kingdom Metazoa; phylum Chordata; class Aves; order Passeriformes; family Turdidae; genus Turdus; species Turdus rufiventris. The sequence goes on from PYHW01009760.1 coordinate 34,820, forward strand.
AGTCTATCTGACTCAGGAGAGGGAATGAAAAGCTACAAGAAAAGTGAAAAGGGAATTTTTTCTGTCACATAGTAATGAGGCTCAGTATTCCTGCATTTCCTCCTGATCCACTTTTATTACTGGCTGCAAAGCAAACATTGAGGGCTTTTTGTTTGTTTGTTTGTTTGTTTTGTTGTTGTTGTTTAGTTGGGGTTTTTTGCTTTGTTTGGTTTGTTTGTTTGTTTGTTTGTTTGTTTGTTTGTTTGTTTTCAAGGACTATCTCTGGACAAATGTAATATTCTTCTTTTCCTGACTGCCATTTGAAAGCATAGGTGTCACACAGACTATTTCAGGCACCAGGGTAACCCTCTGGGTGTGCTGTGATGAAAAAACTGTGCTTTGTGAGAGTGAATGTGGTTGAAAGACATGCTATGACTATGCTTAAACCCTTGTTTCACAGCAAGAATGGTTGAGATTGGAAAAAGCTCCTGCAGGTTTTCTTGCTCACATACACCTGCTTGCCCCTCCTGCCACCCTAGATGATCAAGCATATTCAGCTAGAGCAGGCGGCCCAGGATGTTGTCCAGCTGGGTACTGAGTATCTCCAAGGATGCAAGATGCAACTTCTCTGGTTGGCTTGCTCTGGTGTTTGAACTCTCTCACAGTAAGAAATTGTGATCTTATATTCAGATGGACTTTCGGGTGTAAGACTCCTGTAACTGGACACTTCAGAGAAGGATCTGATTTCCTTGGTTTTGTTCCTCCTGACCTGGTTGTGTCTGGGATAGGATGAATTTTCTTCCTGGTAGCTGGTGTAGTGCTGCATTTTAGATTTAGCATGAGAACAATGTTGGTAACACATTGAAAATTGGTATTTTAGCTGTAGCTTACCCTCAGTTGAGATCTTCTCGGTTTCCATGCTCTGACAGTAAGGAGATGCACAAGAAGTTAGGAGAGACCACAGCCAGGAGAGCTGACACCAACTGTCCAAAGGGATATTCCATACCACAGAATGTCAGTATGGATCCCAACAAGTTGTTTGAAGCCCATAAACTGCTACTCGGGGACAGGCTGGGCTCTGACCAGTGAGTCCCAAACAGTTGTGTTGTGCATCACTGGTTTTGATTGTTTAATTTATCTGGGTTTTTAATATCTATTATAATTATGATTGTAATTATCAATATTATTACAATAATTTATTACAATAACATATTACAATATTATATTTTCCATTTATTTCAATTATTTAATTATTCTTAACACACAATTTTTTTTTTCCACAATTCTACTATCCATCCCACTGGAGAGAGTGGGGAGTGTTCAATTTTCATTTTTTGTTTGGTTTGTTTTAGTTTGGGGGGATTTTTGGTCTTGTTTGTTTTAAAAGTCAGCTTATTCAAAAACTGTTTGTTCATTTTCCATGCTTTAAATCCCAAAGACAACACTCGAAATTATCTTAAGAACTTTGCAGCTGGGTTTCCTAGACAGAGCACATTTCTGAAGTTTGCATTGGAGCTGAAAGGAAACATAGCATAAAGGAGGGGTGAGTAATGAAAATAAAGAAAAATTTTGTCATTCTTGCTACATATATGGGACTGCAGTTTCCAATACCATGAGTAAAGGGAACCATCTAGATTTTCAATAACAAATTCTGGTAAAAATGGGGATAAATTAAGTGTTTAAACAGAAAATGCAAGATACTGCTTTTCTTTTGTCATATTTTTAATAGTTCCTTTATGGTATCACATTCAGAGCTACTTACATTTCCAAAAGTGTTGAAAATAGATATCTGGATATTCAAAATCCTCATCTGGGGCTAGATTTTTTTTAGTAGAAGTGTATAACTAGTGAGGTATTGGGTGGACCACTGGCATATGGGTGAGTATTGAAGAGCTATAATAAATGGTGTTACATCAGGCTACCATCCAGTATCAGTGGGGTTCTCTAGGGCAAAATTTTAGGGCCTGTGCTCTATAATGTTTTTGTAAGTTTTCTGGATGTGTGATTTGAATGATCACTAAGTAAGTATGCTGCTAATGATGAGTTAGAAAGAGCTGTGGGAGTCCCTTGAGGGTAGAGAGACCTTACAGAGAGATCTGAGTCGACTGAAGGGCTGGGCAACAACCAACTATATGGAGGCATAATCCTGGTTGTAGATATAAACTGGGGGACAAAAGGGTGAAGAACAATCCCCCAGAAGGAGATCTGGACTTTCTGGTCAAAAGGAAGTTGAACATGAGTCAGCAGTGTGCCTTGCCAGCCAGAAGGACTAACCCTGCCCCGGGGTGACTCAGGCACAGCATTGCAGCCAGGCAAGGCAGGGGATTGTCCCTCTCTGCTTCAGCTTGAGTACCGTGTGTAGTTATAGGCACCTCAATATAACAGATATGTCCAGAGTATGTACAGAGTATGTCCAGAGGAGGAAGACCCAGATAGTGAAAGAGTATTGCTCAAAGGCAGGACTTAGGAGGAGCAACTGAGATCACTTGGCTTGCTTGCCTTAGAAAAAAGAAGATTGATGAAGTGTGACCTCATCATAGTCTTCATCTTGGTTTAGGGGTGACACTGGATGGTAAGATCTTCATCTCCTCTCTCTCTGGTGACCAGCAACAGGATTCAAAGAAATTTCATGAAGCTGTGCTAGGAGAAGTTCAATTGAACATAAAGAGAAGGTTCTTCACTAACAGAGTGGTTAGTCAATGGAACAGGCTTCCCAGGGAACACCAAACCTGCTAGAGTTCAAAGAGCATCTGGATGATGCTTTTAATCATATAGTTTAGTTTTAGTTGCTCCTGTAAGAAGAGGGGAATTGGACTTGATGATCCTTGACCCATAAACAAAGCACCTTGAAAATTGTATGGTCTGTGCTCATCTGAAAATCTTTTCAAAGGATTGCATTTAAAGACCAAGATTGTCCATAAAATTGAAAACTGGCATGGAGAAACAAACATTACTTTACAGTAATACAGGCAGTATTTAGAAATGTACATTGCTCTGCATCATTGCACAACTATGTAAAAGGTGTAGAGGGTTCTGTGCTAATGTCCTTTGGCTGTTATGAATGAATGATTTATTATAGAATTATGCCTTTGAGAGTGAGAGTCAGAAAGATTACATGTGTCACATATCTCATGGTATACTTGCACTTAATCTGCCTCATCCTAGTGCATAATTTATAACTGAGAATTTAACCAGTGAATAATGTTATGAAGGACTGCAGTAAAATAAAATTTACGCTGTCAAAATTTGTTACCAAATTAGTGTAGGAATAGGGAAATAAATCATGTAATGTGCAATTCATTAAGTCAATGACAATTCAAATGAGTGAAAATGTCCATTCAATCATATCTGTGGCATCATAGTAAAAATGAACCAAAAAACCTCAAACCAAACCTAAAAAGTTTAAAATCTGAACTAACTAAAAGTATGTAGTCATTGCTTTCTGATACTGAAATGCAATTAGAGCTTTTATTCTACAGAAAAGGGAAACTCCATAAGTAATTGTAAATCAAGTTGGTATTTAACACTGTTTTCAACTGTCTATCCAAAGATTAACACACATTTTGTTTGAGGCTCATGAACTCCAATTTATTCTTTTCAAATCAGTGTAATAATTACAAGGGTAATTTATAATCAGCTATATCATTATTCCACTAAATGAGATATTGAAACTCAGCATCTTTATGAGAGTGTCATTCATCTAGCTTCAGTTTTTTAATGTTTCTGAATATCAAGAATAGGAGAACTTAAAGTAAAGATAATGCATGATTAGGTGTTTTTGACCAACTTTATCACAAGCAAGAACACCCAATGACACGTTCACCTATCAAAATTTCCTAGTGCAAATTTGAAAATAGATATTGTGAAGTCTGAAAAAGCTAAGTTTCAAGAAGGTTTAGAAAAAGCAGGTTTCCACTTCAGATTACAGAACAATATTCTGTTTTGTGTGAATGCACATCCTTACTCCCTTTTTGTGAGTGTAAGATATGAGTGCTGTTATAGAGAGTTCTATAAAACAAGCTAACAAATCAAAATATGTGAATATTTGCTGTGATCAAGGAGCATGACATTTTTCTTTCTGAGAAGCATGTCAAAGAATGGGCTATCTTTATAGATATTCTACAGTATAAATGGGAATATATGCTTTCAAGATCTTTAATTGGTGGAGACAATTAGGATTTTCAGTAGCATGATTCTGTAACCTATGTAGGTATATTTCTAAGGTTAAACTAATATTAGTTTTGAATTGTAAAGTTTTCCATATTGACTGTAAAAGTGAATTCAAACTAATAGTCTAAATGTAGATTTTTATTTGGTGAAATTTTGTCATATGTTGTAAATCCGCATTTCTATTGGTAATTGTAATTTCTCCCTGTTTTTCACCACAAACTCAGTCAAATTTTCAAGATTATTTCAGCTTTGTCTTTCCTTTATTTCTTTTATTCCCTGTGAATTTTACTGCCATATTGTTGCTGAAATAATGTTGTATCATCTTCTATCTAGTATATTTTTCCATTGGAGCAAGCTTTTGTTTTGTTGCATTTGATACCATAACTGTTCTTTATGCTTTTTCTTTCTCCTAGTCAAGTTTTAACTTGATTAACTGGTTAGAAACCAATAACCACTACAAATAAGCAATGTATATATGTTTCAACTCAAAAGCACTGCTCATTGACTAATATTGCAATTTAAAGTAGATGGCATCTAAACATCTATTGTCAAATACAGCCTTCACCTGTCACATCATAAAGGAATTTCAACGTACTGTCTGATTCCTTATTTAACCTTTATTACAAAAAATATCACTAGCTGACAGTCTTTCCACCTACACTTGCCAAGAAACAAAATTGATAATTTTCATGCCAAAGGGAGCAATTTTTCATAGCTTCATAAAAATTTTTCCTCTCATGCTATATTTTTTCTGAAGAAAGTATGAGAGTTAAGATCTTAATGATTTCCTTTCTCAACGTCATGTAAATAATAGGGAAAGTAGCAGTACAAAGAGAGAAAAAAAGTTTCTCTTTTTCACCCCTCAATTTTTTTTGTTGTTTTGAATGTAAATAATTTGGCCTGCATCCATCAGGATTCATGAATCCAACTGTTTATTATTTATTTGTGTGTTGATTTATTTTAATCTGGTATCTCCTTAGTAGATCTACTTTATCTTATGCTTTCTTTCAGTGTCTAAACTGGCAACAAAAGAGGTCCAAAACATTGATTGCCTCGGATCTATTTTGTTTCTGGATAGCATCCCATGCGTCATATTGTAATTGTCTTTAAAACTAGCTAAACTGGGTACAAAAAATATTAAATAGTGTTCATGAGCAGTGATCTGGCAGCTGAGCTTGTGCTTTTTTACTTAGCAGTAAAAGCATAGTATCTCCTTCCATTTTTATTTCATCAAATTTCAAAAGATATAGTTTGTCATGTTCTGGCTTAAGTATATCTGCTATTTGTGTCTTCCTCATATATGCCTGTTGTTATTCAGCATTTAACAAGGATATTTTTCATATTTCATCTTGGTTGCATTGAGGTTTATTTAAATGACTTTCAGCATCACTTGTCTCCTATAACTCTCTCTGAAAAGAGAACAAAACAAGATATCTGTTTTAATATTCAGATTTTTTTCCTATGTTCAAATCTGCAGAAACTTTTACACATTGTTAGACAACACCTACTGTGAGTATGCTGAAGCACGTGACGTTTTGTTTTAACATAGGTGGAATTGCAGTAATTTCACTACTACAAGGCGCACCCTTTTGACTAAATTTTTTCCCCTAACCCGGAAGTGAGCCTTATAGTCCAGTGCACCTTATATGATGGACAAAGTTGCAAAATTTGCCAAATCAGAAGTGCGAGCCGCAATGGGGGGGGTGGTGCCGCAGGAGCACGGAGTCGCAAGTGGGGGGCGGGAGCTGCTGCCAGCCCCAGCCCGGGCGCAGGCAGAACAAGAAAACAGGCAGCGCCACTCCGGGCGCGGGGGCGGGGATAATGAGACGCCAGGTGGTGCTAGCCCCGGCACAAGGGCAGAGGAAATGAGAAGCCGGGCAGCCCCTGCCTGGGCACAGGGGGAACGAGAAGTGTGAGCCTGCAACAGCCCTGAGCAGAGCCTGCCGCTTGGTAGCAGCATCAGACCAGCGGTGGTGCAGCCCGGGCGGCCGGGGGAAAGTGGCGGTGGTGGCGGCGCAGCCCCTGCGGCCGCGGAAAAGTGGTGACAAGCAGCGCAGCCCCGGGGAAGCGGGGAGAAGCGGTGTGGCCGCCACCGTGGGAAAGCAGGGAGAAGTGCTGCCACCGCCGGCCGGATGGAAGCCATGATGCAGCGTGGCCGCGCGGTGGGAGCCAGGAGCAGTGAGCCGTGCCAGGGTGGGCGCCTGGGGCTGCATTTAAAGGCTACACCGATCTTTGAAAAATGTTTGCAAACTGAGCCCCTGCCAGTAATTCGTTACTTTGTTGCGCACCACACAGCTCCTCGCTGCAAAAAAAAAAGTGCGCCTTATAGTCCGGTGCGCCTTGTGGTCGTGAAACTACTGTAACTTTCGTATTAATATTTGAATCTTGATATGTTATAGCTACAGACACACGTTATTTAGGTCATTATCTCAGTTCATATTTTTTCTGGGTATCGCAGTTTAATTTACCTTCCCTTCTTCTCCCTTACCACAAATATGTTTTTGCTTTGTTTTGTTTTTTTGTCTTAGAGACAGTATTTTTAAACCTTATAATACTGGCTTAAAAGTGGCCTTAAATAACATACTAGAGGAATATCTTTTGCAGGAGGCCATTTTTTCAGCTCGTCTTTCACCATCCAGCTGTGATGTCAAATCAGCCTGAAGGTGTGTTACTTTGTCAAGTTTTCTAACTAAAAACTACTCTGAATTTTGTTGACATGATGCAGTGTTGCTCAAGGGGCTTTCAAAAAGCTCTTTCTGTACACTGGACATTTTTTAATGTGTCTGTCAGCTAATCCTTCATGCATGAAACCAAAAGTTATTAAAGCTAATAAGCTAATATATGTTTTGGTTAGCATATTAGAAGAATGTAACATATTAAAATATTAAAATATTTAAAATAGAATTTATTCTTTAAACCTGACATTCATATTTTAATATACATATTTCACTTGACAGATTCAATTCTGACATTAGTCAGTATGCCACCCCATACCCAATTTTTCTCTGTGATCTTCAAGAAATGGTTTGTATTTAAATATCCAACTTAAATTTGCAAATCAATTATTGTAAGTGTATGTTCTCCTATTTTTGCTGCTAAGATGAGAAAGAAAAAAGCCAGCTAAACAAGAGAGATACCACAGACTTTGAATTATCAATTAGACCTTAAATTTAGACAGAGAAGAAGCACTTCTGTATTGATAATTTTAATGATTTGAGTTTGGACTTCTGAGTTATGTTAGATGAAATTATATTAGTCTCAATTTGCAATGACAACTGTCAGTTTTTATTCTTTTGTATGATCGCATAATGAAGAAACAAAGGTTTAATTTCTTTTGTTCTTCTGAAAGTTAATATTAAGCTTCAGCTACAGTTATATTTGAACTTCACTTTATTAAATTATTTCAACTTTATGTAATCTGTTGTTCTTACAAAAACAACCCATTATACTTTGTTCAGATATATTTTTACATTAGAAAAATACAGAATAAAGTAATTTTCATTTATGCTATAGTTCAATTTCTTGAACTTCCTATTTGTATTTTAAATTCACTAAACCAAAAAAGACATCGCTGGTTATAATTGAAAAGACAGACTGAAAGTCAAGCCTAAACCAAATCAAACCAAAAAACTATTCAGAACAAGAAAACTTTATAAAATACTATAATAGAAACTTATATAGGATTTGATGATCATCTCTGAAGATATGAACCCATCTTCTCAAGGCAATTATGTACATTTGAAAATATTCTGAGATCTGGGGGAAGTAATTTGGCTCCAAATAAAGCAGTTAAATTCTTCCTCTAGAGGGTTTCTAAGAAAAATGTGACTTTCTCAGGGATGTGTGGGCTTAGTCTTAGTCTTAGTCTTTAATCAAGGTCTTTTTCTGGGAAGCAGATTATTGCAATTTTAATCGCTGGTTGGAACATCAGAGCACTTAGAAAATTAGAATTTATTCCACATTTCATTGCTATTAATTTAAAAAATTGAATAATATTAATAATCCCCTCCCACATTTAACTAAGCATATTTTAGGTGTTGCTGAAAGTTCTAATATTGCTTTCAATAATTTTTTTTTTCTTTTTAATTTTTAGTCTAAACAAGCTTAAATCCTTTGTGGGTCTAAAGACAATGTCATCTCACCAAGGTAAATGCACATCCAACATCTAGGATTAATCAATTTTCACAGGATGAGTTTTGCCACATGACAACCATTAGAGGAGCCCCTGAAGCTGTGAAGTGCCTTGGGTTCAGACAGATAACATCAGTTCAGATGAATCCCAGCCTGGCAGGTTTTTGTTAGTTGTGTTAGTGAACACAAGCTAAAGATTTAATTCCTCATTGTAATTCCTATCTGTCCACATAAAATCAGATAAATGCTTTAATAATATCTAAATATGAAAAAGTATTTTCACTTAGAGAAGTGTGAGAATAAAACCAATTGTTTAAAAAGAGCAAAAATGTGCAATTTGTTCAAAATAAGAAAATTTTGAGTAGTTTTGTTTGCCTTTATTATGTAATTTTTTAAAATGCACTTTAAATGTCTTAGAGGTCTCAAATTTAGCTAGAAGTTATTTTTAAACACTCTAAATGTGTTAGGACTATGCATTTATATATTTATTCAAATTGCATCAAGCAATGTTTTTTTAAAAATCTCTTGTTAAATTATTATTTTATGTATCAGCGACTACAATTGATAATCAAATATATAAATAAGAATGAAAATCACATTTACTTTCAAGGAATTTATGGGATTAGAAAACAGATTTAAGGGGTTGCCACTGTAGTCAATTTTAATAGATTTTGGATTTTTAGGTTTTCCCTTATTTTAAAAAATTTTGAATTTGAGATTATGGAAATTTTTTTCAAAAAATGCATTTTTAAAAACTTAAACAATACAACAAATGAAATAAGAAGAGGGTAACAAAAGAAGTCAGATCCATTATGAAACATAAATGAAATAGTAATTTAGTTTATTTAAAGCCTATCAGTCTTTTGATCTTTTAACCTTAGATGTGTGAAAAGAACAAAGTCCTCAATATTATTTTATTAATTAAAAACATAGATTTCCCTTTTTGGTGATTTCTTGTTATTCTTATACTAGTATTGTGAATGAGCATTTTAAGTTTCCTTAAAGACTCACCAGCAAAGTTATGAGGAATAACAGGTTTACTATAAAACAACAGCAGAACAAAATTCCTTGGCAAGGTTCGTTCTGCTCTTACCATGTGCTTAAAGCACAGCGAGGAAAAGCAATATCCCAAATCAATCCAAATGAAAATAAAGCAAAAATTATCTATACATAGGCTGGGAAGGCAGGGAGACAAAGCATAGGAAAAGGTAGGCATAAAATAAACATGGTCTAAAGTTCCTACAGCATTTAACTTATCTGACCTTAAACTCAACGGCATTTAACTTAATTGATAAGTTAAACAAGGATTAATATAGAAATTACCACAACAGTAACTTACTTATAGGTCTAACTTACTTACAAATCCAAAGTAGTTTAGAATCTAGGACAGCAGCATTCTTAATACATGGGATATAACATCTTCATCCTCACATGCAAACAAAGTGTTTGTACAAAGTACCTGGGGAAAATTCCCCTTGAATTCAGCTAAATACTTCAGATGCCTCTGCCTCTTCTCAATAGGCACAAGAGTGGGAGTGTCAGCCCAGGATCCATCTTCATTCAGCATCCTCTGAGCAGAGCAAACTTGAGAGTTCTCTGGTCACAACTGCTGTGATCAGGTGAGCTCAGAGGGTCTCTTTTTGGACCACTCTTTATAGAGCTTCAAAAGAGTGAGTTGTAGTCACAATAATTTTTTTGTTCTGGCTGCAATACATGTGGATAAGTTTCTTTGAAAGTTTGATAACAAAAATACTACAGTTCTTAAAAAAAAATCAGGAGCTTATTAGACAACACAAGTTCCTGGGAGCAGATAGTGCTTCTGATAAGCTCAAGAAGAGCTCAGTCCTGGTGCTGTTCATCAAGGCTGAGGCATTAATTAAATGACAGTGTTATCTGGGAGGAGAAGGATGCACCTCCAAAACTGGTCAGACCTTTGGCTGATGTAATGGTCTGGAATGTCACAGATGCACTCCTCTCCTAGAGGTTTCTAAGACAATGAAGACAACTAGATTATAGGGGACTTAGGCACCTGAATTTATAAGACACCTACCCTCCAGCTGGACTAAACATGAATCTGAGAATAAAATCTTGACAGCCTGATAAACATAGGCATACACCTGAAATTCTGTTATTCTTCATTGTATTCTGCTGGGGAATCTGACCTCCTTAAACTTCCAGAGGTGATCAGAAGTTTTCTTTGGGCCCTGTTCCTTATCTGCTGCACTATTTGACTAAAAAAATCATAAAATGCCTTTAAAAAGAATATAGAATATATCCACATATATTTAACAGACCTATGTGAATATATTTAACAGACCTATGTGTTGTATGAAAAAGACAGAAAGCACAGGGATCCCACACCATAAATGTATTTCATTCAGTATGATGTTGGGAGCAATTCCAATCCTCTTACATAGAAGGACTCATTAGAATAGGAAAAGTTTCAGAGAACACCAAGAAGGATTGATAAAACTAAGATTTACATGTGGATGTTGAATAGTCTAGAACTTCTCAGCCTGTGGAAGAGAAATAAATGTAAAGTTATGTCTAAAATCTTTTGAGTTGTAGAATCAAACCATATGAGACATCTGTTTGCAGTGTCCTCTTATAAAAGAACTTCAGCCAGCAAATAAAAGTCTGGGATCTGAAGAAGAAGGTGGTATCATTTCATGAAGAGAATAGCAGAACTCTTTCTGCTTTGCTAAGGATTTTGTTTATGCTGGGAATTTAAATAAGCTTGGGGAGAAGAAGATAGAGTAATTGTTGGAAGAGAGATCCACTGTAGGTTTACCGACTAGAAAAGCTAAATGCTAGAAAATAGAACAGAAAACATTCAGAAGGTGAAAGAGTGTTACAAAGAAAGTTTCAAAGAGCATTGCCAAGTCTTTACCTTTGCTTGAACATCTATTTATGGACACAGTTTGAAACAAAGTACGATGGATGAACAATATGTATGAATCACAGGTTAATGCCATTCTGCCTTTCAATTCTTTGAATTGCAGATGGAGTAATTCCTTATCTTTTATCCCAGTGTTGTAGGCACAATCATCTTGAGGATGATGATTTTTGCTAAATTCTTGTCTCTTGGCAACACTACTAAGAATGAGCCAGGCAATAGAGAGGGAATATTAAACTCGTAGGTTGATAAAGATTGATACATTTGACAATTAAGAATTCTGGACTCCACTTACGTTACCCAGATGTATTTAAAAGTCATAGAACAAAAGAAGCAATGACTTGCAAGAGAGTTGTCACAGGAATTTTCCCATTTATTGAAATGATGAGAAGCACCTGTCTTAATAGATACTGCCTAGAATTTCTCAAAATCTGAGTTTCTATAATGATTGTTTAAAGTACCATAGAGCAATAAGCCTAAAATCAAGAACCAGAATCCACTAACTCCCTTTCCAGAAAAATACTCAACCAGATAAGATACAGAGTCTGTTCCCCCTCTTTTGGCATATAATGTTGAACTATTTTCTTTGATTGCAGGTAATTTACTAGAATGTCTCTACCTCTTTTGTTCCTTTTGATCTTCTTCCTGGGTAAAAACTGTATAGTCCCACAAAATTTGCATGATGTTCAGCCTAGAAACACCAAATTCTGACTCAGTGCTCTAAATTTTTCATCGGTATAGTTAGAATTTTCCACAATGTTCATGGTATGTATAAAAAAATATTAAAAGAATTAAAATGTTAATGTATTTTGTTTAAAAAATAAAAAAAGAAAAAGGCTGGGCAGGGATTTTGAGGAAGTTTATCTCATAGAAGGGGTTCCTGCCAACTGCAAGGGACACAGGTGACCTTTGAAGGTCACTTCAAACACAAACCATTCTATGGTGCCATGATTCTGTGACTCTGTTGCCTGACTATGGCTTTCCTAATTAGCTCACACTGATGAACCATGACACCAGGAGACCGTCAGTGTTCATAGCCCTTACTGAGGAATTTAATCTTAGAGATAAATGGCTTCTCAAGGTCAAAAAAAAAAAAAAAAAAAAAAAAAAANGTTAGAAGACAGATGTTATCACAGAAAATTAAATGTTGAACAGCTGCAACATCTAGACAGATGAAAAAATGAAGAAGAGAACATGAGGCCAGAAAAGGAAGTTGAAAAAAAAAAAAGATTCTCCACTGCTCATAAAATTAAGCAGCACTTTGGTGAACAACTGGATTACTGGATTCATAAATGAGAGTGCTACAAGTACCTAAGCTGGTCAAAGAAGGCTAAATTGAGTATTTGTGTACTTCAGAGTAGACATAAGGTAAATTTCATCAAGAAAAAGAAAAGCATGAATTGTCTTTACATTAAAAAATTGTCAATTCACAGTATTACTGTGAACCTTTCCAATTAATGTATGATTTGCTGAACGCAGAGTGTTTCAACAAGTTTTCTTTAAGCATCTTTATGAAAATTGTTCATGATTTTATTGAACAGTAAATTCTGACTACTTATTCACCTGTAGTATTCAGAACTTGAAACCCAGATTCTATTGCATTTCACAATAAAACTCCAAAGGATTAAGAAAACAAATATCTGTCTAACAAAGTCTGTTTCCCAGAAGTAAGTCTGTGTGGGCAGATTTTTCAAAGAATTTTCATTAGTCAGTCAGTAGTCCACCTCAGCAGAGAAGAAAAAAAACCCTAAAAATTCCAAAGAAAAGTATAGCACAATTTGAGCCAGCATTTTAATCAGATTGTATATGGACTTTGATGGAATTTATGAATAATTTTTGAGTAACATGTAATTTTAACTGTCACAATCTCCTCGTGAATACATCAAGATAATATACCATTGTTGAAGTTTACTGAGTTTCTGCTTAATTTGTCTTTAAAAATTTCCACATAACTAAAAAAAACAAAACAAAACAAAGCCAAAAAACCCACAAACTACAACTTATTTAAGATATTTTGTTTGATTCATGTAACCTAAGGTTGATAAAAATATTTTCCAATGACTTATCATTCCATAATGCAGATTCAGGTCAGCTTGCTTGTGCTTTCTTAGCAGAACAATTACTGAGCCATTCATAGAAGTAATATATTTAATGACTACCCTATAAGCAGTGAGGAACTATTTTTACTTCTCATGATAACATTTTTTGCCATAAATGCATGCCCATTACTTTATGACTTCAAGAATAAAGCAGTCCTCAAAACACTAAAACAAAAGCCCACCACAACAAAAATAATCAAAGCACAAAAACCTTTTTACAGACTCTAGAAGATTCTGAGCATCCATTCCTTTTGCAAGGAGTGAAATTTCTGTGGCTGAAGTGAGCAGCTCTGGTGACAGCATGATGTTCAGCACTTTTTTGTTGAGCAGGTCATTCTTGCCCACTGTACCCTAAATCCTTTCATTACTAGCTCAGTCTACCACTTCCTTGGTCGATTTTGCATCTCCTTCCTGCTGTTTTGTTCCTAGTTAAAAGTCTTCCTTATCTGCCCGCTGAAAATGTTTTTCCCCTATTTTAACAGGTGAATCCTGAGTCTCTTGCTAGCAGTCTTCAGTCCTCAATAGCATGTTAGTAAAACCCAAATCTCTTTTGTTGACATGAACTCATGAACTCTGGAAGCAGATGTTGACACACAAGATAAGTCTCCTCCTTGTCAAGACCTTTACCTGTTACATTAGGCTTAAGTGGAAAACCACCCTTGTTCTTTGTCCCTAGAGCAATTATCCTGATGTGCCCCAGGTCTTCCCTGGTATTACTGTTGGTGCCCATGGAGGAACATCAGGGCATTACAGTCCAAAGGTCAGATGAGTTTTGACAGCCTCCCCACTATGTCCTGAGTTCAAACTTCCAGCAAGCAGCAAAATTTCTGGATAGCTGATCAAATCAGCAAATATGTTCTGCATCACCTTGAACAAGGACTCTCCCACTACCGTCACTCACCACTTCCTTCTAGTGCTGCTGTGTATTTGAAACTCAGCTGGTTTAAATGCTCTGTTGGACATATGCTCCATCCCCTCCTGTGAAATCAGGCACAGGACCTCATGTATAGATGCAAGCTTGCAACTGCTGCTTATTCTGTTTTACTGTGGGAATATTGGTAGGGTTTTTTTCATGAATAGCGATTGATCTAACTTTAAAATGTCTCACCTACTCAGACTTAGGAAACAATGTACCACGTGTAGCTGCAGTTTTTATTTTACACCTCTTGATCCTCTAATTCATCTCTGGTTAGTTTAGATTCTCCCCATTCTTCCCTTGAGCATCTAATTAATAGAAGTATTTTTTTCTCAACAAGTAGGTAAGCAATATAGAAAGAGAAACCTAGCACCATGGCAAATAACCTCTAAATAAATAGAATCATAGAATAATCTGAGTTGGAAGGGATCCATTAGGATAATCAACTACTACTATTCCTGATCCTTAGAATAACACCATGTGCCTTGGGAGCATTTTCCAAACACTTCTTGAACTCTGTCAGGCTTGTTGCTTTGATCACTTCAGTGGGGATTTGGATCTTGTTCCAGTGCCTAACCACACTTTGGGTGATATTTTCCTGACATGAAACTTAAACAGGATATTTAGACTTTGTGATGTTTAACCTTAGAACTTGCTAGTTGGACTTTTGTGGCTTAATACATGGTATTAATTAAGTATGTCACTACATTAATTGTCAATCATCAGCCATATAATTTCTAATCAAATCTATGTAGTTAACAAAAATTGCAGAGTTTAAGTAGTAGTGAACTATAGGGGTGATTTGTGTGGGAAGAGATGGCAGACTGTCAAATCACAATCATATCCTATTCTACACAGGTCAAACTGTTAATAGTAGCCCCTCATGCACCAATTCTTCAGAGTATCAGGCAAGCACATAGCACCCATACTCAGATGTATTTCAGAAATAAATTTGAATCTTCTGGAGGCTGGAGACACACTGCACTGCATATTTTGGAGGTCCAGTTGGAGATACACTGAGGGAGGAGAAATATGAAGCCAAAAAGGTCTTATTTTTCATTTATTCCCCCGTCAAAGATTTGAAATTTATGATGTATTGGCTTGCTCAAAATGAGATACCATGGTACTTATCAGCATGCACAAATTTCTGAATTCAGTCACAAGTACCATCTTAGCCTATCCGTTTCTCAGATAATACATTTTTCTCACAGGTCATGAAGTACAAAGGGCACAGAAAATTCTATCCTCCATGTGATTCTGTAATTTCTATTTATTCACTTTTTTCATTAATATGTTTCAGGCATTTCTGATGATATTGAAAATATTTACAAAATCTACTCATATGTATCATTTACATAATTTGTAGTGGCAAAATATTAAGACAAAGTTACCTACTAAGTGTCCAAGAACACAAAATATAGAAGGATTTTTATTCATTGATTGATGAACATCAGATTTAATAGTTCATATTTTTTCTCCATTGTCAGTTCTCAGCCTTTGTTTTAAAGAATTGTATCGCCAGACTGCAGAAATTTCACTGTTAACAGGTACAACCATTCAAAATATTTCACAAATTTAAGAAAAAATAGCTCCTCCATCTCTCTGTCCCTCTCATTTTTATTTTTTCTAAACACTTTATACACTTTAGTGATTTTTTCTTCCTTAGACTTTTTTGCAAAGGTAGGTAAGAACTTTCTCAGAAACGTATTTTCACAGGGAAATGTAAAGTGATTTGGAATTAAACATATTTTCAAAGGAAATTGTTTCAAAGGTAAAAGTTACTCTGTATTTGGTTAAGCTACTTTAATCTGTAAAGCAATACTGTTATCACAAACTCAGTCTGAGATTCTTTAGTGGGAGATTAAAGAAAGTTCCTTTGAAATTAGAATGGATACACACTTTTCATGCTGAACATTTGATAAATTTGTGATTGTTAATTACATACTTGTTAGAGAATAAATTTGGAAAGTCTTCTGATTGTTGAATTTATCTGTCTGTATTTAACTTTCTGCTTCCAGCTTTAAAAATACGTTAGATTTGTGCTCAACCACCAGTTTCTAAACTACCTTTAACCTCACACATAGCCTCCTCTATTCTATTTGAGGTTTTCTCTTCTCTTTTGGAAGGATTATGTTATAAAAGTACACAAGACTGTAAAAAAAACCCCGATAGTATCATATATGTCCCACATGAATAATACTTGCAATTTTTAATAGCATCTATAATTTGGGAAAAATATTATTTTTTACCTATTAGCTTTTCCTTTTCAGCTTTTCTATTTCTATGCATATGTAGCCCCCCACAAAATTAGGACTAGATGAAGAGAAAATAAATCATATATGAGTTTGTCATATTGAAGTGTTTTAGTAACTCAAGAACTGGACCCACTATAGCAGTTCAAACAACAAAGTGAAATGATTTCTAGATTGAATAGATTTCAAGAATATGCAAATGCATTCATCTACCCACAGAGCATGAACACAAGATAAATTGACTAAAATTTTCTGAGGGCAACTCTGGATGTCCTCAATTTGTAGGTTTTTCTTGAATTTTTAAACTAGGGGGAAAAAAGAAAAAAAAATACAAGGATCTGGCAACCTGTCACACCTACTCCTAATTGTGCTTTTCATGAATGCTTATTTGCTTATTCATTGATGGTTTCCTTCTGGTGTACTAGAACAGACCGATATTTATGATTAAAAGCTTTCAATCTCTGCTCTTTTTAGGATGTCTCAGGTCTCTCTTCCATCAAACACTATCAAAGGATCAGTGGTCTTCTATCTTTGACAAATTCAATTTGTTGTTAGTAGTGGATATGTCTCCAGATTATTTGAAGTCTACGTTTTCATAAATCCACTTCCATCTTTGCCCTGTGATAATGAGTTATAACAGTTCACATAGATATTAAAAGCTTTGGAGAACAAGTTCTTTTTGCAGTTACAAATTCAATGGCTTTGGGTCTATAGAGAGATTTGAACTTGCAGCTTTATGCTGTAGCAAGTACTGAACATTTTTCCTGTTCTATTATATATAAGAGGTTGCTACTACTGCTGCTACCACAAGCAGATGAACTGGAGGATGAAAGGATGAGAGAAAACAGAAAGAAGCAGAGTGGCAGCAGCAGGCGCTGCTTTCCATTTTTCCATCAGTTTTCATTGGCAGGAATAGTATCCTTCCAGGTGTTGTACGGACTGGAATTTGCTGTTTAGGCAGCTGCCCTCTATTTTCTGAGAAGGAAGAAATTAAGCTGTATGGAAAGGTCTACTGAAAAAAGGAATAACTCACTAATACCAGGATGATATGCAATTTTAAGTTAAAAAAATAGCATAAGGAGGAAACATCATGTGTCATCAAAAGCAATTCAGAGATAAAAATCCACTGCAGAAGTAAATCAGTTTCAAATCAAATAAGTGTGATAGAACTAGTGACAGACTTCAATTCTCACATGGTCTCATTCTTGTTCTTCAAGTACAGGCCTTTTTCATGGTTTGTGAATGTCCTGGTTTAGGGGACAGTATTGCCAGAAAAGAAGAAGGTGAGAGAAGGGTTTTTTGTGTTTTTTTCTTTGTTTTTGTTTGTTTGTTCGTTCGTTTGTTTGTTTGTTTTGGGTTTTTTTTGGTTTTTTGTTTGTTTGGGGTTTTTTTTGGTTTTTTGTTTTTTGTTTTTTGCTTTTTTTCCCCCGAAATGGAGAGTGAAAAATTCCCTCCCTCCCAGTTTACTATAATTTGGAAATTAAGGAACTCTCAGGCAAAATGTATGGGTTTAGGAACAACAGATCTTTACTGATATATCTACAAGACAAACAAGAACAACATCAGCTATGAAAAGATCACAGGCAGGCAGCAGTGGCAGGGGTGTCCCAGGTGGGAGAAGGGTGAAGGAAAAAAAAAATTCCTCTCACCATTTGCATCCCAGTTCTCAGCACTGTTCTCAGAAGCAGGAAGCTGTAGCAGTGTCGGAGTGCAAGGCCTGGT
Organism: Turdus rufiventris; assembly: GCA_013186435.1. Classification (NCBI taxonomy): domain Eukaryota; kingdom Metazoa; phylum Chordata; class Aves; order Passeriformes; family Turdidae; genus Turdus; species Turdus rufiventris. The sequence continues at coordinate 52,985 of PYHW01009760.1, forward strand.
TGCACCATGGAGAAAGAAAGTTCTCTCTTCCTCGTTTGGGCCCTCGAGAGCAAGTGGCTCCAGGACAAAGCAACTTACAGCTATTCATCTCCACCCCCTCTTTTGTCTTGAGCAATTAGAAACCAGGGAGCTGCCCCGGCCAGGCTACTTTGACATGCTAATGGGGAAAATTTTCTCCACTGAGGGAAAGAGTAAAAACTCCCCCAACCCCCAACAGTGAAGTGTCTACTAGAACTCCATTATGAGGCTGAACATATAACCAAAAAGCACAGAGTAGTTACAGTGTAATTTTTGAGCAAAAGACAAAATAATTACTTACAAAATATGTTCTCTGTCTTTAGAATCATCTTAGTATGATCATGTTTCTTAACTTCTAAAAAGACAAAAATATTTAGATGCAATAAAAGTTTATATTAAAAAAAATAAATTGAGAATAGAATGTCAGCTATTACTTTTTCCAGTAAGAAATGACTAATGATCATAAGTCAGAAAAGCTAGTAAATATGGTCTAGCGAGCCAATAGAATTTTAAAGGAAACATTATATTCTTGCAACAAACTCTGCTGCAGAACATTGCAAGCTATACTGCCAAATGATATTCAGCATGAAATGTCAGTTAATAGCCTAAAGTTCAACAAATATAAAGATAGAAGTATTTAAAAATATGAAAGCACTCTAACAAATTTAAAATCTTGCACAATTTAGAGTTTCTTTCTGTATTATAAGTGTGTTAAATTGTATCAGTAACAACCAAAAAAAAGCTTTCCTAAAATCTGTACCTTTTTTATTCAACTATGTTCAGCTGTGTAGAATTTAACAGGTGTACATATAAGAAATATGCATTAGCAGAATGAAAAATAATTAGTGTGCTAGATATTTGCAAATAATTATTTCCATTTTTTAAAAATTAAAACCCGTAAAAATAGAGGTACAAGTTGAAAGATCACAAATAATTTTGTCAGTCGAAATGTTTTAAAGTAAGTACAGTAATTGTTTGAAAATAACATTTGGAAAGATTATGCACTGTCAAAATATTGTTTTGAAGCAGTAAAATTAACTTAACAAATTACTGTTATGTAGCAAGCAGTCTCTACACTGAAAAAACCTTTGCATCCAGCACAGAACATCAAATGCTGATACTGACAACACCAGCAGAAAAGGCAAACTGAAGTGCTTTTATCTCAGACATGAACACCAGCTGCCATAATGCAGAAATAAAAGTGACTGCACAGTCTACAAGGGGATGTGTCATTTGGAGAGATCTGCCAAATTAACTGTAAATTTTTCCAATTTTCTCATCCAATCAGACACTGACTTTACTCCTACATATGTACTGCAGTACATATACATACTGTAGAATTCAGAAATTCTCTTGAATTCTATTCTTATCAGAAACAGACTAACATTTATGATACTTTTAAACATCATTCCTGAAAATATATTCCTTCAGAATAAGAAGAAAAAAGTCTGGCACACATTCTTATAAGTAAGAAAATGAAAAGCAAAGAAATCTCCATTAGACACAGCAATTTTCTGAACTCTAGAAAACTTCACTGCCCTTATTTCTTAGTAGCAACACTTTCACAATGAATCTGGGTATTTTGGCACAAGTGTGCCCAGCTGGGTAAGCTTTTATGAGCAGGTTGCTGTTTTGTATGAAGAGCTCACCAGCCATGTACTATCAAAAGATCTCAGCAGGAGATGATGTATAATACTGAGTCAGAATTAATCACTGACTCCAGCAGAGTGGCAGTCCTGCCTAAAGTCCTTGCAAGCAGCAGATAACTTTGCTTCCAAGACTGAACTGACAGACTTGGCTGATTCAAAAGACAAGGGCGACTGGATTCTCATCTCTGCTCAAAGCAGAAGGAAGAATCTCCCTTCTGTTATGAATGTGCTCGTATGTAATAATAGGATGTTCTGGGGCTGGAAGGAGAAGATGCTGCATTAAGCAGTCAAGACCAAGAAAACAACAGTGTTAAAAAGTTGGTATGATCAACTCTTCATGTTAAAATGAGTACCACCAAAAAAGCACAAAGGGTGACCTGACACTTCTCATTGAGAGGCCCTGAATCACCCATCTGGACAACCCCTGTAGATGAATTTTCTGCCTACTAGGGCCTGCAATAGCAATGCCACAAAGGATACCAAATCTAGTAAGGTCACAGGACTATCATACACTCCTACTCTTTTGCATCTTCATTGCAAATGAAGCTGCAATAAGAAGACTGCAAAATACTGAAAGGGACTTCATGTCCCTCAGAGAGAAGCTGAAGGGATCAGGAGCACAGGTAGTGCTCTCTATCCTCCCATTTGGAGACTGGGACCCAGGAGGAAGGAGATGCAAAGTTAAGATGAATTACTAGAGTGGCTGGTGCTTCAGTCGTGCTTTGGGGTAGTATGGTCTGGGATGCATCTTTGAGACAGTGAAGATACTGACAGTGGATGGGGCGCACCTGACCAAGGGATGTAAGAATGTTCTGAGAAGCTGGCTGGCCTTAAACCAGAACTTTTAATTAGTTTTGGCAGGGAAGGGGATGTACTTCAGAGTGTCAGAGAGGAATCAGGAAACGCAAACACTTTGAGAAGCAGCAGGAACATACCTGTAAATTGTCCCAAAGGAATTACAGAATACTCCTTCTCTTATAGAAGGCTCCTCCCAAAAGGTGAAAAGGTTGATGGTCCAGCTGCAGTGCCTCTGCACCAATGCACATGACATAGAAAACCAGCAAAAGTAGTTGGACACTGTGATGCAGTCACAAAATTATGACCTAGCTGCTGTCAGAGAAACATGGTGGGATGAATCACACAACTGGAACTGAAATAAGAGGAATTCTACCAATAAAATGGAAAAAAGAAAGGCATTGTTTGCTTAGTATGGCCAGTTGAGAGAACAGCAATTAATCCATACTGATGCTGAACTTTGACTTTTCATCTGAAATAGAACTCAGTTTTCCTTTATGTTAAATCTTGCAGCTTAGTACATTTGCTATGTCTAGGAATAAGGTCAGAAGAGAATAAAAACAGCAGAAATAATGCTTCTGCATATATCTTTCATCACATTGCACAGGAATTACACAATGCATGAGTAGTAATATCAGTCAGACTGTCACAAAGATTAAAGAATCAAACTGAAAAGGAGTAGATGGTGTTGTCTTGACATAGATTTGCCTGAAATTCAAAACATTCAGCAGTATCTCAGTGTAAACTATAGCTGACTTGACTGTTTCTTTCCTGAATGTTGCTCACTAAATCATGTTCAGCTTCTGAATTCCTTAGCCAAAGTCAAATAAATGTTGTATTGTTCTGCAGTTTAAGAGATATGCTTCAAGTCCTGCTCATCAATATTTAAACAATGGATTAACTACTTTTAAAAACTTGATTTGTAATGCTAGATCTTGTTTGCAAGGATAGATAAAAAATTACTAATAAGTTTAGAAGTCATGCAAAATAAGAAAAGGGGCAATATTCAATAAAAATGTTGTTAATAGGATTGAATTCAGCAGATCTACCCTAAAGCTGAATACAATGCAACATTTTACTAGGGAAACATCAGGCTAAATTCCTTAAGAACATGTGTAATTTAGAAATACTGCTACCTAAGATTCTTGCCAGAATATCTTACAGACCCATGTAATAAAGATTGATTTGTAATGTAGAAATATTTTGAGAGAACTTAATTTAAAAATGACAGAAGGAATGTTCAATTCATGGAGAGAAAGAAAAGGTGATGCAGCAGGCAGATTGAATGCAAGCACAGAAAGGTCAGAGAGTCACAAGGACAGAAAGTTCAAATATAAGTGTGTGTGATGGCTATAAATGTTGTATCAGGGTCAGAGCACAATTGCCCTCCTAAGATATTATTATCCTGCTAGTATCCTAAGTGTCAGAAAAAGTAGTTTATGTGACTGTGCATTCTTGTTGCTCTTGTTAATTATGTTAGCCATCTGTCAACAGCTTCAACATGAGAATGATTCAGGAATGACCAAAGTTTGTTTTCTCATTGGTCTGAATGAGTTTGGTGCATCAAATTGCTCTTTGCAATCCTACACATGATGCAGAAAGGTTCTTTTTTCTTTTAATTTTTCACCTGAAATTTAACGTCCTGTTTTTCAGCAAGGGTAAATATCTTCTCAGTAGCTCTTCCAGTGCTGTGCTTCGGATTTGTAATGAGAATGGTGTTGATAACACACTGATGTTTTGTTTCTTTGTTTATCCTAAGCCAAAGATTTTTTTTCCTTCTTCATGCTCTGCCAGTGAGGAGCTATGCAAAAGAAACTGAAGGGAGCATAACTGGCACAGGTGATCTGAACTAACCCAAGCGATATTCTGTACCATAGAATGCCATGCCCTTGTATAAGATGGGAGGAATTACCCAGAAGGGTGGTTGATCTGCTTTTGGGGAGTGGAGTATGGCACTGGTCAGCAGGTGGTCAGCAATTGCACTATGCATTCCCTGTTTATTTTCTTTTTATTATCATTTTATTATCATTTTTATTATAATTTATTACTCTATTTTACTTTATTTTCAATTATTAGACTGTTCTTATCTCAACATACAAGTTTTGTTTTGATTCTACTTTCCATTCCACTGGAGTGGGATAGGGAGAAAGAGGATTGGGTGAACAACCATGCGGCATTTCTTTTCCAGCTGAGCTTAAAATGACAACATATTATTACAGTGTTTCTCTTAAAAAAAATAATTTTGCTGGACCATATGGTTCATACTTCAGAGTGATTAAGTAAACCAGTAGTAAGGTATGGGTGCCACCTTATCTGGTTTATGGTTTGTGTGTATTCTATCCTATTAGGATAAAATATATCACAGCACATAAACAAGAAGCTTAAATTCAATGAAATATAATATAGTGGGACATGGGGAATAAAAAAGGCCAAGGTCTTGGCAGTTAAGATTTCAGGAGTATGCTTTTAACTCCTACAGCAGTTACTTCCTTTACCAACTGTCTGGATGTGAATTGTGTCACTGAATATGTGGTATAATATATTATGCACTAACTTGTCTTTAAGAATGGCACTTCAAGCCAGGTCCCAATGTACTTCCCATGAATGTAGGACAAATTTCCCTAACACAGCTAAGAAGATTTCACTGGAATATGTGATCTTTTTGTTTCTGGAAATCCGATTTAGCTGATCAGATATAGGTATACATATGGAATTTTTAAACTTTTTTTTAAAACCTGTGGAAAAGCTGCAGTCATGTTTAGCCCATGAATTCTCTCATCTCAAAGTAAACTGAAAGAATAGGTAAAAAATGCCTGATTTTCCCACTTACTATTAAAGAGGACAGTTTCATCTGCAAATGTCTAGAGTCAAATAAGATGAATCCTATTTTGTTGCCTGCAGAGGCATGAGTCATGTTTTCATGTTTTCACGTTTTCACAATGCCCTTACAAAATTCTGGCTGTTATTTCTTCTACACAGTACTCACAGTAGCTGTATCACAGCTAACACCTGGAGTACCAGCTCTTGTATATTGGTTATGTGACATGAATATGTTCCTTGATAAAGATCCCTTTCATATCAAATCTTGGAATCAATTTGAATGTGTCTCCTTCAAACCAGGGAAATGTTCAAAGCATTTAAATGTGTCTCAGAGAATTTTACTGGTGGTTGGAAAAAGTAATAATTTGTTCATTTAACTAACCTAGGGGTAATAAATATGTCAGGCAAAATAAAAATTAAACTAAACAAAGCAAAAGAACATTATGGGTTATCCAGAGATTAGGAAATTCCTCAAGTGATTTTAAGAAGGCATCTCAAATTTCATTTCAACAATTTGTAGTTTAGCCCAGAGATATGTCAGTGAGAACAGTTCCAGAAGGACAGAATTGTACCTCAGAATCCAATACTCAGCATGGCAGAACAGGTGGCATAGGGAATATGTTTCAATACTATTTTAAATTCACACAGAGAAAATCTGAGCAGTGGCTTTCTACTTTAAAAACAAATTGAGTTTTCCATCTTCAGTGCCATTGGCTGTCCTGAACATATGTTAAAAATTTTGTGTCTGCAAGAAAAATCCATTTCTTTAGAAGTTCATGTACAGTTTTCTGCAAGGGTAGTATTTCTAACAATATCCAATTTCCAAAATAAAATCTATTTACTGGAAAATTCAAAATTGCTTCTAAGAATAGGAAAAATTTTCTCTAACAGGTAAAAAAGACATAGTAATTTTTTAATAATACATGGAACAAGGAATGTGAATACTTCCCATTTCATCCTTTGTGAACTTCACCTTCCTCCATTATAATTTTATTATCTTCAGTTGTTAAAATGAGCCCTTTAAAACAGATTTGTTAAAGCAAAAGTGGTTCACATGAAGACTAGAGCTGGTCGTGATATTTTCTAATTTAATCCAGTGTTCCTATATTCATATGTATCACCTAGCTATTGAAAAAGAAAATAAACCCAAAAACCACAACCAAAATGAAACAAAGCTAACTGCAACATTAGCACTATTTAAAATGCCTTATTGCATTCAGCACTGCTCTGAATACTAAATTACACCTAACTGTTCTATCACAGCCAGCTCAGACAAATGATCTGGCAGCACATGATGATGTTAAGTGCAATCAGGCACTTAGCAACACTGACATCAAATGCTGGCATCTTCTGTTTTGAAACAGGATTTGATCCAGAGAGAACTAGCTGTACTTGAAAATTTAGGGCAGTACTGCAAAAAATTATGAGTCTTAGATTACACCTGGAAATTGGATGTCCTCCAAGAAAAACTCAAAACTAAACACCTCATACATTTTGGTGTAGGGTTTTGAAGTCACTGAAAAAGGATTTCTCTTGCCTATTTTGACTACTTTAGTGGAAAGTGTTTGATGTTCCAGTGTGGATTTTCTTTCATTTGGTTGGTTGGTTGGTTGGTTGGTTGGTTTGCTGGGGTTTTTTTTGTTGTTGTGGTTTGTTTTTTTTTTTTTCAACTGCTAGCAATCCACAAGCAAGATATCCTATTTGTCCACTATGCCACACATCAGGAGAATGGTAGAAATCAGTGCTACATTCATAACGATAATTTTCCACGTAGAAGAATAAGAAAAAAAGAGACAACATCCACTTGAAGAAAACCAAACAAGAGCTGTAGTTATGTCAAGGGATTACTAAAAATGTAACCAAATTAACTTGGAAGTTCTGACGCTTTATAAATCTGTCATATGTCTTTTGTCCTTGTTTACATTCCACTCCCATTTTTATTTTTTCATGGCTGCATTTGACAATGCACTAAGTGTTCATGTTTCTCCTCATACAAGTCCTTCCTCTTCTTTGTATGCTTGATTGAAACAACATTTCTCTATGAAAAAAAAAAAGTTCATTAACTTTTTAATTTTTTTTTTTAAATTACAGTTCCATGTTATCATTAAAAACTTAGTTCACAGTGTGAAAGAAATGCAAACATTGTTCAAACTTTAAGAGCCTCACTCTGCCTTACCTAGATGAATCTTCGCACAATAACTTATTAATAACAACCAGGTAGTTAACAAAAGTAATTTGCAATAAGTAACTTCTTTTAAAAGATCTGTAGAAGGAGAACATACCATAGTCTGAAGCTCCAACTTCATAGATACCAAGACTGTAAATTAAATATTGCACTGAGCTCTGAAATCTCATCAAATTAACATTATAATAGAAACTTATATTGTATGTCTTTAAACTCAGTGATGACTTATTTATATTTTGCTTCCTTAGTTTTATTATGCAGCAATAGAGCAATCCAGTGAATTTTCTAGAATAAAATCTTTTCTGTTTCCCTTGATTTTACGCAAACATATTTCTTATATCTTCCTTTAAGCATTATCAGCTGAAAAATAGGACAAACTGTCACCAGTTTGCCTCAATTAATTTTCTGTACTTTTTTATCTTGAAATATTTCTTAAAGACTGTACAATAGTGCTTTATATATATGTAGCTATCTAAACCTGTCAGAAATATGTAGGTATATCCACAGTTTAAGACTCAGTTACTATAAAGGAAACATAGGCCTCTTTCAGACAAGACATACCAGTTTCTCAAATGGAAGAGAACGGGGACACTGATGGCATCAGAAAATATGTTGTCCTGTCAAAATGCAGAACTGTAGTTTTGAGACAACAGTCCTGGTACAGATCCTTTTCCTCTGTTTCAGCCTGTAAAACTAAGAATGCAATTTTGGTGACTCCTGCCCTAAGATGTACTGGCTCTTCACACAGACTGGCAAACTAAGGGGAGAAAACATTAAGGCCCCATTTAAAGCCATTTAAAGTTATCTTACGCTTTTTACATATGGTGGGGCTATTTTAAATCATGTATACATTACAGCTGTAATATAAAACTTATTTTAGTTTTAATATAATCAAATACATTAATACATCAAATAGCATTTGATGCATGTGGCACACATAACTAACATTTGAAGTTAATAGCTTTTTTTCTTTTTTGTTTTGAGATAGCACTTGATGGAGGAAGAGAAAAGCAACACCAGTAATCCAGTTATTTCCAAAGGAATTTCTATTGTTCTGTGACTAAGCTTCACTTAATTCAGTGAGTGAGCTGAATCGCTCACTGAATTCTATTCGCAGATCAAGGCTAAACCTGTCCATTGCACTTGACATCAAACAAAATCAGTATCTTAGATTGTGCTTTAGTTTGAAATACATTGCCTGACTTCTGTTCTATGCTATGCGATATTCCTTTAACTACAAGGATTATAAGAAGCTCAAAAATTATAAATCAGATATTAGCTACTTAAAATTGAATAGCAGACTCAACAAATAAAAAATCTGCTTATTTACTACCTAAAGTCATTTGTTTACTTAAGCTATTTTAAAGAGTGGATCTCTAAAGATTAGGTTATTTAAAGTGGAACTAATATTTTAAATTTGTACATACAGTACTCAGAGTTTAATTACAAGTACATAATTACTTGGGAAGAATCACTGGGTATTAATTAACAGACACGATATAAATATTTTAGTACATTTCCATGGCTATTCGATTCACTCTGGTTATTATCTTACAATGTGTGCTGGATTTTTTATATCTTTTTCTTAGGTAATAAAATGTTGTTGGTAACATCTAACATAGATACAGAGAACCACGTAAATAGCTGAATTTTGTAGTGTACGTAAGTGATCAGCCTAAGTCTACTATATTTCTCATAGAGTGAGCAAGAGGACTGAAGAATTAAATCAAATTATGCATTGTCACTTTATTTTTAGAATTAGTATGTTAACCTGACAGGTACTACAAATATAAAACTCTGTATCTGAAAAAGATCCTGGTTCAGCTCAACAGACTCCAGCTATCAAACCAAAGCACCTGAAATTGTCTTCCAGGAAGGAATTAATGACCTAAAAAAAGGAGGTCATGAACTTACACTCCAATATTATTTTATGAGAGTAATTCATAGAGAATTCACCTTAATTGACATACTTAATAGAGAGAAATACACTGCTCCAAATTAATACTCAGAAGCTGCAAAATTACATTCCACCCATGAATCATCTTCAGGATAAACCTCTTGATTTACTAAAGGGATTATTTTGATTAATGCCTAAATTCTTAAGAACACAATAGTAGGGTTTTTTATGAATATTCCAAGAGTTGCCTAAAGCTTCTGCTAAAATCAAGTAGAAACACTTCTAGCAATGGCACATCCACAACCACAGCTGTCCCAGTGCTTCATCACCCTCTGAGTAAAGAATTTATTCCTAGCATCTGAGCTATACCTGCCATCTCCATTTACATCATATTCCCTTGTCCTGTCACATCTGCCCATATCTCGAGTCCCTCTCCCTCCTTCTTTTTTTAAGTTCCCTTCAGGTTCTGGAAGGCTGCAGCCTCCAGGTCTACTCAAGTCCTTCCCTTCTCCATGTTGACCAACTCAAGCTCTCTCATCCTGTCAGCTTCTACAGTTGACCTGTGCCAATGTTTGTCTATTCTCACCGTAACAAAAAAGAACTTTTCATATTCTAGAGTAGAATTCCCTATATTTAAGTATGTGGTCTTTGTATCTTATCCTGTCACTAGGTACTGACCAGTGAGAAGCATCTGTCTCCAACATCTTCATTCCATTCCATGAGGTATTTACAAACAGGGCTGAGATTTCCTCCTATTTACTTGAAGGGAGGTAACAACTGATGACTGGTTGGCAGAAATATTTTACTCTTCAATCAGGGGACATGACTGTAGAAATAAGTGTGAAATTTCCCCTGTGAGAAAAGCACTAGCAAAAGCAGGTAGAGAAAGATGTTCTTATAACACTTAAAAGTTGTCTTATCACACCTTTCTTTAAAGATATTCTTTGGAGATTTCATGCTGATAACTGTCTTTGTAGTTTTAAGATGGTAGTGTAGAATATGTTTTACCTCACATTCAAACTCAGGTGTCAAATGTTTCAGGAGAAAAGAACCCAAACCTAAAGCAAAAAAAAAAAAAAACACAAAAAGGAGCACCCTAAAACCCACTACAGGTTAAAGACCTAAATCAATTATACATGGTACTAATTAAAAACAAGTAAACCCATGTATTCTGGACATTATTAACGCTCAGTTACAGTAATTTCGCGATTATTTGCCACACCATTTTGACTAAAATTTTGGTGTGAACCTGGAAGTGTGGCTTATAATCAGGTGTGGCTTATATATGGACAAAGAACGAAAAGTTGCTGTTTCAGTCTGGAGGACAGGTGTCTGCTGAGAAAGGCAGGAGCTTCTCTTTGAAATGGAGAATGTAAACCACCTCCCTCCAAATTGTTATCATTTTGAAATCAAGGGACTTTCAGGCAAAGATATAGGAATTAGGAATAACAGTTCTTTACTAGGGAAATTAAAATAGAAATACGGGACTACAAAGAAACAAACCCCAGACCCTGACAAAGTCAGAGTACAACCTGACACCCCGTCAGGCAGGGTGTTGGTAGCAGTCCCATTCAATGGTGGCTGCCGTCCTCTTGCAGTGACAGATGTGATTCAG
>PYHW01009760.1:64120-80339 GCA_013186435.1 Turdus rufiventris
GGCTTATAATCAGGTGTGGCTTATATATGGACAAAGAACAGAAAGTTGCCAACGCATGGAAGTGCGGCTTATAATCGTTAAATTACTGTACTCTTTTCCCATCCTTCTTCATTCCTGAGTTGCACACTTATGAAGCCTAAGCTGGATCTTTTCACAAAAGTTTCATCAGAAAGCAAAGCCATATTTTGATTCCATGCTTTCTTTAAATGAAAGAGGTATGAAGTAAAATATTAACATCACAAAATTCTCCCCAAACCCCCCAAAATCCCCAAAACAACAACCAAACACCCCAGGACAGAACCCTAATGAAAAAGAATCTTTAGGAAGAATCAATGCTCTGTAGTTAAATGGGGTTCTTACAAGTACAAGAATGAATTTTGCTATTTTCTGTTTATGGTGATTTTTTTCCATTTCATCTTTGCTTGCTTTCATAATGTCTAGAAAATAAATTTGTGAGCTTTTACTTTTTTTTTTTTTACTACCTTTTCATAAGTTTGATTAAGTTCTTAGTTGTTCCTTCTGGCATGGGTAACTCAATGAAAGATATTCAACACAAGATATATAGTCATAGATTTTTGTCTGATTTAAACTGCTGAATTCCCTCACTATTGCAGACTGTTACAGGTAAAATGTGCTTTGGCTTATTTTTTTCCAAGAATTAATCAAATGTTTATTATGACTGTTTTTAAGTTCAGGGCTTTTGGTCTCCTAAAGGTCTTTGATGATTATGAAAGAATTTTTCATCATGGAATTTGCTGTAACTCTTCAAATGTGTATCTGCAATTTCAGATAAAGTTATTAGACTTTGTTACACTCCTGTTCTTATTCCATGCTGTTATGATTTCAATTGTATTTTATTTGTTTTGGTCAGTATCCTAATAATAGCTTCTCTTTGTTTTAAATATCAAAAGCTGAGGTAACATACAACTCTAATGACTAATTACAAAAGGACTTGATTGAACTGGAATAAATTCACTTTAGAGTCCTATTCACAGAATAACTTATGGTTGTGTTTGTACTGATTTTATTCAAGAGGGCACTTCACTGCTAACAGCACAAACTACGTGAACTCTGCTTGCACTGCGGCACTGTTGGTTCCATTTTATAGCCATTGCAAGATGCCTTGATGAAGAAGTCATGCTGTCCTGGTTTTTCAAGTATAACATTTGAATTTCTAAGCTGACCACCAACAGCTGTACTTTCTGCATGGATAGTTAGCACAGGAGGATATAAAACTGCTGGCAAATCCAATCCACTCTTGGAAAGCACAAGGTACCATGGGGCATGTTTAATATGAACCTTGCTTGTTTTCCATCCTCATTAACATAATCCACCTAAACCTGTTGTTACTGAAGTTTAAATAACTAAAATTAATTATGCTGGCTCAAAGGGTTTCTGGTCCTACCATCTGTAACTTAATTGACTGTGGTATTATTTTTACTTTAGTTAGTAAGCCAGTACCTTGAGATTTCTGTCACTAGCCAACAGCCATAAACTGGATTGCGTACTGTGCCGATGTTATATGGCATCCATTAATCACATCCTTATGCAACACTTACAAAGTTTAACACTATGACAAGGAAATCCTAGAGCTTTCTTTTGTGGATTGTTAATTTTGTTTTGGTTTTGTTTGCTTACTTGCAGCCTTCTTTCTTCACCAGAAGCTGGTTCAGATTTTCTTATGACATCTTTTTGGTCTGAACTGTAACTAAAAGCTAACTGGTTTTATTCTTTTCTGCCACATAAGTACCATGTATTTTACAAATAGATGTAACTCTTGCAAACATGTATGTTTGTTGACTGTAAATAATCCTAAAACTTAACAGGGAAGACAAAGAATATCATACTGCTCAATATTTTGGAGGTTTTTTTCCCTTTCCCCCCCTTTTTTTTAGCTATTCTTGCTTTGGTTCAGCAGAGCTTCATCTGTTCATCAGTCACTGGTTCTACTTATTTGCCCAAATAATAGTTTAAAAAAATATATATATACTGTTTTTTGCCTTCCCTCCCCCCCCTGCCCCCTTTATTTCTAAATCTGAATACTATGCTTTTGTAAAATCCTACATTTCAGGAAATATTAAATCATGGTAAATATTTACATGATGGGAAAGATTTTGTAAGTAGAAACTGATGAGGTTAAGGTCACAAAATTCCAAGAGTTTTCAAGCATAAGGAGTCATATAGCAAGCAATAGTAATCACAAAGCATTGTGTGGAATTCTGGAATTCAAAGAAAATAAATTTTCTCATTTCTTATTCCCATTATGATATCTGTATATCTGAGCAAAGTAACTAAAAAAACCAAAACAGCATCAACAAAAAATAAAAACAAAACCAAAAAAATCCAAACCTTAATAACGAATTTTTAAACTCTGTGTTGGAATTCTTCCAATTCATGATTTCAACTAGTGCATGCCAGATCTAGATATATGCAGCATCTATATAAATCATCTCCTATCAACAAGTTCTCATGAAAATAAAAGGACTTGCCCTTAATGAACACTGTTTTGTTAATAATTAGGGAATGATTCAAGAAGCTTTGGATGAGCTTTTAAAAATGTAGGAGGGAATTCAAGATGTCTTGTTAATTTGAGCTATATTGTATGTACCATTGAGCCTATTATTCATCATCATCACACAGATGATATTCCCAGACATGAGTCATTGTAATTAAATAGAGCAACAACAAAAATGCGCACAGGATATCTTATCTATATATTCACAACTGGCTCATTTGTACAGTTTATCAAAGAATCACTTTCACTACTTTTTAACTTAACTGGACATATAGATATGTAACATTTTTAATATGGCAATAGAATGTTGTTTTAAAGCCATGCTATTATCTCTGTCTTTGTCCTTCAGCAAAAGAATCAGATATAAAATAACAGAATATAATTATGTGTTTAATGACAGACTAAAGTTGCCTAGGAGGTGAAATAAATGGAAAATCTTATACATCTATTAGAACTATGAGAATACTCAGACAAATTTCTTAATCTGGAATCTTTCATTCTTTCTTAGAGAATGATCATAGTGAGATTATCATTGTTAAATGTTTTATCACTGGGAGTGATAAAGTTTTGTTGGATCTTGGAATACAATTACTGGATGACTGAAAGCAAGTATTCTGCTTTGTGACAAGATATTAACAGGCCCAGAGTGCATCTTTTCCTGGTATGAAACTACAGTCTTTCTCATGGAAAATTAAACATGGTGATCTACCACTGATGGGCAAATATTTTTCTGACAATATTCTTACTCTGGATTCTCTCTCTCTCCCTCTCTCTCCCTCTCTCTCCTTCTCTGCTTATTCTGAGGGTAAGATTCCTGTCTTTAGGTCCTCACAGAATGTCTCCCCATCTCCAGGGAGTGCCTTCAAATCCATACTTAGAAGATGTGCACCATATTAATAACACATCATCTGGGTAACTCACCATCGCACACCAAGTTGCTTCAAATGATCTGGTTCTATAAAGTTCCCTTCTAAAGTCTCTTAACGTAATCTAGACCATGTTTAAGTTTGTCTACTGAGGCATAAATCAAGTTTTGGGTCCCTGATTCTTCACAATGGGGATGTAGATTTTTTTTTCTCCTTGAAGAAGTGAAGAACAATTCCATGTGCTCACTATATGTGAAGGTAAGAAATTAAAGAAATTATTGTTGTGCACCTTTAGTAGCTCACAGTATAGTACAGAAGTAGGCTTGTAATGTTAGTCTCTCTCTCTTGAGCAGGAGACTCATCTCAGAGTTTAAGTTTCTTAAGCAGTGCAATTATCTATTACATTTTTTTCAGGCTGTGACTAGACAATCAATTGAGGTCTAAAATACTGTTTCCACAATAGCAGAAACATAGCAATCATGTAAAAAGAAGTCTGACAGAATTTAGAAAACATTGTTCAAGAGGAGATAGTGATTTATTAGACAGCTATCTAAATATAAATCTATACTGAATGCACAATAGAGTTTCTGCTTTATTTGCTTTCTGTGTTTGTGATGGAAAAAAGCTTATATTTGAACGACAGTTTGGTTTGTTATGTCAGTGTGAAGCAAACATGTTTTAATTAGCTGATCATCCAAGAATGCCCTCCTGTTATATTTCGAAAATCCAGGACAATTAACATTTTTGAAAAAAAGATTAAATAAAGAGTGAGAAAATGATCAAGTACAGACTAAGTAACCATAAATACATTTAACTAGCAACCAGATTTACTAGGGATATGATATGATATGATATGATATGATATGATATGATATGATATGATGTGATATGATATGATATGATAGTCCACTGAGTTTGAGAGTGCTGTTAAAATGATGTAATTGGAATTATATAATTATATACTTTTAACAAATAGAATCCTTCAGTAATTTTTCTTCCTAATTATAAATTTCTAAATGTCCTCCTAACTCACAGCTGTGGAAGAATGAGGGCACTTAAGCCATATTGATCCACATGTCATTGCTAATTATATTAAATTCAAAGGAAGACGGAAGGACAGATCATCTTTCTGAAGAGCATGCAGATAGACCACAGAAAATATAACTTCTGAATTTTTCTTAAGGCATGAAAAAGCTTATGTTTGAGCCTTTTTAACTTCAATATTTATCATATTCTTGTGATCAGAATGTACAAAAAAGGGATGATGATAAAATCCTTAGTAATACATTCATTAATCCAGAGGTTATCCCTTCCTCTTACAATCCCCTCAAGCACTGCTTCTGTCTGAATTTTAAACATGATGATCTTGGAGCCTGACCTCAGTCACACATTGAAATTCAGTATATCCTGAATAATTCATAGTATTGATGTGCATTGGTGTTTAAAATAAAATAGATAATGCTTAGGGTCATGAACCTCCTCTTCATAAATACATTGGGATTGCATAAATGTTAGTTGAGGACTCTGATACCCAGACAGAAGAGCAGTCAATTCTAATTCTGAGATGCTAAGACTTTTATACCGAGTCAAACTCCAATGACACATTTCCTTGGGGTTTTGGATGTGCTTGATCGTTTACTTTGTAAGCTTGCATGGTGGGTTCAGTGGAATTTATTAATTATTCTGATCACCTGAAATAACTGGAAGAAAAATAATGAGGAACCCTTTGAAGTTTTAGGGGAATTGTTTTTCCTTCTGCACATGAAATATCATGACAATGATAATATTAAAAAACAAAACAAAACAAAAAACAATAGAAACAAACAAAAAAAACCCAAACCAAAACCAAACCAAACAAAAACCAAAAAACCCCCCAAAAACAAAAACCAACCAAACAAAAAACCCCAAAAAAACCCCAAAAAATCCCAAAATAAAAAAAAAAANAAACCCCCCAAAAACCCCCCAAACAAACAAACAAACAAAAACCAAACCAAAACCCTAAAAAAAAACCCCAAGAAACCGGACAGAATTTTACCAATGCATGAAATCCAGCAATGGTAGCTGCACCACTGACATCATGTTGATGTTTGTCAAATGCAGTTTTTTCCATGTTTGAATAGTATACATGTCTTTTTTGGCAGGCAGTTAAATGACGTCTTTACCAGACAAATCCATCACTCTCAGTAAAGCCATATTAAATAAAAAGTGAGACAGAGTATATATGTGAAGTATTATTTTTTTAAAGTGTTTTTTTTTGTTAGACCACATATAATGAAAGACCACATGTTCCTTTAAGGTTATCTGATTAAAGACCTTGTCAAAATGGGACGCTAAGAAAAAGAGGGAGGCATGAACCAGGTAACAGAGGCAATACTAAGAAAATCCTGTTCAGTTTGTAAGAATGTGTGGAGTGTGTTCACAGTGTCAGTAAGATCATCATGTTAAGGGCCATGTGAAACCGGCATGACATAGAAAAAACAGGAGGCAATAAACAAAGCATATGGAGACACTGACAAACAACAATGGAGCTCATGAAACCCAGTCAGACACACTAATTGATGGGCTATCAACAAAATCCGGGAATCATTTCAGAGAGGTCCATCATGAGTTTTGCAATGCATTAGGGTGCTAACCTGGGGTTTCAGGATGTTGATTTGATTGGAGAGTGCAAAGTGAGGAAGGAATGTGCAGTGGAAAGGAGAAGCTGTGAGGAAGGACCAAAGCGTGGAGATAAAGAGACTGGAACAGGAAAGGGGACATTGTGTGCTAAATGGGGCCAGTCAGTATGCTTCTGTGCTCACTGTGAGCCTGGCTTGTCTCTCTGCATCTTTTTCTTAGTTTCTTCACTATCTGCCTGCATAATGACACTGTAGCCAGCGTGTGCCTGTGCATGTGTGTGTGTGCTGCAAGGATTCAAAGTCAACTGCTAGTGAGATGTGAGTGTGGGAGTGAAGCTGCTGCCAGCTACTGGAGTCAGACTGGGGTTACAGGCACCCCAGCCTGTGAGGTCTCAGAGTCACCTACTGGAGAAAATGGGGACGATTAACTTACAGCCACAAGGGCAGGAAAAGAGAGAGAGAGACAGATAGAGAGGGAGAGAGTTCCAAAATCAACCACTGGTGGAATTGGGGTGAATAAAGTAGGTTCTTGGAATCAGTAGCAGAGGCTGGAGAAGGACTGTGGGTTCTGTGTGCCTGGTTCCAGGTGAGGAGAGGGTGTGAGTGTCTGCATCTTCCCAAGACAGATGGTATACACGGGGTTTGTCTTCGAATTCCTTGTCAAACTTCAAACTGGAGAAGCCATCAAATGGAAGGGATATCAGGGTAGGTAAGAAGGGCTGTCATTCAGGCAGGGCTGCTGGGGCAGGTAGAAGACCTGTGCCAGTACTGCCAGTACTGAGAAAATTCATGAGTAAAGATATGATTGTAAACCTAGAGAGTGCTGTATGCACTGCACTGGTGACCTCCTGCCTCTAACAATGCCAGAAAGGACAGGACACAGCTGTCTGTGCTTGTGTTTGTATGTGGCTGCTGTTGAAGACAGCACCTTGTCTTTGGCGTCTCTGTGAACATCAATGTCAATGTTGCCTGTGTATGTCTGTGTGGTTTGGGGTTTTTTTGGTTTTGGGAGAAGGATTAGGGGGCAGGGGGAATTGTTGGGTTTTTTTGGTGGGTTTTTTTTGTTTGTTTTTTATTTTTTTTTGTTTGTTTGTTTGTTTGTTTTCGTATGGCCTTATTTCTATATTTATAAACCAAAACCTGAGCTAAAATATTGCATTACATATGATGTTTTAAGACAATTATTTTTGTTTATTTCTCGTTTGTACTATATGTTGATTATTGGCTGCTGAAGAATTAAAACAATACTTATGTTACCTAATTAATCACCTCTTTTCTGAAATAAATTATGGAGCAGTAAGAAAATAATTAATCCAAACTCTGTCCAATACCTGCAGTATAGATAACCAACATCAAAAATTGGTTAGGATACATACACTGAGGTAGCTTATAGCTCAGCTTCACATAGGATAAATCATGCTGCTTCCCTGCATAAGCCAATCTGCCCACACTTTAAAATGCACAGGGTTACTATCCAGCTGATTCTCAGCATTAGCTGGAAAAACATTTTCACTTTTTAATGGTTTGCTCTGGCAGGTACTAGAAGGAAATACTGATGATGCAAAAGCCCCTTGCCAGTTTTTTTTTTTTTTTCCCCTTGGTTATGGTGTCCTTTTTTTTCCTTTTTTGTTTGTTTGTTTGTTTGTTTGGGTTTTTTTTTTAAACGTAGTTTATCTTTACCTACTCCTTTAAACAAGACTGAGGATTTCAGAGCTGTCAAAAATGAATGCAAACTGCCATAACCATTTTGTACCAGCTTTTCATGATAATGTACATTATTTAATGATTATTTAATAGTTTATTTAATAGTTCTCATATGACAAAACACTTTTTAATTTCATCAGTGAACAAGGAACCCTATCTGTTTAGACTAATAACGTCAGCTGTGATATTTTTTTCCTAACATCTACTGTAACGTAGAAATACATGTGGATCATATCTTCAAGTATAAGAAGTTATTGTTCTTTTACCTTTCTTTACTTATGCTTTTCATTACTTGAGAAGGTGGATAAGTTTTTATAGATTAATCTAAAGCAGTGCTCAGGAAGGTAAAATTCATGAGATGGTTGATCTCCTTCTTACCCCATAACTGACAATCCCATTTAATTAATTTTTATAAGAAGGCAAGATGGAAAATTTGTGCAAATAGAAGAAATCAATGAAATATTACATTCAATCAGTCATGCACAAAGCATAAAACAATCTGAAACATTAAAGATATGGAATCAAGGACCTTTTGTGGCAACAAAATTATTCCACAATTTGTAATGGAAATTTTCTTTCTTTCTCCCTTCTATAAATTCAGTAGCATCTGCTCTCAGGAAAGAGTAAAAAATGCAAATAGGTTTTACTTTAATTTGATATGACTGTTCCTCAATTTTCTAATGGAAGAATGATTGTTCAGTCAGCTTTCTTCATAGATAAATAGCTGTAAAACCAGAAGATTGAAAAGCAAGAGAAACATAAATCTTCAGCTTGCATGATCTGTTTAAATAAACAAAACTCTTGATGCCTGAGTTAAACAGTAGAACAAAAATCATGTTCTTCACTATTCAGATTCTATGAAGTATGATTTCTTACATTTTAATTCTACATTTTTTGCTGCAGAACACAGTATTTAAAGCATAGTTCTTCTTTGATAATAGTTTAGTCTAAAGGAAAAGCAAAGAAGTCCCCCTAACTGAATTACCAAAAAAAAAGAAAAAAAAGAAAAAAAAAATTAGAAGTGACTGTCTGCATGTAGAACAAGTAAAGAAATCATACTGGGAAATGAGCCATAGAAATATGAAAATGGTCCAAGTTTCTCACAATTTGAATTTTTTTTATTTTTTTCAAAATATCACTACTTAAATATCAGGACAAATGTGAATAGCATATTCATAGATACATATTTGTGTGTGTGTGTGTGTATGTGTATGTATCCAGTCAGCTTTGTATGAGATAGAATTACTTAATTTGCATTTTTAAAATTAATTAGTTTTCATTAATTTTGAACCTTACCTTCAGCTTCCTGTTTATTCTTTTTGGCCCATATTTTTCTCCTGCCTTCATATTTGTGCTCACTACCTTTCTGTAGTGATGCTCCCGACATGCTGATGTTCATCTTGTTCTCTGTATCATTCCAGAGGAAAGCGTTTGCATTTTTGCTTCCCCAAAGTTCCTTAAATCTTGGAAGCCTTGAGAGCTCTAAACAATAACTAGGCACCTAAAAGTAAGGACTGACATAGACAGCACATCGTCTCTATTTAATATGCCTCAGAATATGTAAGCTCTCTTAAATCTTAAGCATGATAGCAGATTTTCTCTGTATGTTTTACAAAGTCTCCCAGATGGCTGCAACTGAAAGCTCACAGATCAATGTAATTAAATGTTTTAATGTTCAATATTTATAATTTCATTATTTTGTTAATTTTGCAGCATTTATTTGAATTAAAGCTCTACTTTAATTTTTAAACATGATAGAGGACAAGCTCCCTCTTTTGCTGCTTCCTCTCTTCTTCCCTTCCTCCAAAATTAATAATTAAAATTCCTTAACAGATTTATATATAAGGGAACAGAAATAATTTATTGTTTAAAGAATACTGAATTATAAACTATCAACGTCTGAGCAAACACAGGAGTAATTAAAAATTTTAACCACCAAAACAACAACAAAAATACCACAAAAATTCGTGCCCCCCCCAAAAAAAACCCCCAAAAAAACCCAAAACAACAGCATCCAAAATAAAATAAAATAAAATAAAAACTTAAGGAAAGCCAGGGATGGACTAACATAGTCATTACACATAGGAAGTTTAGGAAGTTGTGGTCTGCTATGCACTTTATGCTGGTCTTTGCATTAAGAACCTTCTAGTAGAATATTTGGGGGGCTTGTTCACTTGTGAAGACATTAAATTAAAAAATCTCAAAAATAATATATTTTACTGTTTTGAACATTTTGCAGTGCAGCAGAAATAGACTTTGACATTCACCAGGACGAAAAAAGAAAAAGAAAAGGGGAAAAAAAAATAAGAGAGAGAGTTTATCCTCTTGTCTATGGACATTTCAATTATGCAAGGTGAAGGCAACTGCTATTTTGTACCGGATCTGAATAAGAAATGCTAATATAGAATAATTTCATATTCCTTCAATAGCTCTCTACAACCTCAGTCAAAAAATTATGTGTATTACTGACCTTCACTGTTAAAACTAACTATAATTGCTTTCACTCAGCATTGATACAGAGATTTTAAATGTTAACTTGTTCATTACCAACAGGAACTGGAGATACAGGTTAAATATGGCAATTTTAATGCTGTTTATATTTCATGCTTTACCTAAATTTTATTTTTTAAATAAATCCTCATCTTTTAAATCACATAATAAATCACATATTTGAAGTAGGTTTCTTGGACAAATGGAAATTCCTAGCGATCATTTTACATAATTTTGCAGGGAAGCAGAGAACTTAAGGTCAATGATTTCCTTCTTTTATGGCCACCTAAAGGCCACCCACCTGAACAGAGAATATCTAATGACTCCACACATTTGACCATGAAGTTCCCAAAAGGAAACATGGTAGCCTAATAACTCAAATTACATCAGGCAACCCAGCTATGAAAATGTTTCTCAGCGCAGACTTCATTTGTTTAACTGCTTGTGGAGCATAGTCATTTAGAGTGAGTGTTAACTCATCCTTGGTCTTGAAATAAATTTTTTGAATTTTGAAAACGAGTAGGAAAATCCAGATGCAGTCATACATAGATAAGTAACAGGTCTGTGCTCCAAAGACAATGCATCCAGACACTTTTTTTCTTCAGTTGACTTTCAGATGCTCAGCAAGGCTCTTAGTAGAGTTGGTGTAGGAAATTTGTTATGATGTTTGACATTATATATGTAGTGATCAAGTAACGTGGTATTCTGAGGACTATCCAGTGATCTTGGTAACAAAAGAGAAAAGTCAGCAAAGTTACAATTAACACCTGAGAGGGGAGAGGTCATTTTGTGTACTTTGCTACAGTAGTCTACAATTAACCACACAATACAGGTTGACATTTTTTGTCTATATTTAGGTCTGGTACTTATGTAAGCAGAAAGCATTTAAATTCCTGAGAAATCTGGATAATTAAGCATGTCTTTATTTGCAAAATAAGAAAAAAAAAAAGGAATGTAGAATAACATACACAATACAGTTTGTTTTTTGTTTGGTTGAGTTTTTGTTTGTTTTTTTGGTTTTTGGGTGTTTTTTTGTTTGTTTGTTTGTTTTTTGGTTTTTTTGGGGTTTTTTTAGTGCATTGACCTGTTTATTGAAAATATGTATAAAGTGTATTTTAGTCATGATGCATTCTGTTGTAATGTTTAGGTCAGGTCTTTGTTAATTCAAAGCACTGTGAGATACTTGCAAAGCTGGATTGTGGCAACACTGTGACCTTTCTGATGCTATTAGAGCAGAGGTTGTGAAACTGCAAGGTAAAATCAATGAAAAGTTGTTGAGATGTCAGGATATGTCAGTCTGTTCACTAAAACAGAATACACAAACTAGACATAATGTGGCAATAAAATATCCATTCTTAATTATTTTCTCCAAGGCTAGTTTTATGAGATCTGCCCTTCATCTTGCTGTAGAAGAAAGCAAAAAAAAAATGCTATTAGACATGATAGCTTTTTCATTAAACTTGGCTTGCTCCCACATGAACTTGAGGGTCTGGGTTTATTTCTAAACTTATAGGAATGTGGTTACTTGGGAAGAAACAGATTTTTTTCTGAATTACTCTATTATGAGAGAGAGGGGGTGGGGAAGAAAAACTTCTAATTAGAAGGCTCCAAAGTCACATGTAAGAGAGGAATATAATTCTTCTCAGTGATAAAGCTATTTTCTATTAAGGTCAAGGATTTTGTCGAGTTTCACATATTTGCTTATGACTAATGATGAATTAGAGTTCAGTGGTAACAACCATAAACATGAAAATTGAAAGATGCAGGTAAATCAGCCTCAGTTCACAAGGAGCATGATAAATATACGTCATACCCATACAGGAGATGGGTCTCGGGTGATTTGGTATTGTGAATTAGAAGACATATGGCATTTTTTAAATATCAAGGTGAAGGTAATTGTGGAGCTATAGATGAAAGACTGAAATGTGTTTGTCTACTGAGTATAGGAATCTGAGAAACCTGAAACACAGAGTTGTTCTAATAGTCCAGTCAGCCGCTAAGGAGCCTGCATGACACACCTATGCCTTTATGGCTACACCTTGTTCTGCGCAACATCATCAGATGCAGTTCTTCAAACCCTGTTCAGAATGAACACTCTGAAAATAATTCTGAACATTTAAAAGCAAAAACCAGGTGGGAATTGTGAGAATGGTTTTCTCCTATTGTTTCCCATCCATACTCTCCAAATTGTGTTTGAGTGGAATTTATTTGAAGCGCTGTGAGGGTATTTAAGCAAAATGGGTAATGTCTGAAACTGAGAATTTTATGGCACTCTGTATGTTAACTCTTTACAGCCTTTTCTTTTCTGAAAGCTTAAAAGACATTAATTTGAACAGATGTTTGTGAAGAAAGCTAGACTGAAGCTAAGACGTAATACAGGTAATGCGAATCTTTGTAATCATTAGTAGCCTTCTAACTCCAGAAGATAAAACTTAAGGACAGCAAAGAAAGGAGGAATTAATATGGATAAAAGAGTATTGCAAGGAGCAAACTTGTGCATACATTAAAAAATCATAAATTAAAATTTCAATATTTTTTCTTTTCTATAGACACTGGATTCCAAGGCTGGTTTATCATACAATACCTGATCAAAATTATATTATTTCTAATGCACAGGTCTCTATTGCACTGGCATACAAAATGCATTTATAAAAAATGGATTAAGAACAAAAATAACACTGCAAATATGTGGTATATCATTCATGAAATATTGACTACATGAGAAAAAAGCTCTAACATTTTTATTTTCATTAGTATGAGATTTGTTTTTCTTAAGGTATTTATTCAGGTATCTTTTCTTTTGCTGAATTTTGAGAGAAAATTTGTTTAAGAACACTTTAGCATAAATGAAGATTCCTGTTCTTTCTGCTCAGCTACTCACAGGAATTAAATGACAATTTAACCAATGAACCAGACTTACAGAATTTTGCTTTGTATAAACATGTTAAGTGCTTAGCTATTTCTTAATTGGGATCAAAAATTAGCAATATTGATGAGAATTTAGTTTTTCTTTGTTTGTTTAATCATAATGCCTTTTCAGGGTGAGTAAGTATCCTAACCAGTGAACTGACATATTTTCTCTGTCTTCAATAAGCTGGCTGTTGAAAACATGGAGAAAAAATCTTGGGCTATACTGACATTTTTGTTAATATTCACAGGATGCAACAGCTGTATTTGGCAGCAATATTTGCAGTTTTTATTTTTAGTTTGCTGACTATTTACAACAACCGCCCCAGAATCTGTTACCTACTTAGGATGAGTTCCATAGTATTATTGTTGTTGCTGTAGAAAACAAAAATCTTTGACAACAACACCACAGATGTAATGAATGCCATTTAATTTCCTGTATAAATCATTCTAATATGTGTGGATAAAGCACTGACAGCTTTCATACAACATTAAAATATCCCTTTATATAACAAGAATAAATTAATAATCTGGGAAGAGTTTACAAAACTGTTAATGTCAATAGTGAGGCTTCTTATGACTTCAAAAACATTGGAGAAAAATTTGTCTTATGTCAATCATGGACATGATTAATATTTTGGTTTAGGTTTTGATATAATATTTTTCATATCTCTTGTGTTCTGGATATCAGATAAGTATATAAAAGTACAGTAATTTCATNATTATAAGCAGCACCATTTTGACTAAAATTTTGCTCCCACCCCGGAAATGCAGCTTACACTCAGGAGCAGCTAATATGTGAAAAATCTTCTGAAATTTCCAACCCCGGAAGTGCAGCTGAGGTGCCGAACTGAGCACCTGCCAGTAAAACCTGGGATTGTGCGATTGTTACAAATTGGTTACTCTGTTGCGTGGCGGGTGGAGGCAGGCTCCCTGCCGGCAGCATGGGGCGGGGTGGAGGCGGGGGACTCCCTTCTTTAGGCAGCACAGCCTGGGGGAGAGATGGGGGGCTCCGTGCTGCCATCCCCGAGGCTTGGGGGAAGGGGGGGGGCTCCCGCCCCCGCCTGCTGCAGCTGCTGTGGGTGCCGGTGGACTCCGTCCCAGCCTTCCACCGCGGGGCAGCGCCGGGCCGGGGAGAGCGAGCTCGGCAGCAGCGGCAGCCAGTCCCGAGCGGCCCTGCCAAGCGGTAGTGCCAATCTGGGCCACCCAACCCCGTTGACAGCCCAGAGCGGGCCAAACTCGCACAGCCCGAGCCAAACCAGTAAACCCCGCAATCCTGTGATTCTGTTACTAATTGACAAATTTGTTGCACGCGGGTCCTCGCTGCGAATGACAGAGGCGGCTTATAATCAGATTCGGCTTATGTATGGACAAAGAACAAAATGTTTCCGACACCCGGAGATGCGGCTTATAGTCAGTGCAGCTTGTAATCATGAAATTACTGTAATGTTTATTTTTTTTTCACTCTGTCTGTTTTAAGCTACATTAAAGTCCATATGTAGAGCCATTGTAACAGTTGACAATGAAGAGTCAAAAACAGTAAAGTTTGAATTTCACTTTGAGTTTTTCTATAAAGAAACAAAGCCTGCAATTGCCCAATGATGCTGTTTTGTAATGCAGTTTGCAGTGAAAGATGTTTCGTGCCCTGGCTTGGGACAACATCAGCAGGAAGATCTGTTCAGCTGTCAGAGGGGCTTTAAGTTCGTCAAGGCTTTTCTTAATTTTGCAATGCATGCTTTTCTCCAAACATTTTGGATAAGCTTTTTCTGTGTGTAGTGTCATTACCAGAAGATCTGGCAAAAGTTAAATCTGTGATTATAATTCTTTTTACTTTTTTGTTTGTTTGTTTGTTTGTTTGTTTGTTTGTTTGTTTTCAAATTTCCTCCCTCATAGCTGGTATTATGTTCACGCTGATGCATGAATAAATTATCTTAAGCAAATTTTTTGCATTCAGGACCTTAGAGTTCTTTGGTTTTGGGGTTTTTTTGTTTGGTTGGATTTTTTTTTTTTTTTTGTCTTATTAGAGATGTTTCTTAGTTGTCTTTTTCTCCCTTATCTCATCTGGTAGTTGCTACTAAACAAATTCTTTGTACTTTCCCAAAAATTACAGCTCTTATCTAAAAAGTCAGCTGGAAGAGAGACATGAACATATTAACACTTAGTAAAAGGTAATAAATGTTCTTTTGGAAGGAATACAATCTTACTCCTCCTTTATTTGTAGTGTTAAAGAGAAACAAGTAAAAAGAGATTGCAATTCATTTCAGTGTTTTTTACATGCAAGAACTATAACCTAGAACCTAGTCAAGATATATCTGTGAATATAATAGCCTTGCAACCGATTTTCTACTGTTTATTGAAAAGGTCAGAGGAAAATGTGCTGTGCCAGGAAGGACAAATCAGATGGGAAAGACGTGGAGCTGTGCAATAAAAGCACCAGAGCAATAATCATCCTTTTGTATAACCACTCAAAGAAATACACTTGACAAATCTGTGGCAACATGTGACTCTGAACAAACCAGGTTTCACACGTGAAAAATGTGTGCTGTTTGAGAAAGGTAATCTTTTAGTGAGTCAGAAGAGTGATTCTAGAGATACAGGTACACAATGCATGCATTGAAGCACATTTAGGATTATCAATTTTGTTATGCTTAAGGAAAATTTCTAAAGAAATTCTAGTCTTTACGAAGTGAAGCATTACCTAGAAAATAGTTCTTCAGTGCTTTGTAGATGGTGCTTAAATATATATTTTTTTCTGCATGCGATATAATTAATAATAGTTTTGCAAGAATTTTTTTTTAGATATAAATAAACATTCTGGTCTGCCTAACTTGTACCCAAATTTTGTCTACCTACTGTACCAGAAACCATAAACACCAATTAATGTAAAGAGGTTCTTCTCTTAGTACACAAAAAAGTAAAATAAATTCTAAAACGAATCAATTAGTTGAGATTAGATATCTTCAAGTAGTGAAGTTTTGGCAAGAGGAACACATTTTCACATATGCTTAGGAGTGGATCTCTTAGCTCGCACAGTACAGTAGTTTCACGAATATAAGCCGCACCGTTTTGACTTAAATTTTCGTCCAGACCCGGAAGTGCGGCTAATATTCCAGGGCGGC
>PYHW01009760.1:86199-99516 GCA_013186435.1 Turdus rufiventris
CCATTAGCAGAAAATGACTGTCTGGAGGAAGGATGGGTTGTGAAAAGATAAAGAACAATGCACTGTCTGGTTTCAATGGATGGCCCATTAGCAGAATATCTGGCGTGTAGATAAGGATCACTGCCCCCACCCTGAACAGATGGTGATAGAATAGATACCTTTTATCGCACTCTGTATTGTTACCTGCGGCTTATAATCAGGTGCGGCTTATAATAGTGAAATTACTGTAGCTAGTATTTTGTCAGATGATGGAAAATGTAAGCAAAACAAAACACACACATGTTATTAATTATTAATGGTTTAATTTTTTTCTTATATCTATTCCTTCTCCTTAATATCGTTGGGGGTTTTTTTCAGTTTATTCTTACAAATAGATCAAAACCAGCTCCCTTTTCCCAGTTATTCTTGAAATTCATAGAATCATGGAATATCCTATGTTAGAAGGGATCCAATAGGATCATTGAGTCCAACACCTAGCCTTGCACAGGACACCCTAACAATCACACCTTGTTCCAGAGAGCATTGTCCAAATACTTCTTGAACTCTGGCAGATGCTTCTGGGACTACTCTCTCCCTGGGAGCCTACCCCACTGCCCAGCCACCCTCAGAGTAAACAAACTTTCACAAGGTTCCTAAGACACTGTGGTTAGGTTTAACCTTGCCCCAGCTTTAATCAATTTAAAATGAAGCATCCAATTTAAATTATTTCAAAATATTCTTTTCAAAATCAGTGAAACTGAATTGCCTGGTCAATCTCATGACATAGAATATGTTCAATTTTCCCCTGGCTGAATCATCTCATTCTCTCTCTCCAATAGCTTTTTTTTTTTTTTCCTTCAGTTGATTGAAAGAAAATACTGTCTCAGAAGTACTACATGCTTAGGTCAAACAGCCCAGCAGTGAAAAGGTCCAGGCAGCACAGCTCTAGCGTAATTGGGGTACCCAACCAGGACAGCTATTTTACAGGTTCAGTCAGAACTGAATGATTTAAAATGGCTCCTTTGATTCCTGGCTAATCTATGGTTATGCAACTGCAGGTATTTCCTTTTTTTTTTTTTTTTAAGTTCATAATAATATCTCTAGTTTTGCATTGTAAGAGCTTATAATAAAACCATAAAGAAACCATAAGCATTGCCAGTTTTCTCAAAGAAAGATTTTCTTTCTTATTTGTCATTGGCTTCCTAGTAATAAGGTAAGACTCCACTACAAAATTTTTGTAGCAGCCATAGATTATATCTGGCTTTCCATATACTAAAAAATTATCATGCATCAAAAGCCATATTGAAGGGCTAAGACCAGAACAGAACAGGAAGATGAGGGAGAAAAATTAGTCATTCATGACCTGAACATAGTGATCTGGGTCAAAGTAATACAGAGACTATAGGTGGACACAAAAAAAAAAATCCTTAATTAATCTTAAACCATGAAGTATCTGCTGAAGCATGAACACTAAAAAAACCAAAACTTGTCCTGCTGGAGTGAGGATAGCCAAGGGCAAAGCTCTAGGTAATGAGAGCAATTTGAGCAATGCCAGGGACCTCCCCTAAGTTTCAATGAGGAGCCAAAAATTTAGATGTGCTCTTTTCTTTTGTCTCTAATCCTTTACAAGCATTTGTACCTGGTTGTCATTGATCATGCCTTCTCCACTATCTTGTCTTCATTTCTCTTTCCACGATGCTAATGTTGCAGATATCTGAAGTCTTCATTGCCCACAGAATTATCTTGATGTCTTCTGCTATATTTCCTTTGCTGCATATTTTTGTGTCAAGCAATTTGCACAGGGTTATATAAAAAGAAGGTACCTCATAATCTATGAAATGGGACTGAAAGCATACATCTCAATTGTAAGCACACAAATTAGGAAAGATCTGTAGGAGAGCATAATAGGAAACTTCTCATATGTTCTCTGGGAAATCAGCACCATTTTAATGCCTATATTTTAATGGGTGCAGAAGAGAACAAAGAGGAAGGATGAGATGTCTGCCAGCAATTGAAGGGCTATGATCTCACTTGGATGACAGAAACAAGGTCAGATAGCTCGCACAACTGAAGGGCTGCAGTCTACTGGACAGTCTGGGATGCTGAACTGAGGGAGCTATCATTTATATGAGAAAGCAGAAGTGCGTGGAGCTCTGTCTCAGGTCACATGAGGAGCCAGCTGAGAATTTGTGGTTCAGCATGACTGGAAAGACCAGCACAGGCAATAATTCACCAATAATCTGCTGTGGCTCATATAAGGAAGATGAAGCAGAAACCTTATTCAGACACTGTAAGAAGCCTCATGTTCACAGACACTGGTGCTCACAAGTGGCTTTAGCACATCCATATCTGCTAGAAGAGCAGCACACTAGGGCATGAGCAAGCCAGAAGATTTATGGAATGTACTGATGACAGCTTCCTGGCACAGACAATTGAGAAGAAAATGCTGAATGATACTCATGTAGAAGTGACACAAATAAGCAAGGAAGAACTGGTTGGGGTCAGCCTTGGTTCCTCTGACTGTGAGATGGAGTTCAGGTACTTGAGAGGAGAAAGCAAACCAACTACTAGACTCCCAGCTCTGGGTTTGTGGAGAGTATACTTTGGCCTTTTCAGAGATCTGTTTGGAAGAATCCCAGATAAGAGGGCTCTGGAGAAAAGAGTGTTCTACAAGAGCTGATTAATTTTCAAAGATTGACCTGTCCAAGTTCAGCCCAAGGAGCAGGATATCAAGCACACTTGGGAGGAAACTTGCATGAATGAGCAAGCATCTGACACAATTCAGTCATTGAAGGTATACATATAAGGAATGCCTTCTAGGCATTCCTGAGAAACTACTTCTTTTTTCTTCAGTTTTAATAGAAATGGTGGTATGACTGAATAAAATTCCAGAAATCGTTGCTGAATGGTTGAGTAAGTGGAATAAAACTACTGATTAATGGTCCATTCTTTTTATGGTATCTGGAGAGTGAAGGACAGCACTTGACAATACCGTAGAGCCATGTCTTCCGAGGCAGTCTAGAACCCTCTGTAAGTCAGCATCAATTATATGGAGGTCTCAGTATAAATACTTTTAAAATAAACACTTCCATAGCTACAGTGCTTTAGAAATTACTGTAATGGTTGTCACCGGCTATCTTCACACAAGTTTGATTAGAACCAAAGTGGTTTCAAGCAAGTTCACAGGCTACAGAACAGACTTGCTTGAAGAAAAGAGGACTCAGTCTCAGCCTCAGTCTTGGATCCCAAATGTACCCTCAGCTGTGTTGAATGACTGGCACAACCATATGCTTTGAAAGGCTAGCATTCAGAATTCAACAAAATGAAATCAAGTAGACTTCCCTGCTTAATTTAATAAAAGCTTTTGAATTTATAATTGTGCTAAAATGTGACTTTTAGGATATCTCTACAAAGCTTAGAAAACAATCTGCTTTGCATTTCAGTATGATTTGTTACCATTTAAGAACAGCAGACTAGTGTGCATATATATACATACATGAAATTGTTACTTAAATGAGTGATGAACGATACAGAAATAACTTGTTTGCCATCAATTATTTAATTCAGTAATGAAATAATTACTCCAGAACCGATAAGCAGGTAAGGAGTTGTCAGAAAAACCAACGAGTGTCAAAACTTTAATTTTCTAGTCAGGAAATTAACTTCAACATGTCTACTTGCTTCTTGGCTTGTCTTCTCCTACTGTCTGAAAAGCCTGTTTCAGTACAAATCACTGCTCATTTTTATTTTGCATATGTGTGATGAATACCAACAAGCTTTGAAGAGATTTGAAATGTTTGTTTACACTTTCCTCCACAGGCAGATACTCTTTTCAGGAATTTTGCCTAATTAGTAATTTTAGATTCAACTCTTTTTAGTTTAATCAATAAGATAACCCTACTCTTCTGGGTATAGACCTATGTATGATTTACTTTTTTCACATATAAGAATAGAACTTTTCTTGAAAAATTACCTAAACAAACAGATCACATCCATTTCTTTTGGTTTGGTTTGATCTGCTTTGTTTAGGGATTGGAATGCAAAATATTCCTATCTTGTACTCAATATGTGTAATTTCCCTTCTAATATTCTTTGGTTCTTTTCTCTTCAGACTTTCTGTATCTTTTGAAACTCAGTTATTTCTTCTGGTGGGTTTATACGATACATTGTTGACACCTAAGCTTCCAAAGAGATAATGAGGAGAAATAAGCACTTCAAAAGTGGAAATTGTCTGTCTTCTTTTCACTGTATCCTTTTACAAAGGGGACATAAATATCTATGCACATTTGCAGAAATTCCAGTGTCACAGGCTTAAAGCAGTGACATTCAAAAGTTCCCTAGGGTTAGGAATATTCTATCCAACATACCCCTGTACTCCCAAATTTATTTTCTTGCTGCTTTTAAGAGTTATCTTTCTTCTGTCTTCAAAAAAATGTTCTGCCTAATTTGTTCTCTTGTACTTACCTTACTTATTTCTCTTAGTCTTACAAATTCTGTTACTTGGGTCACTGTTGTCATGTTTTCCTGTTTCTTCCAATCTTTGCACTATTGGTGTTTACAAGACTCACATGCATATGAATCTTATATGTGGCTCTAATGTTATAAGATGCTAACATACTGCAGTGGTTTTTGTCACACTGTCAGTAGTGTGACCACACTATCAGTATATTGTGCTTAAAGTAAATCCTGGTTATCGTAATTATAATTTATAGGTATAATGGACCTCTGTTTTTGCTACATACTATTTGTTTTCATTCTCTTAGGATTTTAAATTCCACATTCTCATGGCCACTGCAGTTTAAACTGCTCTTGAGCTTTACACCTTCATCAGCATTTCATGATTTGTGACTAAAATCTGTAACAGTTGTTCCAAATTACTCATCAATCATGTACATCAAGAAATTGTCTGCAAAACATTTCAGAAATCTCTTATATTGTTTGTCCACAACCCTTTGAACAGAAAGTGAAGAGAAATGCAATTGTGAGGATTTTTTTGAGTCATTTAAAGAAGATTTAATCTAACTCTTCCATATCAGGTTTTTGCAACTCATTAGCACTCATTTTGGTCTACCTTCTTATCCTGAAGCAGCTGGTTCCCATTTCCAGTTTTTCTCCACTGTAAACAATGAAGATGCATTGAGTGTAAGCCCTCCTCCTCAAATTTTTCACCTGCTTTCCTGAAAACTTTGCGCTCAGACGTTAAGGCTCCACCCATGTAATTTGTTCCACCTCCTCTCTGTAATCCCAATGAGGTCAAAGCTCTGCAGCTATGGAGAGATTTTTAGCTTCTCTTTCTCATTTTCCATGCTGCATGGGTTTGGGTGAAGGTATTTGAGATGGATCCAGACATGCTGCTTTCACAGGAAAAATGAAGGAGCCTTCACCACCATGCAGAACTCCATACAGTTCTTTATTGTCACTCCATGTCTTTGCTTTTTTTCAGATTATGACAGCCCCTTTCCTGTTGCACCTACTTCAGCCTTTCATCCCATTTGTCAAATGGATCCTGCCCCTTGTAGTCAGTCATCTTTCCTCATAGAGACTCCCATGATTTTAATACATAAAACTCTGTCTAGTCACCTGACCAAGTGATAATATGCCAGCGCATTCACTTCTGCCTCAGATTTTTCCCCTTACTGGAGAGACTAAGACCACCACCTGGGCCTCCAGATGGAGTAACCTTTCCTACTGCTCCCTGTCCTTTGCCTCTCTCCTGTTGCCAGAAGTCTGCAATACTTGTTATGTGTAGGGCTGCCCTGGCAGTAGCATTGATGGCTATATGGATGAACAGTAATGGGAATAGTTGCACAAGTCTTGCCAGTCTCTCTTTGAGTTCGGGAAGGCAATCAAGTGTCAAGCAGAAAATCTGAAACATCAGTTTAGATCAACAGGTGGGTGCCTCCATTTGCCATGAGAGGGCATCCCCTGTGATTGTCATCCTCTTTGTGACAGTCAGTTCAGGTTGAGACGCCTCTGATACCTGCTTCACAGGAGGTTATCTTCCTCACCCATTCCAAGGGAATTACACCTGTATAGTAAACTGCAGAACAAGAAGCAGCTTTGCCATGTTGCCAGAAATAAAAAGTTTCTAGTCGTCTTCATTATGGGTCACTCCTTATTCTTAACCCACAATGAGTTCAATAACTTTAGGAAATAATCCCTTTGATCTGTAAAGTGTTTCGGGGAGATCTTGTTTAGTTGGCCACTCCCAGGTTGTCTCACTCTAATAATAAAAGTCTCACTGTTTTCCTCAATGGCCCTGGCAGCAGCCATCTTCTTTTCCACTAATGAGATGTCTCACATCCCTCTGTTCACCCTATGCTGTGTATTTTGGGTGATTATCCTTCATTCACACAGCCCAGCTGTCACCACCTTCATCGCAGTCTCGAGGAGGTTTTCTGGTCCCGTGTGCACCCTGGCTGCACTGTCTGCTGAGGAAAATTCTGTACTTGGGCCAGGAGGCTCAGCTTGCCATTGAGATGTATGGCTCAGTATAGATATATAGTGTAGTGTATTGCATACATTATTGCCAAAGTGTTCATGAAAGAGAATAACATCCCAGGGAAAATGCTCTTGATACATAGATATCCTGGTGGAAAAAGCCACAGTTTTCTTTGACTTGCATATTTTTTTGTGAAGGACTTTCTTAAATTAATGTTTCTCACACTATTTATTGAGCAGACTGTTGCAGTTTATATCAAAAACTCATTTAAAATACAGGTTATTTAAAGCAGATAGAAGATCTTTCTATCTCTCATTCATCTTTCTGAGTGAAAATTAGCATAATTCTAACACAAACCCAACAAAAAGTATTTTACTGAAACTAATATGATGTGTGGTGCATATATAATTATGATTTTCAGCTTTAGAAAACAGTTTAATACACAGTGCAAATCAGTTTTTCTTTCACAGACATGAAATTTTTTTGCAGTAAATGAAAAGACAGATTTTCATGCTCCATTGCTAAGCTTAATAAAGCAGACATATTGGAAATACTGTAGAGTACTTTTTCTTTGGAAATATTTATGAACAGCAAAAACTATACACAGAAGTTGACATATTGGTCTGGAGTTTTTTAAGGATCTGTACTTTTATTAGTTGTAAATCCAGATAGATCACACCTACAAGAAAAAATATGAACAGATAGAGTAAATTTGTCCCTCAGTTTGTCTCAGAAAGCACGGTCATAATTTGCTTTCAGTTTTTGATAACCATCATTTTGAAGATTTGATTGTCTAATTGCAGTGTCAACAATAGTCTTGAAAATATCATACAATTGATTTAAGCTAAAGGTCATTGATAACTGTCATTTCCCTGAAAGATGTAAAGACATTTAGTTTACCTTTCACATTATTAATCAGAAACTAGCAGATGATTAAGATCCTAAGTCTATTCCTCCCTGCCACTCATCTCAGTAAGAATGGTTTTATCATGGCTGAGGCCACAATCCCATTTACATGATCACTGTCACTCTTAGATACCTAGCAGTGTCAAGAGGGTAAGGGATGGGGGAATAAGATGCTGCAATATAACTCAGAAACACCCTGCAAACTGAAGAAATCCTATGTGTCCTTCAAACCAAATAGGGTTTTTATTTTGTGTGGAATAATCATTCACATCAGTTATGTGAATTATGAAAAATATTGACAACAAACCTATGCCTTCTGCCTTTTTACCCTGCACTTTTTCGCTGCAGCCTACACTGCAGAAAAGCTAAATGACAGGGTCTTCTGTAGCCAAAACAGATACCTCAAAGCATGAATATGTGCCTGTTGTTACGTTCCTAGGAGATTTTCATGCTAAATGGAGAGGAACTTATATGGTATAGCCCCCTACAGGTTAGTCAGCTTTAGAAAATTAGCAGATAGGAATGCTTGTGGGTAATCAGGAGAATTTGGCACCTGAGTCCTTGTATTGTCAGGATTTTCATGGATTAGATTATTTTCCCTTTTCATGCTAAAGTCATTTTACCTTGCAGGCTTATTTCTATATTACCTGTGTTTCCAGACAAAATCTCTAAAATCTTGTGATGACTAATAACTGTTGTTTTCCTGACTACAGAATTAACAAATTGACAAAATGAATCTTTTTCTAAAGCTGCTTTATACAGACTAGTTTGGCATAAAAGAAAATACAAGAAGATTAAAATTGCAGGAAACATTGTTTTGACTTCTGAGCTTTAAATATACAGGTGACTAAAAAACAGGTTAAAAATATATGAATTATCATGTAAAGTACATATATATTTAATTTCACAAAAGTGCTAGCATCAATTTGATTAAGAGAAAATAAACTTTGTTTTAGTATTTTGTGGTAGGTATTGTTTTCAGTTTCAGTGAATTGAAACAAAATCAATAAAAATACATTGTCAGTTTTTGATTTCCATGGAATGTAGAAGTAGAACATGAAAACAAATGAGAAAAAACCCATAACTTGGCAACAATCATTCAGTCTTATGGATTTTCTCCTTTATGCAATCATACCTGGTGTTACCAAAAGAAATAATACTTATGTTTAAGGGTAACCGTCACAGTGTTCGTAGAGAACAGAAACTATCTCAGAGGACAGCCAAGGGATCAGACACAGACAGAACGGGTTTAGGAAAGGCAGATCCTCCTGCCTGATCTCCTTTTATGGCCAGGGGACCTGCCTAAGAGTTGAGGGCAAAACTGTGGATGTTGTGTATCTGGAAATTCAGCAAAGCCTTTGTCAAGGTCTCCCATAGCATTCTCCTGGAAAAGCTGTCTGCCCATAGCTTGGACAGGTTTTCTCTTTGCTGGATGGCTGTGCCCAGAGAGTGGTGATGAATGGTCCTGCGTCCAGTTGGAGGCCAGTCATTAACAGGGTTTCCCAGACCTCAGTGTTGAGCACAGCCTATTTAATATCTTTATTGATGATCTAGGTAAGGGGTTTGAGTCCACTGTCAGTAATTTCACAGACAAACCAAGCTGAGTAGCAGAGTTGATCTGCTGGAGGGTAGGAAGGCTCTGCAAAGGGATCTGGACAGGCTGGCTAGGTGAGTTAAATCTGTTAGTATGAAGTTCAACAAGGCCAAGTTCCAGGTCCTCCACTTTGGTCACAACGATCCCATGCAGGACTACAGGCTGAATGAAACATGTCTGGAAAGCTTTCCAGTGGAAAAGAGCCTGGTAGCCCTGGCTGAAAATCAGCTCAAAATGAGCCAGCAGTATGCCCAGATGGCCAAGAAGGCCAATTACTACTTGGCCTGTGTCAGTAATAATGTGGCCAGGAGCACCAGGCCAGTGATTGTTTCCCTGTAGTCAGAACTGCTGAGGACACACCATGAATTCTGTTTACAGGTCTGGTCCCTCACTACAACAGAGACATTGAGGAGCTGGAATGCATCCAGAGAAGGACATCAGAGCTCATGAAGGGCCCAGAAAGAAAGTCTTATGAAAAGCAGTGAAGGAACTGGGATTGTTTAGCCTGGAGAAAAGGAAACTTAGAGGGACCTTTTTGACATCTACAATTTCCTGAAAAGAGGGTGTAGTAAGGTGGCAGTTGGCCTTTTCTCCCAGACAGTTGGTGACAACATGAGAGGACATAGCCTCAAGCTGCATCAGGGGACATTCAGGCAGACATCAGGAGAAATTTCTTCATGGAAAGAGGGCTTAAGCGCTAGAATAGGCTACCTAAGGAAGGGATTGAATCACCACCCCTAGAGTCATTAAAGAAATTACTGGATATGGCACTTTAATGCCATGGTCTAATTGACAAGATAATGCTCTGTCAAAGGTTGAGCTCAGTGACCTCAGAGGTCTTTTCCAACATAAATGATTCAGTGATTTTGAAACAAAATGCAGACCAAATAAATATACCGATAAATCTAATTAATAAAATTTTGCATTTCTGCATCTGAGTTAGTAATCTTAGATTCTTTTTATAGCGAGTGGAAACAAAGGCAAACTTACAGATTGCCAATCATCTCATCCTACTATAGATTATTTAAAGCAAATAAGTTGTGACTCACTTCTCTTCATTAGCTACAAAGACAGCTTATAATGACTGGCTCAAATGTACATATCTCTATGTTGACACTTCGTGGTTGACTGAGTTGCTTAGGGGTGACTAAGTTGCTAAAGATAGATATCTAATGTCAGTTAAGATGCCGCAGGATGCTGAAGACATCTGCACAAAGCTGGCAGATATAACGAAGGACTTATGGGAGACCAGTGGTTTTCTAGTTTAGTAGCTGGAGCTGAGGAGAGATAGAGTAGTGCATTTCAAATGGGAATAAATTCAGATGTTTAGGCAATTATACCAAGTTTGTAAAATTAGACAAACTGAATTGCCAGCCCTTCTATCATGAAAAGGAAAGTTGAGACTGTACGCAGTGTTACAAATCAAATATTCTGATAAAATTAATTTGACTGGAAAATATGTTGTTAAAGACTGAGTAACCTAAAAGGGCCTTGAGGTGTACTAATTGCCAGTGAGGGTCTAAACAATCTCCTGTAGTCAATGTAGATGTACTTCAGTAGAGTCAAGTGATTTGTCTTGTCCTGAATTAGGCTCTAAGGATTCTATTCAGTTGCCCCGTGCTAGTACCTGGTAACTTCCAAGACAACAGGTTTGCTAAAAATAATTCTAACACAGACAGCAACTCTAAAGCCAGGCATCAAGGCAGTGTGTGTGCCATTCTGGACAACTGAAAGCCTGGAAAAATGCCCTGGAACAAGCTAGATGATAATATATGTATCTGTGGGCAAATGGAGCCCTCAGTGTCAAGTTAGCGGGCTTATCTCATTTATAGGGAAGAAGAAGGAAGTGAAAAGAAGGAATTAAAGAAGGAAAAGGGAATAGAACAAGAGGAATGAAAAGGTGGTACAGTACAAAACAGTTAATGATTTAAAGGACTACAGGTTTCAAGATCTAATTTGTTAGATTTTTTTTTGACATTTTTGACATTTTCCGCTTTCCACTTTCTCACTGTCCTGAAATGAGACTGCTGGAAAAAAAACCTGTTCAAACATGAACAACCAAACACACACATATTAAAAAAAACTCCCAGAAACCACACAAACAAATCCCTGTTTTTCCTATTTATATTTCTGAGAAGGATTTGTTCCCCAAAAGAGCTGTCATTTTCTGATTGTTTGGTTTGGGTTATTTAATAGTCTTTGTTCTAAAAATGTTTTTGTGTTTTCTAGAATGATGTATTTCTTCTGTTGACTTGGGTGTTTAGTTATTTTATGAGGATGGGATTTGTGTGTTTCATATTTATTATACTACAAAGCTGAATCCACATCACACTCCATGGGATTAATTCACAGTCACCAAAGCTTCTTCATTCTTTCATGACAGAATTTTTGTTCCAAAACATTTTCAAAATTTACAAAGAAGTTAAAAAAATTAGAGTGGAACTGATATATTGAGGAATAAGAGGTAAGAAATGTAATTATTTAAGGTGCATGTCTATTTCTCCAACTGTGTTCTACTACACCCATAGTAAGAACAGATGGATTTTTATGTTGTATCTGTTCCATAGAGTTTGTTCTATCTTGATCAAAGTAAAGGAAAAACACCTCCCCCACCTCACCCCTCCATTTTAGTACAAACATGTGATTGGTGTCCACAAATTAATCTCAACTTTTTTCTTATATATTAATGACTCTGAAAGTTGAATAGTGGAACAATGTGCAGATTTTTTCCTTTTCAAAATAATAAGGGGGAACATTTTTTTGTTATTATTATAGCCTTTGTAAATGTTGCAAAGATGAAAATTTGAAATGTATTTATTTTACCTTTTAGTCACAAAGTAGAAAAGTGAAATAGTAAGGCCAGAGATTCCAAAATAAGTTTCTAAATTCATTGAACACTCTAAAATTCATAATATTTCAATAATAATCCATGACTGAAGAATGATTATATATTTTTCTTTTTTTAGCCCTTCCAGAATTCATTATTTATTAAAAATTACAATGACTCATGATCTTGTATGCATGTAAGTATGGATATTAAAAGTATTTATTTTCAGAACGTTCTGGAACAAGAAAAGGTGAAGTAAAACTCCTACTTAAATTGCTACCAACAATTTCTTGCCGATTTTGTCTGAGATCTTTGGTGACAATAAATAATCCCCACAACATGACTCCCTTCATCTAAGATTTACTTAGTTTCAGGTGTACAGACTGTCCTACATTTCTGAAAGGACATCACCCACAGGGAGAAGGATTAATGTAAGCCAGTGAAAAGAAACTCACTGAGATAAAGAATAAAATATCAGCAAATAATATACATCACTTCTTTCAGAGAATGTGTTATTTATTTCCATTTAAAAAATTTCCTAATATCCCTGAAAAATTGACAGAATTTTTAATTCTTTTATTTTGCTAACAGTTTAAATGCAGGATAGATTTATTCAAGGAGCTAAAATTACTTTCTTTGAAATGTGAAGTTTTATAGTTAATAATATCCTTAACACTTGAAATTTTACTAATCTTCTTTGTTTAGGATTTCCATTTCAAGTGTGTAAGTGCCATAAAAATAAGTTCACAGGAAAAACAAAATCCTCACTGAGCTAACTTGATTATGTTTGTCATTTTTAGGCAAGTTTCAGATTATTGAACTGCAGTTCTCTGTTTTTATGGATAATGTACATTTTTACTACAAAGAAAATGTCAATGGAAATTAATAAGGGCATCAGTGTACTGGCCTGTTAGAATTTTTTTTTTTTTTGGTGAAAAATACTATATTGGCTATTGCAAAAACTTAACCTTCAAAAAATTTTTTTGTCTTTTATAAATCATATATACCAATTAGTTGTCCTTTTCTAATTTCTTTTTGATGTTCCTGTTACTGTAATTTAAGAAAACTCCTTTGTCTCATATGCTTTAACATTTTCCAGGTTTTATTTCCTTGACTGTCTAATCTGTTTCTTTTCTCAGAGGACTATAAATTGCTGCAGCTGAACATTTTAGTATTAAATGAGGTGACATGATCTGAACAAGAAAGTTTGGTGTCAAGATGATCATTATCTAGCAGGTGAATGGGGAGAATAGCAGACATTTGGGCTACATAGCTGTTAGCAATTATACTGAAGTTAATTTTGGGAATTGCAATATATTGTCCTCAAAAAGCAATGGTTTTTTACAAGACTTCTCATCAAAGTATGCAATTTGGCAGATAAGGGTTTGTTTGGGTCTTTTTTAAATTCCTAAATACCAAGTTAAATAGCTAAATGACCAAGGAAGAACTAAATTATTAAACATTCTATTAAACTTGGTAAACTGTCTTATTTTACAAAAGAAATGCATACAGACATACATGCTTAATGTTTCTATAAATTCCTGTACAAAACCTTGAGCAAAACTTGGG
>PYHW01009760.1:110618-131730 GCA_013186435.1 Turdus rufiventris
GGAAGGAAGGAAGGAAGGAAGGAAGGAAGGAAGGAAGGAAGGAAGGAAGGAAGGAAGGAAGGAAGGAAGGAAGGAAGGAAAAGAAAGGGCAATCATGAGACTGTTTATAAAGTGTTTGTAAGCTTTGCTGTTAATAAGGCAGTCAGAGACAAAAGGGGATACACCATAACCAAAGAAAGTCATCCTTCTTCCGGACTTCTGCTCACCATGGAATGATATTTGTTCTCTCAGATGTATAAAACTAATTTCTTTTTGGTGTCTAAACAAAGCCTAGGTTTTAACATGATCATTTAATATTATGGAGATATAATACTACATTTTAAACTCACAAGCAGAATTCTTATACTGTGACATCAGTTTCATCATGAAGCGAAAATGTAGATGGGTTTTACAGGGGAAAGTCTGCAATGAAAGATTGTTCTTTGCTTTCAAATTCAGGTCAAATTATTTTTTATTTTTCATATGTCTGAATAACCAAGCACAAAGAAATGGCAGGATTAAAGATAAATGTCTCTCAAATAGAAGAAACATTGGGACAATTTATTTTA
Source organism: Turdus rufiventris (assembly GCA_013186435.1). Lineage (NCBI taxonomy): Eukaryota > Metazoa > Chordata > Aves > Passeriformes > Turdidae > Turdus > Turdus rufiventris. Next base: position 111,167 of record PYHW01009760.1, read on the forward strand.
TAATTCTTCTGATATATTAGCATGAAACATATAAAGCTACAAAAACCTTGCTGAAGTCAAATATGGACCTTAAATGAGTTTTAGAATTGAATTGAATCAAATGTGCAGATGCAATGTGTGGAATTGAAATTGCAAGCAAGAAGGAAGAACAATTTTACAAAGAAGTTTCCCTGACCTAAAAGAATAATTAATAACTTTATAATTATATTATGACTAAGCATGCATTTTACAATTTTAAGAAAGCTGCATAAAATGAAATTGGAGTGCTTGGCATATTGAAAGTCCAGACAAAAACTAAGAATATACCAAATTATTAAGTCAAGCTGCACCTCAGAAGGTAAGTAAAATAAATGATTTCTTTGCAGTTATAAATATATATAAATATCTATATCATGTGTAACTATGTCTAAAAAGGACCACAAGGAAACCCCACATGAAAAAGACATTATGGATCCTAGATCTAAAAAGTAAATGCATAATGATATGAATAGATACAACACCAAATAAATGACTAAGAAATAGGTATATTAGCTGATCTTCTTTCAGATGTGGGAATATTTCCCAGTTTCTGAAACCTCCTGCTGGCCATAGAATTCATGGAAATCACCAGTCAGGACGTTGTTATACAATGAACCAAAGAGAGGCAGAAGTATAGAACTAGGTTCAATGCCAATCCCATCAGAAACAGTGGTAACTTATGAGATAATATATCTGAGAAGGGAAAACGTTATGGCACAAAAGTACATTTCAGGGGAGTGGTAATATGTAGAGAAACAACCCTGCAGACACCAAGGTCTGTGAAAGATGGGAAGCAGATGCTCCAGAGACCCGAGTAAAGATTCCCCTCCATCCTGTGGTGCAGACTATGATGAGGTAGTTGTATCCTGGCACCAGAGATCCACCTACACGCCATGGACAGCCCCACACCAGAGCAGGTGATGCCTGAAGGACATTGTTACTCTGTGGAAAATCCAAAATGGAGCAAGTTTCTTGCCAAGATCTGTGACCTCATGGAGGACTTACGCCACAGCAGTCTGTTCTGTAGGGCTGCACCCTGTGGAAGAGACCCTGCTGGAGCAGTTTGTGAAGAACTGCAGCCTGTGGGAAGGACTGACAGTGGAGAGTTTCATGGTGGCCTGTCTCTCATGGCAGGGACCCCATGCATGACAGGGGACGAGTCTGAGGAGTTCTCCTCCTGAAGAGGAGGGATTGGTAGAGGCATGTGATGAATTAGTTGCAGCCCCTATCTCCCTGTGCTGCTAGTGGGGAAAACATAGAAAACTCAAAAGTGAAGTTCAGGAAGAAGGAACAGATGTAGGAAAGTTTTAAGATTTGGTGGTTTCTTTCTCATTACCCTATTCTTAACTGATCAGTTTATCTGAGTCAAGTCTTTTTTTCCCATAATGGAAATTGGTGAGTGATCTCTCCCTGTCCTTATTTTGACCCATATGTTTTTGTTATTTTTTTATTCCCCGTTCAGCTTGGGAGGGGGAATGATAGAGCAGCATTGGTCAGCATATGGCATCCAGTCAAGGTCAACCCACTAGAGTTTGTTATAAAAGTGAATTTGAGTTGTTGTTGGTTCAAGGAAGGAATATTCTTATGTTCAGAAGAAAGGAAAACATTCAGTTGAGGAGAAAATAATCTTAGTATTCTTAGTTTAACAATTTAAATTTTTGAGGGAAATATAATGGGCGCCTTTAAGTACACATGGGTTAAACCCTAGTGACAAAAATTTCTATTTGGAGTGATAAACCATGTTGATACAAGAATGTATCAGTATATACATTTGTACTGGAAATAAAATTAAAGTTTCTGAACAATGGAGGTGAAAGTAATCCACTACTAGATGTTGAAAAACAAGTTTATATTAAAATCTAGATGGCTTATCCCCAGTAGTTATTTTTATCTTTAACTAGAATATAACTGGAGTTAAAGACATAAGAGATTCCATCTGGCACCCTATACACTTGAATAGAAAAGTAAAAATATGACTGCTGTGGAAGAGGAGAAGATGAAGAAAACCAGTTCTATATAATTTTTAACTTCTTTTACTAAAACCATCCTGTGTCTGCAGTCTCCTTCTACTACACATCTACACAGCAAATAATCAAAGTTAGTAAGAGTCTGCAGTAGTCTCCTGTACTCATTTCCAGAGCAGGATGGAAAAGCCCAGTTCATTTAATTATGTACTCAGAAATAATAAAGAAGGGGAAGTGAACTTAGCTTGCACTAAAAATTTACTTTAAAAAGATCCCAAACTTGTAAGTCACAAGTCTGCAACTTAAGTGATGGTTATGTTTTGGTTTATCTTGTTTTAAATCTTTTTATTTGTATTTACTATGCATATATTAATATATTAAATTTGTGTGTTTGTACTTAAAGCATTTTTGACAGTTCAGTAGAATCTATTATTGAAAATATTGTATCAGTATCAGACAGATGCACATAGGAAGTAAGACAACTGGGAAAGATTAGCTGAAGTGTGTGAAAGGAAGGATAGATGCCGCCCCTTCATTTTCTGTGTCAATTGTACCTTGGAAGTAAGAACAAAATCAGAGATTAAAAACAGCACAGCTTGTCATAGTTTGCTAATGTCATGGTTGCAAGTAAAGTAAAACCTGAAATTTCCTTGTAATCTTGCTAGTTTTATATGGTTTGTCAGCTGTGTTTTATCTAAAGGAACATAATCATGTTTAAGAGTGCTTTCTACCTAAAATGGTGCACTGTATCTCAAGTTAAGATCTGCTTTGGGAAAATTAGCATATAATGCAAAACTAATAATGAAGAAAAAGATATTAAATTATTTTTTAAAAATTCAAATGAATCTCAAGCAAATAGAGAAATTTGCAGTATTTGGGTAACTAACACTCATAGCATTCAATAAAGGATGAAATAACTAGGGCTAAGAAACACTTGGTGAGTAATTATACTCCTTTTTACACAACGTAAAATTAGGAATAACCACTAGAAAACAATTAATTGCATTATCTTAAAGCATATACATTTCTGCTCATCATAAATTGAATCATGGATCTTTGATAAAGAGATTTTTAATAATTATTATTTTTTAATAGTAGATATGAGTCAATTTGAATCATTAGTCCAAACATTGCTCAAAGACATTGACTTTCCTTGTATCTATATTAATCTGCTGGGCTGCTAAGCATTATCTTGGTAGTCTTCACAGTGAATTTTGCATCCATGGTTGATGGGGGACTGGATAGGAACCCATGGGAACCTCAGCTCTCTCATTACCTGCTGCCAAGCTTTTAATTTGTACCAGCTTGCTTCATGATGCATTTCACAGTAGTTTCAAGATAGTCTTGTTTTCTTGCCATAATACTCTAGCAAAGTTTTGTGTCTGTATTGATCAGTCGCATTCTTTATTTTAAATTGTTATAACTTCTTTAAAGATTTTAGTTCATCCAGTGTATGCTAATTTTTCCATTTCCTAAAACCTCTTTCTTAAACTTGTCTTTATAAGACACCTACTTACAAAACTATTTCATTTTTTCATAGGAAATAATGTTGCTGTTTTTCTTCTTTGGAGGCATCATCTGTAAGCAGATAACATTTTGTTTTATTGCCAATAATATATGAAACGAAGAACTGCAAGACTTCATCAGAGTCCAAAGGAGTTTAAGTTGGGAATTGAAAACTGCCAAAAACTAGACCAAAACAATGAAAAAAAAAGTGAATTTCTTTCAAAAAATAGGAGAAAAACTGGGCTTTCTGAGATACAGAAAGATTACAAAGTAGGTGATTTTGTTTCATTTCTGAACTTATCACAAACTGATGAAATTTGTTTTCTTCCTATGAATTTAAAAGAAAATATAAAAGATTGTTTGTCTACCTAAAGATGTCACTAAACTGTGCTTTTCAATTCTGTAAAGTAACAATCTTTGCAATTATGTTTTGTTATTTCAGTATAGCAATTTTTTCCCTCCAGTTAGGTATACAAAATGATCTTTACATCAATGAGGATTGGATATGACATTGCATGCCATGTAAATATTTCAAAAATGAAAGAAAAAAAACATGTTTTGAAATCTGAATACATAAATTACAAACCGTAGTACTTTATTAGCTTTCTGTTTTGACTACTTTTCCAATTTCACAAATTTTACATTTAAAATGTACATTTAAATATTTCACTCCTGAATAATCAGAGTACTATAGAGAATTTACTCGGTAATCTTCAAGTTAGTCAGCAGGGTTTTTAAAATTATGACTTTACAAGTCTTCTTTCTTATCAGTAATATCCTGATTTCTTTTCAGTCATTGGTTCTGAGGCACACAGTGCCCTTTTAGTCAGCTTCTATGACTGGTTGTATCTACTGATTCTGAAAGACCTGTGTTCCTCTTCTGACTCTTGATGCAAAGGTAATTATCCTGTTGACACATTTCCATATCTTTTGGTATGTTTTCTTTGCTTTCTTACTGGAGTCAAGCTATCTTCCAAGTTTGATATAGTTCCAAGTTTAATATGTGTTTGCTTTTCTTTGTGCACCCACACACAATACACATCCACACACACACATGCATGGACACATATATATATATATATATGTACAAATTTCAGAGGATTTTTCTCTTACACGTCTTTGCAAATTTCTTACCATATTATCTTTTCAGCTTTCTAACAAAACATCTACTTTCATATATAAGTGGCACTAAACTACTAAAATTCGTGAACAATTGTTTGCTTTGAACAAAAAGCCACAAAGAACAAACAACTCTCAGCAATAGGTAGCAAGAGCTCTTAAGCATTGGAAATTGTCACAGATTTTGTAATAACTTCACAAAAAAAATCCTCAAGATTATTCAATATATAGAATTTATAAATATATAGTGTATGTGTCTAATATATACTATATCAATATATAATATATTAACACAGAATCACAGAATCAATGGGTTGGAAGAAACCTTCAAGATCATTGAGTCCAACCCATTCCCTAATACCTCAACTAAATCAAGGCTATGATTTACTATATATAAATATTATATAAAAACATATATCACATAAATATTGCTTGCTTATGCAAAGAATATGGTAACACTGTAATCTTTGCTAACATTAGAATACACTAAAATTTATATAATGAAGGTACAGAATAGGACATAAGTAATCAATCTTTAATTTCAATTAAAGTCAAAGCTTTTGTGTAGTATCTAAGAATAAAATATATCCAGAGGCTTCTAAAGAGTAATTTGTCTCCATTAAAGAAAAATCCAGGAGGTTTTCACTTTATGGAGCTGAACAATGAACTGGTGATGAAGTTATATCTGATGATTTTCTTGGCAAGTCACTAAAGTCATTATACTCCCACCTGCATCAGAATTAGCTATTTGTGAGGATTGATTAGTTGTGCAGACTGACTACTTGAATAATCATGATCTTAAGTGAAATTGCAACTTCCTTTGATTTTCACAGAGAAAGAAAGAAAATTATTAAGAAAAATTAAGACCACAGATAATTTGCAAATGTCTGGTCTTATAGAGGTGATTTTATAGTTAAGAGTATGTTTCCTGTTTAATTTCGGTACAAATTAATGTGCTTAGGTTTGACTTTAATACCTAATTAACTTTCAAATTTGCAAACATTACTCATTCTGGAAGTACTGAATTTTCAGAGACTCCTTTGGTGATTCTTTCAAGACTTCCTAACCTAGAAAGGGATTTATCTAAGAAAATGTAAATATCTGCATATAACTGTTAATATTCACTTACAGGTCTTAATCTCATCCAGAAATTGGCTTCTAAAATTCAATAGATTAATCATTCTGTAGGAGTGTCTGGCTATGACTATGGTAACAATTTCAGATGTGCATATCTGTGGGCTGAATGTAATTGTTCATACAAAAGCACCTAATAACTTTTGAGATTAATCAGCACATCCCTCCTGAGAGAAGATTTCTGTACAATCTGTGCCAAATCTATCAGCCCTATGTGGCCTGTCTCAGAGAATTAAAAAGTATCTGGAAGGGCTCTGTGCAATGTATATTTCACTGAAGTTCCGTATTAAAATTCCCAATTTAGGTTTCTAATCATAAAGCTAGGTCTCAGCCTCCTAGTTACAGATTTTATCAGTATGAAGAATGGATTTTATTGAGCGAATCAAGTGAACAAATATAAATGTCTGCTTCTGATTCAAGATGAACCATAAAGTTATCTAAATTTTCTCACATAGAGATACCTACACATGAACTTTTTTTTTTTTTTTTTTTTTAAATAACTTTTAGGCTGAATTTCATTCCCTGGACTGGATAAAATAACTAAACAAAAATATTTAGTGATATTTTTCAAACTTTGCTTCCATCTGGTATCTCAAAATATAAATCTCTTGCAGGTCCTGCATCTTCTCTTTTGGACCTGTACTTGTATTCAGATGTGTATTACATATCGGATGAGATGAATATGAATGACTTAGGTATTATGATGTTCAGATACTAAACATCTGGGCTTACACAGAATTTAATGGGAAGAGGGGATTTTTCCACCGAAATGTGGAGACTCATACCCCACATTATTCTTGACCCTATAATACCTATCTATGAAGACTGAGTGCTTCCCATTTTTCAACCATATGTTTGCTGAAGACAGTGGGAAATCCTGTTACTCCAAATATATGAACAGTGTCAGATTATTTGGTATCCAGAAATATCTTTCCATTCTCTGAAGTTTCCAAGTATTCTGAGCTAGGCTTGTGATGGAGTAACAGGGAAAAAACGGAATTATTTTTGCTGTGAAAGAACTTGTTAAAGAAGTTGAAATTGGCATTTAGACCTGTCTTAAAGTAAAGGAATCAGAGCACACAGGCTCACCAGCAAATTTTAAGACATGAAAATAAAGCACTTAGATAAGATAGTCCTGTTTTGTATCCTTCCTGATGAAGCTGAAAGACTGCACATAGAGGAATAAAAAAAATTTTCTGTAATTCTTTGATAAACAACTTTGCTGACAGAGAAGCAGGAAGATCCTAGATCATGATTGATTGTAATACTACTGTTTATGTACAGTAATTTCACGATTATAAGCCACACCTGATTATAAACTGCACTTCCAGGTGTTGGCAACTTTTCGTTCTTTGTCCATATGTAAGCCGCACCTGATTATAAGCTGCACTTCGGGTTCGGACCAAAATTTTAGTCAAAATAGTGTGGCTTATAACCGTGAAATTACTGCACTTCAAGATTGTGAGGTTTTTTTTGCCCCTCAGATAAATACATGTAAATTCCTGAATCATGATTAAAATACAGGTAATTCTTTAAACCCTTTAAGGATTTAATCCATGTCACTTACTTTTATTACAATTTATTTTTCCATAAATGATGCATTCGTTACCTCAAGATGGTTTTAATTCAGCAACAGTGAGGGAAGTATTAAAAGGGAAGTTAGTAAAAATTTATCAAGCAAATTTGGAAACTAAGTGATTAGAAAATTCTTTGTTCTAGTACTCAGATCTCCCACTTAACTGATCTCCCAATCATAACAGATGTTTTCCTTATTGCATTATTATGATACGGGGAGAAAGCAACACTACTGACCATATTTCAAAATAAAAAATATCTCCAGGTACTATAACTGAGGCATAATTGAATAATATGAAGGGGAATGAGTTATGTAAATGCCCTGAGTAGACAGTAGTCTGTTCAGGAAACCTGCACTACCAGTAGAAGCAAAAGCAGAGCAGGCTCGTCGTCTGAGGCTGGCTGTCAAACAAGTTCCTGCTAATCCAACAGTTAGTAGCATGGAAATTTTTCTCTTGTTTTTATTCTGTTTATTTTTAAACAGGAATTTGTGGAAACAAAGTGATTTAATCTGCAGATCAAAGTGGTGCATAGGGCATAAATTTACAGGATGGTGCACACCACCTAAATCTAACCTCCACAAAGTTTTTTATAGCCATGGTTATAGGGAAAGGCATAGTATCATGTTCAATTTGCATGACCTAGCCTGCAAGTTGTATCAAGATCCATACCTAGCATACAAGGTGGAGATGTAAACCACACAGATAAGCAAGCTTATGTGTTCAGTATGGGCCTTTCTTTGCCATGCAGAGTCTCTAGTGAAAAAATGAACTGTCATGTTTAGGTGTGTCTCAAGATGGTTCTGAGGTAATAGCCAGTTAGGAGGCATTCCTACTTTAACTTCTCATATTTGATTTAGACAATTCAATTCAGTGATATTTAACAGAAAAGTCATTTGAAGTTCTTCCAGGATCAAACATTTGAGGGTTAGAGAATTAATTTCAGACTATTGACCACCAGAAATAAATGAAGATCCATATTCAGCTAAATTTAAATGCTAACAGTGTCAATGAGAAATGTTGAAACAATTGTTGAAATACAAATTCTTGTGTTGCCTTTTTTGTTTGGCTAGTTTTTGGGTTTTTATTTTTTTAAGATAGGAGATGCTTATCCCTAAAATCAATTTAGACATATAAGCCAAATAGTCTGAAACAGATTTTAAATTAAAGACTAAAATAGAAATCAGCATGTGGATGAATTAGGCTTTGTTATTCTAGGTTACTATTCCTTAATTTCCTTTTAATTAATAGGGTTTGGAGCGGCCCTGCATTGTTTTACTATTATTTTCACTACTATTGCTTACATTGATGATTCTGTGTTTACACATGAATACATACATTCCATTGATTTTTCTGATGCAAAATCTCTGATAGAGCAAAACTTATGAGACTGAGTGCTCAATGAAATATTTATGTTCTTCTGTTTACACTTATGAATCCAATTTTATCTCCAGGTGTTTATCAATTTAAATTGTTGCCTATCAGATTAGATTGGAAATACATAGAATTATTTAGCACTTGCTATATATTGTCTGATAAATCACGCTAGAAGTCTTGGACACAGTCATTGCTGACTTACTGAGAACTCAAGATTTTATGCCAATGTATTTAAATTTTATAATTAAAAATGTTTTGGCTCTTTCTTAAGAGAAATTTCTGAAAAACTATATTTCAGTTTTTCATATATTTATCTCCAAAAATCTTTTATCTTTTATTATTTGTTCTTCTGGTTAGAGAAATTTTCCCCAATAATTGTTCTTGATTAGTACACTGTTTCTTTGCTTATTTTCTCATCATTTCCTTTTTAGTAGTTATTTTATAGAAGAGATTTTCACAGTCTGTGTTGTGGCATTTACATTGCAAGTGTGTCTATTACCAGTTTCATATATCTACTGCATCGAACAAAATAAGAGATAGATTACTATGAGAGAAAAGCCTGCAAAAGCACTTGTTCCTTCCTTTAAAAAAAAAAAAATAAGATAGACGGAAAATAGTTCATATTAGTGTCAAGCTCAGACTTTTATTTGATTCTTTTCAGCATTAATTAGATCATTTCATAGTTTGAACTTATTTACCTGTTGATACAGTCTTTAATATGAACTAATTTTGACTTCAGTACTATTGCAACTTCAATTAACTCAGTAAAGTAATAGTAAAGCACAACAACAAGATGTTTCCTCTGTTGTGTTTTGCTATCAGATCCTTCCTAATAAAATCCATAAACAAATCTGTACTCTGAGTTCTAGTGAAATCTCAGAGGTAAATAAGACATCCTAATAATTTTTTTTAGACTTGTTGATTTGGATCTCAATATTAGATATTCAAGAAGATTTCAAATTTCGGTAATCACACTCTATACTCGGGAATCCTTTGAGGACTGCTAGGAAGAGGCAGGATCCACCTGGCCAAGAAGGAAAAAAGCATTTTTGCCAACAGGCCCACTCACACAGGGAGGACAGCTTTCAGGTAAGAACTGTATACATGTAGGAGAAGAAAATCCATACAGTTGAGAGGAAGTGGTGCACAGTATTGCAAACATGGGGTCATGGGGGAGTGTGGAGAAGTGTAATTTCTTATTGAACAAAATAAGGCTGAAGGGAGCCTACCTAAGTGTATGCATAAATAAAGTAGTGATGTGTTGGAGTCTGAAAAACAGAGGCCTCACAGAGTTCCTCAGAGAGAGATCAAAATGCAGGGTATGAATTAAAATAAAACCTTTGGATGGATTAAAGTATATTAAGCCACACAGACATAAAATAGAGGTGGAAGCTTAATTTTTAGGTAAGGAAATAAGTAAGTTTAAGTAAATAAGAATATGTTATAAGTGCCTTAAAAAATAAAAGCCCTAGACATCAGTGTAGAAAACAAGTCTTAAAAACAAGTCTCAGTGAAAGCCCAAAAACATAGTTCTAGATATTAATGTAGAAAACAAGTTTTATAAACAACTCTCAGTGAGAGCTCAAAAACATAGTCCTAGACTTCTGTGTAAAAAACAAGTCTCAGTGAGAGCTCCAAAACATGGTTTTAGACATAATAAAAATATAGTAAGAATTTTGCCTACATTTTTCAGATAGAAGAGATAGGCCACATTATAGCTAAACTTTCATGCTAAAAACTAGAATTCTGATAGGTTTAGAGGAAATTCTTCAGATTTGTGTTTTTAGCTCATTGGGTAATTTGTTAATTAGAATCCGTGCTTTGGAGTGAGAGCTCTCTCACACTCTCTTCCTCCACCATCATCACCTTCACTACCACCACATGAAGAAGAAGATGAACAAGAAGAAAAGAACAAAAAAAGAAAAGACCAGGGAGCATCTGCATCTCAAGGCTCTGTACCAGGCTGCAGCCTCTGCCTCTGCTCAGGACTCTGTACTAGGCTGCAACTTCAGCCTTCTCAGGGCTTTGCACCAGGAGCTGCTTCTATTTCTAATTGGGACTTTACTTCTATTTGGGACTCTATGATGAAAGCTTTTAGCCCGGACTTTAACACTTAGGACTTTTTGCCTTTTGAAACTGATGTGCTTTACAATAAACCACTTTATAGCAACAAATAACTGCTCAGCTCTTTTAAAAAGTACAACAATCCCGACAGTGACGAGAGGGCAGCATGATGGCAGAGGTTCTCACATGTTTTCTGGGAACTCATAATCCCCACATTCCTCTCTGAAATGCCTGTGTCCTCGTGTACAACATATAGGGAACATGGAATTAGGAACTAGATGTCTGGGGATAGTTGCAGTGCTGTGACCTCACTGGGATTTTAGGGATGGACATAAAATTTTTACAAAGGATGGGCAGAAAGGCATCAGGGAAACAGCCCTTTATTTGAGAAAATGGTGAGAATGCACAAAACTTTACCAAAAATTGAATGATAAACGAAGTAAAAGTTTATAGTTCAGCATTAATACACAGGCTAATGTGGAATTCATTGTGATGGGACTCTGCTAAAGACCACCTGCTCAGTAAAAGGTTGATAATTTCTTCCAATAACTGGCAGAAGTCTCACTTTCACATCACCTGATCTTATCCAGCATCATAGTTTTAGAAACATTCACATTGTGCAGATACACACTTAAAGAACCTGCATTGCTCTCTAGTAGGTCCAGCAACAAGTCAGTCTCCTATATATTTTTTCTTTCAGCTGTAGGAGAAATAATACAGAATAGCCTGGATACATCACTACTGTTTTAGCCATTTCAGCATTATGTTCATCAAGACTTCCTTTCCTGAAACACACCATTATGTGCACTTTATTGTGCTTACATGTTCCTTGTTCCGTCCTCTTGTTGTTAAAAATAGCACTGTCCAATATTTCCTCTTCCTTTTTGTTGAGTTTCTTCAAATTCTTCCACTGTTTTCTATTCACCATTGGGATAAGAAGGACAGTCTTTATATCTTGAAGGATGTCTAAATTCTTTGCTGAAATTTAAGGGCTTTTTGCCTTTGTATTGAGTTCCTACAAACCCTCTTTTTGTTACAGTAGTTCATCTTTTTGTTTGTCTGTTCTCTTTCAATAACATTTGAATGCTTTTACATATGTTCTACAAGGTTATGAACAAGACAGTTCAGTATAAATAGGTTTTAATTTTGTCAAGATTTATTGTAAAGGCTTTGTTTGTTTGTTTGTTTTTTAACAACAGTGATAGATTCTGAAAGCCAGATTGTCTTAATTGATACAAGACATCCCAGTTAAATTGGTTTGGTTGTTGGTTTGAGAGTGTAAAACACATTCCTGTAAAGGCCACAGTGACCTTTTGTCTTTCATTCAGTAAGGAATCAAAAGGCAACAACTGTAAGCTGAGCTCAGTTGCTAAGGCACATACTTTTCAACAAGAAAATCTATGTCATAGCATTTAATAAAGCAATGTTTAAGCACAGTTAGCCAGATTTCTGCATGTTCTTTCTACTGTGATTGAACAATGACAATTTGTTCCTGGCTGGCTCTCCCTACAGGAAAACAATCATTTGTCTGTGTTGGCTTTTTTTTTTCTAGAGTCTAATATTTGCTTTACTTTAAGGAACAGGTAGTAGCAGTTTATTTGGCTTTATGAGGAATAAATTGTGAGATTCAGGGAATAAATAAATAATGATGTGGCAAACTGTTATTTTTAAATGATAGTACCTTAACAAATATTTGGAAAATCCAGTGCACTAACCTAGCTATTTATTTTGGAAAATCCAATTTTAAGGTGAAGATTTATGTTAATCCATTTGTGAAAGAATGTATCCACTCTCAATTTCTTGTTCATCCCCAACCTTCTCAGTAGAGGGGACAGAGTGGGGAAACTGCAGGTGTTGTTCAGCAATGACAAAAAACTGCTGCTGTCACTGATCCTGTTTGATTAAAGCATCCAAAACACAGTGCCATACAGGCTGTAACGAAGAAAATTGCCCCCATCTCAGCTATACCTTGTACATTAAAATAGGCATGAAGGCTGAGACTTGGCTGTAAAAGCATGAGCAGCATGAGCATGAAGTAAAACTTAGAATATCTGAGCTCATCATGAGCGACCTTCTATGTGCTGTTAAGAATACTGAGTGCATCTCTGAGGCTCTCAGCTAGTTCTGGGAAGATAAATTTGATATCTTATACAATCTGAAATTTCACCAGATGCATGTTAGGTAATTTGATCCTATTGTAGATACCCATTTATTAGGTTGATCATGAGGTGTTTTTAGAACACTCAGAAACACATTAGAAAGGTGAATCACATACCTCACTTCTTAGGTAACCCTCTACAACCTTTATCGATTGGTTGTAAGTGCTCTGCAGACATAGCTACACATAGGTGAGATCTTTCAGTTACGAGAAAAATATGGAGTATAGCTGTGTTAATGGATTAATCCTCACTGTAACTAGAATTTTAATATTAGTAACATAATCACGATGCCATTTTAAAAATAATTTCCTTTAAAAAATGTGGTCTCCTTCAGAAAATCAATGCATGACTTTTATTAAATTCAGGAGTAATTTCAGGATTTTTTTTTGCTGTTTTAAAATTATATTTCCTTATAGAAATTATTCATCTTGCCTCCAAATTTTTATTTTGTTTAGGAAGAAGAATGTTAAACATTCTTATGTATGTGGTTAAAATGATGCTCTGTCTTGTAGTCAGTTGCTGTGTATGTAAAGTTCAGACAACATAGCATTAATTCTAGTGTCTATTATAGTTATTACTTCATGTCAGACTGTTAAGAATATAAGACAAAAAGACATTTGTTCACTACAGCTAAATAACATAGAAGAAAAGTCAACTGAACCTCTTTTGCTATGATTTCACAATTGATTATAAAAAAGGGTTTTTTTAAAGTGAATGTTGAGAGCATTTTATTTCAGGTTGGGAATTACGTTTTATTCCTTAAACACTGATATATACACCATGAAAACACAAAGTAAAAACCAAAATGGCCGTGTGATGATCCTACTTCCTCAAGACCAGTTAAAAAAACAGGTAAGAATCAGGGATTTTGAATATTTTATACAGTTAGGAATTCATATCAAGATCCTTTGCTTTTAGTCCAACAAAAAGTAATGAATACTACTGAAATAAGATCAAAAGATGTCTGAGTGAACAGTGTGTCTTAATGCAATGTGAACTTCTTTGCTTTCCAGTTCACAGACGATGAACAGTTCGCAGATGGAGGCAAGATCTGATTCAGGCTAATCTTTGTATCCTGGACTTCATGTACTAGATACATATGACTGAGAAATGAATCATTAGGCTACTCTAGGCCACTCTCAATATTACTCTAGCTGATAAAAATACAAAGATATGGACCCAGACACAAATGTCACCAGCTGTTACATTCCTACATTCTCAGTAGGAATTAAGAAAACGACAGCAAATTAGGCAGGAAAAAAAAGTATAAATGAAACAGAGAAGCAGTAGAAATTAGTGCAATTAAGTTTGCTGAATAGCACATTTTCAGGTCTGATTTACATTTCTAGGAGTATTTCAAGTCTTTAGAAATATTATTTTATAAGTTGTGATACTAAACAAAGGCTGCTTGTGAGAGTTATTTCCAAAATCCAGTTCTTCTCTCGAATGTGATAAGATTCTTAAGCAAGAACATCAGTGGAAACAACGAGACTAGTCCATGACAGGGTTATTGCTGGTCTTTTTTATCTTCTTTCTTTCCCCAGTATCATCTCCTAGGTACATTCCCTTGGCTCTTATCAGGGGCTCTTGTTCTGTGGAGCAAGAAAAGGAGTTTGAGTTGTGGGACTCACTTGGACGTGTTCATTCCCCTGCCCACAGTGGGATGAAGGAGACAATAAGAAGAGTAAAAATAAGAAAACTCATGGGTTGAGATTAAGACAATTCAAGAAGTGAAAGAAGAGGGAAAAAAAAAAGAAATTACAGAAAATAAATAATCCCATAAGCAGACTGATAACCTAACCAGTCTCTAATAGTCACCAGTTACCATTCTCTAACCAGTTACTAACAAGCAACTTGGAAGACAAAAACTTTCCACTCTGTTTTTTGATAATGATGCTATTTGGCGTGGAATACCTTTCTGGAAGGGGCACTATGAGAAACTGAGAAAGCTTTGATGTTATGAAAGCACTGTCCCACATATTAATAATATTGATTTAATGATAATAATGAAATGTTGGTGTGCTATCATGATAACTTCAGTCACAAATCTGAAACATAATATCATGCACATTGTTATGAGGAAACTTAACTTCATACAAGACAGACCCACTGCAATTTGAAATCTATATTCTTCTATTCTTTTTGAACCCAAGTATTTCTTTCCTCAGTCATCTTTCTGGTGGTTGAGTTGGGAAAATAATGTCTAATTTACCCTTTTTTTAGTGTTAAGTGGCCATGCAGCCATGAGTTGCAGAGCTAGATGAACAGCAAGCATGAGTATGATTCCAGACCAATGAAACAAGAAACTGCTTTCTGGATTGTTACATTTTTTTTTTACTTAGCATATGTGCATAAATAGTTCTACAAAAAACTGTTTCCTAAAATCTGGTTTACAGACTGCTTAATATAAGTGCAAAAATAACACTAGGAAAAAAAATTGATAAGGATTAGAATGCTTTTAGTCCAAATTACGCTACAAATCAACACAAAATGTGAAATTCATGAAGCTGGAGACTGTATAACTCACTTGGCTGTGGAAATGGGAATTTTTCTCTTTGATCTAAAGACTGCTTATTTGTTTTCTGCTACACTATTTTAAAAACTTTAAAAGTTAATAAAGGAAATAACAGGATCAAGGACCTTCTGTGTTTTCAGCAAAATGCTCGAATCATTTACCTATAGCCACTTTTTCTTTTATTCAATGGCTCTTGATCCATTAATTTTGCATAGTTTTTTACCCATAGCTGAGAAACCACAAGGAGATTGAAACAGCTCTCCTCACACTAATATAGTATTCATACAGAAATTAATAGAGCATCAGCCAGAGGCTAGACAGAATCACTTCACTAGAACTTCTCGGGTGCATATTTTGAAGCAAGTGAATTGAACTATTAGCTTCTTAATAACTGAACTATTAAATAGACTGTTAAATTGCACTTTGAAAAATGCAGAAATAATTGGAATTAAGCTTTTTGAACACAGCTTGCTTACAAAAATCTATATTCTGTAGATTATCACATTTGGCTTCTCACTGATCCCTGCTTTAATACACTTGGAAATTTCATCCCACAATTAGTAGCTCTTCTAAGTGAAGAGTATGTTTGTAGCTATCATCTATACTGGAGCTACATGGATTAAGATATTTGCATTAAATCTTTTCTTTTGTAGTTGGAATACAAAATTTAATTTTTCATTAAGTGAATATCCATTCTTCAATCTAAAGCTGAATTTCTGGTGCTCTTTGATATTTCAGTGGTTATTCTCCTGAATGTCCAGCTGTCAATCTGGCAGTTTGTATGTCTTCCATGACATAATTTTTAGCCTCCTGCAGTCATATGAAATATACCGAATATCTTCATACATCCCTATGAGGTACTTAAGGCAAAAAAAAAGAAGAACAGAAAGAAAGGATAGGAAGCTATGCCACATTCCATTGTAAATTATGTGACAAAATTATTTCCTTTATGTTGACTGTTATTGTTTTCACACCTGCAGGATTTAATTAGCCAAACACCAATATGATGCTGCCATGATGTATTGTTATTTGCATCTAAGTGTTTCTATTTACCAGAAATCATATAGGAGGCCTTTAAACTGCATCATATGAAATGAAATGAGATGCCTGTGAACCCTGCCCATATGGGGAGTTGCAGTTACCATCAAAAGAGAATAGTCACTTACGCATTTAATTTCATTAAGGACCCTAAAAGTTAAATTACCTAAGTGCTGTACTAAAGGCTCTATATTATTACTATAGCAGCAGAAGTATGTCACATTTTACTACTTATAAAGCATTCAACATGATTGCAGAAAATAAAAACAAATTACTATCAATTTTTACATGAATATTCATGGAAGTGAAAACCTACAAGTCAGGGATGTACAAAATTCCACACTAACTCATTACAACTAATATGAAAATTCTTGAGCTTTTGGGTGATTTTCTGTTTGCAATTTAAACAAAGACCAAGAGAATACATTGTGTGGAAATCATTAGAGATATTCATATGGGACACCAAACAGGCTTTGAAGCATTTTGTTTGCCACTAAAACATTCCACAACCCAGTACAGTAAAGTTTCCATATCTTCTCTACAAGCTTAATAGATGGAAATATGCCTGAAATTTTCTGTCTGTATCATTCCATGTTTGCCCATTTTAATGAAGCATTTTCTTAAATCATACACACACTCTCTTTTCCCCATAAATACTTAGAGGTTTTACTGGGGAACATAATTTCTAGGAATAACGTCTTCCAGAGCTAGGAAAGACTGAACATTGAGGGTTTTTTTGGACAATCAGAGAACGCAATTTTATTTTTTTAATGTTGTGAAAGATTTTTAATTTTTCAGATTGCTCAGCTTGATTCTTTCTCTGATAGAGAGGTATGAACAAGGTCTGCCTTGGCCTTCAACTTCTAGGGACTGGTGCAGAAGAAACCTTAACCTATTAAAATATTTAAGTATCCCTCCTTTGATCACCATATCCAGAAATTGCTATAAGCCCTTAGGATATGACTTTTTTTCCCTACATATAATCCAACCCCAAAATTTTGGGGGTTCAATACTAATTGCCTAAAACTTAGATGTTTACATGCAAGTATGTTTTAAATATCCTGTTGCCATATACGATGCCTTAGAATATCCAAGACATAAATATAGGACTAGCAGAGATGGCCAGGCAGAAAGAATAGTTAAGACACTTAGCAGCATGCGTGACAAGTGAAGGCTAAGCAGGACATTTGGATTTATTTAAAATAGCATTAAATACTTATATTACTCAGCACCTATACTTGGAAAGGTTTTTCTAGAGTCATTTCCTTTACCCACCCATTGATGTCCAATGTAGATTCATAAGGCAACTGAAGTAATCCTGGACCTCTATTAGATATGAGAAATTTAACAGACTCCTCCAAATTTTATAAGCTTCATCTAACCATTTTTTCTATATTTCCTCTGTTGTTTCCTTTAATAGTTTCCACATGCCATGATGAAATGAGCAGATCACTGCTATGATTGTAAAATTCCAAGCAGCTGTTTGTCCAAAAAAAAAAAAATAATATTAAGGTATAGATATTTTGTTCATAATTTATTAACTTGGAGCCAAGATGACATTTCAGTGATGCAGGATATCATTGCCTATTCAGTCTATGCTCAGGGTCTATCTTGTTACAGGTGACAGTAAACTGAACTGTAACACACCATCTTAAAAAGCTCAGCCCCAAACATAACTGGTTTATTTTATCTCCTTTTAAGGAAAGTTTTGCAGTAGTTGATGACAGTTACAAATCCTTTAAGTTTTTAAGTACACAAATGTTATCAAAAAGGCAATGAGAGATGGACTGCAGTCTTAATATTTCCTTGATGCTGCAGATGATATGATGATATTGTCTCTTTCCAAACAGCTTTCCTTGGCAGGAAACATTAAATGTCTCATGGTACATGTGCTATTCTCATTAAATATGTTTCTAGAGTTGATTTATCACTCAGAAGTTAAATACAGGTTACATGGAATGATTGTGGAGATAGTTGAAAGATTTATAGTTTTCAAATATATTGCAAAAGGAAATAGGAATGATGATTAACTCTCTCCAAGTAAGAGGCTGAAAAATGGGGATATATTCAACTGGGCATAGATGAACTGCATTTTTTTAAATTCACCTTGTGTATGGATACATGCGGTGTTTTTGTATTACTGTTTAGAGGATTTAATTTTTTATTTCCATGCCTGTTGCTTCTGGGGTGCTTGGAAATGTAGAATAAAATTGTCAGTATAATTCTGTATACTGTTTTCCTCTTCCCAGTAAGTGCCACAAAACTGAAAGTTTTGTAAGACACTGCATGTATGAGATACATTACTGAAAACCAAAAAAGTATAAAGCAATAAAAAAAGATTGATAAATACATAAGTGATCCAATACATCTTAGTGTTTCATTATCAAACACTTTTTAAAAATTAAATTTATGCAGTCAGGACTACACTACAAAACAGCATTTAGAAATTGATAAGTATGTAATGTAACTATTTTATTTGAATGTATTAATTTTAGGTAGAAAATGGCCGTTGACTGATGAAATGTCCAGCATTCAGTTTAGGAATTGTCATTTCATCATAAAAAATAGTTATTGCAGGTACCTGTTTCATCTACAGACATAAGACCTAACATAACTATATATAAAATAATCATACAGTATTTAATAAACACCCCATACAATATAATAAACACTAGCACAATAATTTACATTTAATTTCTAAATAATTTTGTGAATATTTTCCCCACATATCAATAATTGATTCAAATGAATACTGTAGAATGAATTGTAAGTAAAGGTTGAATTAGCAGTCAAATAAATATGAAAAGATATACAAAAAATGTGAGGCAATTTTAGTTCTGTTTTTCTGAAAATACTTAGACAACTTATTATACCAATGAGACTTCTGCTTTTTAAAATAAATACTGAAATATGAACTTCCAGAAAAAAATCACCTTAATTCTGAAATCTTTAGAGTTATGGCACTTTCATGAAATTATTTAGCTCCACGGTGGCACTTGTTATATGCCTCCAATTAGTAATGAATATGCAAGGACATTTGTACTAACAAAGGTAAACCAGTCCCTAGTGATCCGACAAAGTATTGAAAATAATATGTAACTGGCTGCTCACTCACAAAACTCTTGTGTACTACTTTTAGAAACCTGTCCAGATGCACCAAAAGGGACATTCTTGATGTTGCAAGAATGTATTATTTTTTTTTCCCATTTTCTAGGACTGTGTCCCTCCCACTTTGCAAGCACTAAAACAGATGACATTGCTGTCTATGGTAATAAGTATCTGAGGAAAATCCTTGCCCTTTCAAAGTATTCTTTGTCTCTTTCTTCACACAACTGTAAAAATGAAATGCTAGTAAATTCAACAATGCTTTGGAAATTATTTTGACTTTTTATACATATTGAACTCTCATAGTTCTTCTTCACAGATGCTGTTATTAAATGTAGGCAAAAATAGTTTTCACCCAAAAATCTTGGGAAGACTGGCAGAAGGGTTACAGATGTCTATCAGAAAGCTTTCCATTAGGAACTGGTTTTGTTTGATAATGACCGGAAAGATCGCTTCAGAGAAGTGTTAACCTCTATTTTTCTCTGCAAAACTGCAGTTAGTCTACCTGCCATTTTTAATATCATTATCTCTCAAGTGTAGTGGCCTTATGAGATGCACCTGCTACAGTAACAGCAAGGCTCAGGAACAAGCAAACAAAATAAATGCTTGAGGGGAATATCAGTGTAAAGCTGTTGAAATCAAGCTGGATAAAAGTGCTGTGGATTAAGTGAACCCTGTGTACCCAAGGGAATTATGGTACATTGCACCTGGAGCAGAATATAGAAGCACTCACAAACTGAAATTTTTAGCATCACTTTAAAATACTAAATAAAAGCGCTTACTGATCTTTCAGTGAAAACGTAGGCAGTATTCCTCTGGAGCTTATTAGAGTTCTTGTGCTGAAATTAAGGTTGATAATATTTTTCTTGCAATTTCTGAAACATAGCAATGTACTTGGAAATACCACTGGCATAGATATGACATGTCCACAAGTATTTTTCCTGATTCAATGATGTCTGAATCATTCATATGAAATTATTCCTTCCTTTCT
>PYHW01009760.1:135841-150558 GCA_013186435.1 Turdus rufiventris
GAGCCCCCTGTACAGGTTCCAAGGATGCCTTCTGAGCCCCCTGTACAGGCCCCAAGGAGGCCAGGGGAATACCCTGGGCTCCCACAGTGCTACAGCTTCTCCCAGCACTTTCCAGTTCACCCTTCAAACAACCTCCTGTCCCACCAGGTGAGACACACCGGGCCTGAGACCCACTGTGCCTTCACGTGGGTTCATTTTCATATCAAGAGTAAAAAACAAGATCACAGCTCAGAAAAAATCAAGCTGTTCTGTGGCAAAACAAGGAGTTGGAAATGGATAATAACGAGGGTTTTTTTTCCCTGCAGAGATGAAGAGTTAGTGCCAGATTGCTTGTGGAGAAGTCCTGTGGCTTCAATTTTGACAGGTTTACACGTCTACAGTGTTATCCTGATACTATCAGTAATATCTAATAGCAAAACAAATGTTGTAGACATTTTGTGCGTAAGTAACTTAAATCTGAGTTTATTTTAAAAAATAACAACTTCTCACTAGAACTAAGCAACTTTCGGAATCCTTTTTAAATCAATCAGAACATATATACATTTTCTAGTAGTGAAGGGGAAAAAAAGAGTTCTTGAAATATTTGATATTAACACCCACTCACAGAGACTGTGTTACTGGTGTAGTTCAGTCTTACACAGCTGTTTTTTTGAAGTCAAAGCAGGGATAGTCCTTGTTTTTTGCAGTTCCCTAGATTTAAATGTGGTCAGCTAACTAGCCACATGCTGAGTTTAAATTAATAAGTGACATACTTTGGATAACACTTTCCAGGCTTTTTTTTTATTAGCTCAGGCAGCATGTGATTTTCAATTTTGAATACATGAAAAAATATGGCTGGCTTGTAGATGGGTGAGCAAAAGCTGGGAGACAGTATGGCAGGGTGAATGGAATGGGCTGGAGGCAGAGGAAAGAACTACAGATACTGAATTTGGACTGGAAATTACTGTGAGCATTTAACAGTGTATGAAATCAAATTTACTTCTTCAATCTATGACATTTTTAGATCTGTATGCAACTTGATAGAAAATAATACTTATAATCCACTCAAAATATTTAGAGGGGATAATACCATGTGACATAAAACGAACTTAAAAAATCAACTAATCAACAACCCACCTTCAGTTGGAGAATCTTTTAATAAGAGCATCATCAGTTTTTGACTTTGTTGCTCCAGCCATCTCAACCCATCCAAAAAATATATTGATTTTCCTATGTTGAATTTTGAAGCATACAATAATAAAAAAAAGATTGATCCAGTAGGTAGTGTTGTTGATATTTTGTTGGGAATTCTTATTTAATTCTTATTTTGCCTTCATGTGAAATTTTTTTTAGTGTAGAATGCCAGGAATATTCAGCTACTTGCAGTGTTCTATACCCACAAATTTACATTAAATGCTCATTTTTGTTAATTATAAAATTTGCTTTGACTCATGCATCCAGACAACTCCCTCAGTCAATGCTATCAGATAGCAATGATTCATGTAATACTAATAAATGTAATCAACATTAATGAAAAATTCAAAACTTTGTTTCATTATAAAATTTTTCAACTATCAAGATTGTCAAATGGTCCTCTTCTAAATTTGCATTCCAGGAAACAGAAGTTTTCCAGCAGTTTTCTTAGGTTTTAAAGTCTTAGTATTTTTCATTGAAAAAAATCCATTCACAGATAGACATCTTCTATTCTGAAGTTAGCGATTGCAGTCAGTTAAGCAAACAATAATTTTAGTGGGCCACAAATTCATGTTTATACTTTGGGGGCACACAATTTTTAATTGAGGCAAACATAAAGAGCTTCTTTTCCCTTTTTAAAAAATTATTATAGTTTTAAAAATCTATAGAAAGAGAGAATTCTGTCAGGCAAAGGGCCTCAATTTTATTTTTCTAATTAAAAAAAAAAAAGTATGAGATGCATTATTAATACACAAACCCATATAAGAATCAGTTAAAATCCCCACTGTAAGTGCATGCATTCATGAAGTGTTGTATTTTCCTTCAAACTGAAAAAGACATGAACTACTTTAACATACCTAATTACATTTGCATGCTTCAAATTTGTCTGGTAAAAACTGTTCACAAAATTTTGAAGAAAGTTCTGTAGTCTGCCATATTATGCAGATAATTTGTAATGATGGTAAAAAAATCTTTTGGTTTAACTAGCCATTAAGTACATGAAGACATAAATCAACATGGGTGGGTGGAAAGTCTTCATTCAAGGAAGGTGTTAAGGAGAAAGCTGTGGCAAAGAATGAGGTTGATGTTTATGTCACTGAGTCCCTGTATGACTCTTCATTGCTACCCTTAATACTTACTCAAGAATTGATTTAATTTCTGATCATAAAGGATAAATCAGTCTAATTTCCCAGTTGGACAGCATGAATAATTTTGTGCCTTTGCTACCACTATATTTTTGCCTCGTTAATGCTGAATTTTTTGAGTCTTACTCACACAAACTCTGATGTGCTGAATTTCAGCAGCTGAGTGTCTGTTAGAAAGCCAGAAGCAGCTTTTTGATATGCTGCCCAGTGTTAACCCACAGGGGGCTGCTGTAGATTGTGCAATGGATCATGCAACAGCTGGGGATTGCTGGGACCATATGCCAGATGGAATTTTATCCAAAATGCCTATTGCAATGAGATAAACCTGTTGCATATTTCTCTGCAGTTAGCCAGCTACTGGAATTCATGATTTTCTATGACCTTGTAGTATCAAAAATGCACTGTTATGACAAATTATGATTATAGACTTTTTTTTAATAAAAAAATATAAAATATTTTCTTGATCAAGGAAAGTCCTTCATTATAAGTGTTAATCAAGATGTCATTGACTGGAGAAATAAGAAGAAAGAAGGAATCATTCAGAAATGGTAGCTGAGACACATTCTGAAATTGACACATTTTGAAAAAAAGTACTGCCTAGGTAATATTTTACTTTGCAACCTTTTTTGAAAAGAATCTGTTGACATTTGCTGATGACTCAAGTTCTTGATTTTTTGAGATCTTAGTACATATTCTTCCAGGAGTCATCAGTCATGCAGATGTCTTGAATAAGATTTTATTTTCAACTTTCTGGACTATGGTCTTCTTTCTGCAAATATTCTTCATGGTAGTACCCAAGGTTCTAAAAGTTAAGAAAACAGAAAATGCTTATTTATGCATAAATGAGGGGGAATATTTTTTGTCAGAAGTGATTGCATTTCAGATGTTTGAGAAGCAATGCTTTTAGAAAGAAGTAATAAGAAAACATGCATAGCAATTTTAGTCTAAGAGCAGAGGCAGATGTTGCAAGTGTACTGATCTGTAACTGACAGCCTACCATTTTTTACCCTATCATGAGGCTGGTTAGCCTTGATAATGCAAGAATATACCATCTGCAAAATTTCTTCAGCAGGTATTTAATTTCTTAATTTAAGGAAAAAAAATGATAGAAGAAGTATCTCACTTCAGGAAAATTTGAAATAAGTGTCATTAGACACTTCAAAACATAAACATTTACAATCAGAACTGAGAAAAATCCAGGATAAAGGACAATATTGTCACTAATAAATAAAGCACATCCTACTTAATTCAGGTGAATAAAGGATTGTAACCCACACTGGAAAAGGTTTTCTGTGAGGATCTGTGACCCCATGGGGGACCTGTGATGGAGCAACCTGTTCCTGAAGGACTGCAACCCATAAGAGGGAACCCAACTGTTTGTGAAGAACTGCATCCCATGGGAAGGATCCATGTCAGCAAATTTATGGAGGATGAGACCCCATGCTTGAACAAGGGAAGAGAGCAAGAAGAAATGTTAGGGAAAGTATGATGAACTGACTGCAGTACCCATACCTTAACTTCCTCTGCTGCTTGAGGGGAGAAGGCAGAGATTTTGTAAGGGAAGTTGAGCCTGGGAAGAAGGGATTGAAGGGGATGGGGGAAGGTTCTAAGATTTGCTTTTATTATCCTACTCTACTGTTAAGTGGCAATGAATTAAAATAGTTTCCTAAAGTTGAATCAATTTTTATTGCAATAATAAATTTTTAGAAATGTCCCTGTCCTTCTCTTGATCCATAAGCTTTTTGTCATATTTCCTCCCCCTATTCTGTTGAGGGAGAATTGATAAAGCAGCCTAGTGGGCATCTGATACCTTGCCAAGGTCAATTTACCACATTAGGAAATTATAATTATTCTCCTTCTAGTACATATTGTTGTTACTATCAAAATAGCATCTGGTTTAAGTTTTCCCTGGCCAATATTTTGATAGATATCTGATTCATAACTGTAAGTTCAAGAACTGACCAGTGTGGGAATAATATTTACTACAGTGTTTGGAAACATCTGAATGTAAGACAATGCAGTTTTTCTTGAATCAGAAAGAAGGATTTTTATTTTTTTTTAATGTGCAGAAGGTACATGTTTTGTATCTGGTCAGTCACAAAAAAAAAAAGAAATTTTATTAAGTACCATTACTCAGCAAACCACAAACAGGTTAAAAAAATCCCCGGCATAAGCCAAGTGAAGGACAAGATTTTTCTATCATAAGTGTGGGCATACTGACTGACCTGTATTTCTATTAGAGATACTTCATGTGTTACATGATCCAATCAATCCTCTGCCATCTAATTGCAGATCACAAATTAAACAGTGAGCTTTTACTGTGGAGACCAGGAAATGAACCCTTAAAAAAAGCATAATAATTCCCTAATGAAAACCAACAAGCTATTACTGAGTTATTCAGTTTAGTTTTATTTCATGCAGTATTTCCTAATGGATACAGTTTGTGGGCTGTATTTTCATAAGTGAAGAAAAGGAAAGCAAGAAATAGGAAATGTGTGGTCACAACACAATTTTAGCACAAACCAGAAGAATAAAATAATTTTGTTTGTTGGATCACTTCTCCTCAGAAGGATGGAGTCTATTGTCTCATGAAGCCTGAAATAATGCTAAAAAGCTACATAAAACAGTTGAGATTTCTGGCTTCAGCCAAACCATCATAGGTAAGAGTGAGACTTGAAGATGCCTTACCCGGATATGCAGTAAGACCCGTACATGCTTAAACAGAAATTGTAGCAAGACTTTTTTGGCAACAGCCTTTTCTTCTTCTGTGTGTATCATTCTCATCTCAACTTCTTTCAGACACGATCACCAAAGATCCACAGGAGGTCTTTCTGAAAGCTGCAGACCTTTTGAAGTCTATTGGGTTCATGGTCTTCTCAGATCTAATTTAATATTTTTCTAGTTGTAATAAAAAGGGTAGTTAAAAACCATTTTCTAATTTCCAAATCAGAGCATTATTATATTTTAATTCACCAGTCTTGAAACAGGCATTTCAGGGATCAAAAAAACCCCACTGATTTAAGAATAAATAAGATCTAACCTCATTTTTGTTCAGTTTTAATGCAAATTCTTGTATACATGTAATTATATGAAAGTAAAAACACAACTCCAGTTATTCATTCACAAACTTCCATTCATGCATTCATTCTATAGCCTCACAAAGGTTTCAATTAGTGATTTATTTTAATGTATTCTGATTGCTTGAGAGTTATGTGACATACATAACTCTTTATTAAACCAAAGTGGACTTATCTCAATTTTGCATTTGAAAATTTGCCTGATATTTCAAGAATGTGTTTGTTTGTTTTTTTTTTTCTCCTGACCATGTGGTCTACATTTAAAATATAATCAGTGATAACTACAAGATTCCCAAAGTTTTACTTCTACAGAATTTGCCATTTAGTGACTTGAGATTTCACAAGACAGGCCTATTTAATTGAAACATAATGTTAAAAAATTTACAAACTTTCTTGTCTTTTTAAATTCACATCTAAGGTTGAAAATAGCCATTGATAGCTACAGAATTCAAATTACAGATAGATTAATTTAGCATATCACAAAATCAGAAATCAGAAATCAAATGCACCACCCCCTCCCAAGGAAAACCTGCATATTATATGCTACATTGAATCTGTGTGAGTTCTTGTTACTTTCCTTTTTCTTTTTTTTTTTTCTTTTTTTATTCTTTTTTTTTTCTTTTTTTTTTTTTTTCCAATTTAAATTTGCATTAGTCTCCTGTTATTTTGTTGGTGTTGTTTTTAAGAAATGAATGTGTCACTGGAATCCTTTCTTATAGTTGTAGTTAAAACAGGCTTCACAGGTTAAGCTTTTATCTGCAACTCTAAGACAGTAGGGATAGATTTAGAACATGGAGTAAACACATCTGAAAACCATGCCTTGCACACAGTCACAAAAACACTTCCTGTAGTTACTTAAGTGTTGCTGAACTGATATTCTGAATTCTGCCCTAGTAAACTCTATGATATTAGTTATTGTTTTGAAATACAGTAAGTATCAAAAACATCTATAACTCCAGCTTTAGGTGTGTCTTGTGACAAAATATACTTAGAGTTGTTTTCAAAGTTGTCTAAATTGAACCATCTCTGACATTCTAGCATAATGAAGCCTACATGGGTTTAGGAGTGCTACATGTAGTTTCAAAATTAATCAATTAAATATAATTGAATCCTTTTAAAAGAAGACATTCTATAAGTTTGGTAAAGATCTTAAAACTAAGTTTAATGTCATAAAATTTTATAATAATTACTTTCATTTTGGATTGAAAACAAAGGTTGAGGGCATATTTGCACATGTTATGGCTTATATAGAGAATATGAAGGAAGATTTTCCCTTGGTCAAAGAGGACTGGGTTAGAGAACATCAAGGCAAACTTGATATCCATGTCAAGTTTATCTTTCTGTCACATCAATTACAAATTTATTCTGAGTCAAAATATTCAAATTTGTGTGGATTTTAGTAGGCCTTATACGACACATTAATTCCAAATGACTTTCTTGTTTCTCAGTGGAGAAGAAATCACATAAACATTCATGCATCACATCCATCTTCCTCAAAGTCTTTCACAGTTTTCACCAGTACTATCAAAAAGACCAGAAACTTGGACAAAGTATTTTAGGAACCTCTGGAAACCAGTCTAAGCATGTTTCATGACATTGATATACTGGTATTACACTGGTACAGGAGGTGTTATGGAAAGAAAAGGTTATGCTTCCTTTATTTATTTTTTTTTCCTAGTGATTTACTATGATGATAAAAGGGTCACATTCCTTCTTTGCTTCTGCATGATCAGCTGCCTCTAAGGAAGCAGTGGGGAGAAAAAGATCTCTTAAAAGATCTCTTCCACTCAGTAGTAAGATAAGCATAACACTTGGAAGTCTACGTATTGTGATGTTCATATTACCATGAATTAAACATATATACTTCATTTACAGCATTTTTAGAAATACTATTTTTTATTTCATATTAAAATCTTCATTAAAAATCAGCTCTTGACTGACTTCCTTAGTCAATACTTCTGCACTAATCAATGGTGAGAACGGAAATGAAGTTGCACAAAATTGCAGTATTTGGATCTTGTAAATAATACAATTTATGCAGACTGTTATTAGAGTGTAAATAAATGGGTCATTAAGTTGCTATGCTTTTTTTTTTGCTTTTTTTTACTTGTTCAGGAAATGTTCATCTTAATATGACAGGATTGCTGAGAATTAACTCAGCATACTGCAGATCAGAGCTGTATATTTATATTTTGCTTGAATAATGCAATAATTCTAAGTTTTCTGGCGGAGTGGAATCATGAAAACCCTGAAAACACTCCATACATGTTTAACACAATTTGTAAAGAATCTCTGTGGATAGCAACGGCTACAAATGTCTTCTCAACAGAGATATGTATTCCAAGGCAATTTACTTAGAAGATGGATAATGATAGGCCTAAAACCAGACTATTTCAGGAAAACCAGAAGAAAACAAAAAAGAAAAAAAAAAAAAAAAGAAAATTAACTCCTCTATATCTGGTGGAGTCACAGACTCAGCATATTAAGTTATATTTCCTCCAAGATATCTAAGAAAAAAAAAATCATAAGCTTCTGGTTTTGATGAGTTTGATTTTGTAACTTTGCCCCTTTCTAATATATCTTAATCCCTTTAATTCCTTCTTTTGTTTCTTTACATTTCTGACTGATTTATACAGCGACAACGAGTGGAAAATTTTCTTCCATGTTTTAAATCACAGCCAAGCTTGCTACCTTCATTTGCACACTTCAGTGCAAGATGATACAGGGTCATACAGTTTATGGCATCACAGATCACTGCATGTCAGAAAGCTAGTACCTTGACACTCATGTGTCAATTGCTTGAGAAAGCAATTACAGAGGCCTGACAAGTCAAGAACTTCAATAAGGAACAGGAAACATGGAAGTTTTTGCAACTCCATATGCAACAGCCTAGCACCATCTGTTAAAGAAACAGAAACCAACATCACAAACTCACAACAAAATTTCCAAAACGCCTGATATGAACTATATTCCTTGGGGTGAATCTTCCCACAGCAATCTTGCCATACATCTGGTACAGACAGAACCACAGTCACCCACATGATGAATGCCCCACCACACGCGACAGATGTTGACAAGTGTGGCTGCTGTGTGCACATATGCTGCTCAGGGGCTGAGTCCTGTGAATATGAGCCAGCTGCAGATGGCAAACTGGAATATCTTCCTAAAACATGCTCTGGCAATTAAAACTCAGCCAGGTCATTGACCTGAGTGCATTATTTTACAAAATACTTCACTCTGCTTTAAGATGAACTCAAAAGTGATGTTGCAGGTAGCCATGGTAATAAGGATACTATATGATGCATCTTAATCTTTCTCTTCCTAATATTGAATTGAGAACTTCAGCTTGGGACCTACTGTATGAAATGAATTCATTATATAGAGATGTCTAACTGAGCAGATATCCCTATGCAGATTTTAATGACTACTGTTGAGTTTTAAGGGAGGTAAAGAACACATTAGGAACAAAGTCTTTATGCATACCAGTCTGTGAGGGTAAATTTTCAGAAAGTTCCCAAGGTTGTTTCACAAACTATAAAATCTAAAAGAACTCTTCACAAATACCCATAAATAGTATTTTATCTTTTCCACTGTGTCCATGAATATCTCTTCATTATCCAAATCTATTTCCACTTATGATTCACAATACAGTTACTGAAGAAACTAGTAATATTTCTGATCACTGTTTACTCACAGTTAGTTTGTGGAAATCTGCAGCCAAACATGCATGCATGGAGTTACCCACACCAAGTCAAAAACTTAATGCCAAATGCCTAGCTTAATGAAAAGATACACAATGGAGAGGAAGTCAAGAAAATTGTCATGACTTCACTCACTTGATTAAGCATAAGTGTATGGTTCCACTTGAGAAATTCTATGCCCATTCATCACTTTCCTGTCCTGAAGAGTTTCATGTTCACCAGACCTTTAATCACTCAAGTATCTTAGAGCATTTTGAAGAAGACTAAACATTTGTGCAGGTCAGATTTCTGTCTTGTGTCCAGTCTCATCATTTTTGTTTTTCAGGCAATAAACACCTCATACACCACATATGCATGAACTTCTAAAGAAAACTGATGATTTTCTCCAGCCAGAAGTAGCCAAACAGGAGGCCATTTAGACAGCTCAACAACGCAATTATTTGATCTGCCAAGTGCATTCCAATTTGACTGGCAACTTCTATATATTTCAAAATATATCAGCCATTCTCATTATATTCAGCTTCTATAAAGCACCTACCCAATAATACTGATTTGTTGGTTCCTGTTTGATTAGGCCATTCTGCAGCTTTCTTTAGTATTGCTCCTTTGAAGGTACCAGTAGTTATTCAATCCACTGCTCCTAAACTCTCAGTTTTTCTCAGTTCTGAAACAAATGATCTTGATAAAAGACACAAATCAGGTGTCATCTAGATGGTGTATTACTTTCCTAGGCCTCTTAATAGATGGGCTTTAGATGCAGGGGAATTTTCAACAGTAAGGACTTAGATATTCATCTGATTGTGTAGAAAGGACAGATTAATCATGAAAGAATGGCTAAGTGTCAAAA
The DNA here is from genome assembly GCA_013186435.1 of Turdus rufiventris. Lineage (NCBI taxonomy): Eukaryota > Metazoa > Chordata > Aves > Passeriformes > Turdidae > Turdus > Turdus rufiventris. Next base: position 145,785 of record PYHW01009760.1, read on the forward strand.
GCTCTAAGTCTTTCTCTCTCCCCCTTGCTCTCTCTCTCTTTCTTTACATATGTATATATTTAGGTATGTATGCATGCATATATATGTAAGTGCATGTAAAATTGATCACTGTGAAATTTTTCAGTCATTTTTCACCACAGACTTTGGTGAGCTGCAAAGATCTTTACTTTTAAAAACCCAAAACCTCGTAAGATCAGTTGTTAGGCTGATGCTTGGAAAGCTCTGTCCCAAAGTTAATTTTTTTATTCAATGTGGAAATTGCAGCCCTTTGTTTTACCATATTTTCATCATTGTACCATGAGATTGAAAGGGAGGCAGCAATGAGCGCACTGTTGTTGAACGATTTCTTAATAAAACCCTGTTATAAATATAAAAAGTAGGATATATTTCCTACTTTTAGGCAATATTTTTTGTCTAATTTTAATTATGGATTGGTTTAAAGAGTATATAATTTTTCCATTAATCATAGTCCAAAGGATTAACTCATATTTATGCTAATTATCTTTTCTTCTTACTTTGATTTCTATCAGTGGGATATCCCTGGAGGGTTTTCATGTTCCTTGAATTGATATTTTACCACCATTCACTTTCTTCTTCAGTTTGAAGAACATCTTTTATCTAACTTAATCCCTTCTCTGCCTCTTACTTCTCCAAAAGCAACTCTTAACTAGTACTGACCTTGGCCATCTGGACATCTGTAAATACAGTTAAGAACCAAAGGCATAATCACATATTTCTCCTTAGCACTACTGCAAGATATTAAGCACAGGCATTATTACTTAACATACATTACCACTAAAATTAATAAATTCAAGCTAGTGCATCACTTATTTACAACATTTAGGATTCTTTCTAATCCATGTAAGGATCTAACGGGTAGATGAAACACAAGAATTAAAATTCCAGATGTCTTTATGTCTACATCAACTGTCATTTTTCATATTGCCTAATCCTAAAGTAACAATGTCTATTTATTGGAGACTAATTCAACAAAATACTTTAACAGTACTTCTCCATACCACTCCAATAAAAACAAACAAGCAAACAACTATTGTAAAACTAAGCAGAAAAACAAGCAAAAACCAGAAGTGACTAAGCCATCTTATTAATCTTACACACAGATTTAAAAGATTTTGTTATTACATGACCTACATTGCAAATTGATCATTTGCATCATATCTATGAAAATTTCAAAATATATTTAGCTCTCAGGTTCATTTTAAGTCCCTAATTCAGTTGTAGTTCTCATTGTGCTACATGAGTGAAGTAATAAGATCGGCTCAGTAAAACAAGCAGATGTCTGTATTTCTGTTTAATCATTTGTGTGTGCATACATGATTAGATATTCACATATAATGGAGGCATAGTGCTTACTGCACGTTTGTATACATCCATAATATGTGTTTATGTAGGCACTTGTATATTGGTGCATATACAGAGTAACAAAGTTGCCGAACCACAGAGATTTGAGGTTTTAGGGCGCCTCCAGAGGTCATCTGGACCATGCTCCTGCTTGCAGCAGGGTCACCAAGACCCAGTTGCCCAGGACCAGGTCCACAATATATTCAAGAAGAGAGACTCCATAACCTCTCTAGGCAGCCTGGTGCCAGTGGTCAGTCAACCTCAGAGTAAAAAAGTGTTTTACTGTAGCATCCTTCTGACATTTAGAAGGAGTCTCCTGTGTTTCTGCTTGTGACAATTCCCTATGGTTTTGCTACTGGGCACCACTGAAAAAGGCTTGACTCCTTCTCATGGTGTCCCCTTTATCATAAACTACTTTGCAGCTGGGTGGCTCTCAGAATCTACTGATGCATGAAATGACTCTTACCTAGGTGGAGAACTTGTCAGTTCCCTTTGCTGAATGCAATGGTGCTTTTTTGTGAATCCATTTCTCCAGTCTGTAATGGTTCTTCTACATGGCAGCACAAATGGCAGCCACTTCATATTTTATATCATCTGCAAAGACACTGAAGCTACATTCTGCCCCATCATCTAGGTAATTAAAAAAAAATAATAATTAAGAGATTTGGACCCATGAAATATGCCGCAATTCATTATCCTCCAAATGGATTTTTTGCCACTCATCACTCGCTCTCTTGAAGTAGCCAGATACTGTAGTTTTTCTTTCCTACTCCTTATTAGTCAGAATAGGTAAGGAAAATAAATTAAGAAGTCTGTTTGAACATAGCCTTCTCTTAGATTTGTTGGAATGTAAGAAAGGTGCTTTTTCACTGTAACTCTCAGAAGCTTGTATGGATACATAAAAAGGAACAGAAAAACAAAGATGTAAAACTAAAAATGGGTATTGGGAGGAAAAGCATAGATGTGCAGCTCACAGTGCGTAAAAATACATATTTTTTAAATTACCCTGAAAGAAGGTAATAATACAACAGCTGTAGCAGAATCAATAGAAAAGCTGATCAAAAAGGAGAGATAAGGGTTCTGTTCTCTAAGATCAAGTAATTTCATCCCTTTCTTGTCACTAGTTCCTCTGTACCTTTATTGTTATAAACCTCTGTCCTCAGATAATAATACTGTGCCAACAATTCTGCTCTGCCATCTGAAAAATAAAAAAAAATAGAAAGAAACGAATCAGAAAATCACCACAATATTCTATTGTATTCACATGTTCCTTCCTTCCACCAACAGAAGCTCCCACAAATATTTCTTTTCACCATGGCCTATTTGACATATTTTGGAATTGGGTATGTAATAGAGAAATCAGATCTTTCTTGTGAATATTCTCCCTTCTATGTGAAGTAGATACAAGTTGCACGTAAAAATTGTCAAAGACGTTGCAACTTTTTACCTGAGTACCATAGTGCTTCCTCCTCTCTCAAAGTATTGATACCCTGGCTGATACATAAGTGGCTGAATTTGTGGTGATGGCTTACCTAGAGGACATGTTCATATGTAGTCAGATGATAAGGCAAACAACTATCTGCTAGGTGATCCCTTCTTTATGTCGTAATAGAAAATAAGTTTAGCATTATAATGTAAAGTCATGTGTCATAAAAACAAATAAAAATTAAGGCAAATTACCTTTTTCCTTTGGTACAAGAAATCCTTGCCAGAATAAAAGGCCAAAGAACATAGAAGTGTTAATTTGCAATGAAACACTAAACTGTAAAATCTTTATGTGAAATCTTTCCAAGAACTGGCTGACCAATAAGGTGAAGACCCCCAAGGGCTGGTATTTGTCAAGGCTATCAGTGACAAGCTGATGTAGTCCTGAATCTACAAATCAGAGTAAAATGAAAAGCAAAACAGTGTATTATAGAAAGAATCTTCTAATTTAGATCATATCTAAAGGCAGAGAGGTGAGAGAAGGTTGCTTGCTTGAGAGAACCATCTTCAGAATAGTAGACAAGGAATACAGAAACAAAACCTTATGCTCTTCCAACACATAAAGTTAACTCATGCGTCCATGCAACCTCTACTTCTAATCATATAATTGGGACTGGACTCTCAGCTACTGCTGCAAGCCTGTAATTAAAGATTAATGCTTTGTATGTGAACAGCTGTGTGTGGTTTTACCTGTGTGTGTTAGTACTGATAAACTAAACAGAAAAGCTTCTGAAAAGTTTTTGATGGATTATGTCTCACTTCATGACAGCATAATACTTTAATTTTTTTCAACAAATGACATGATCATGTAAAGGAGATGACATGCACAGGTAGGTTTTGCATAACCAGCTGGGCAATGTTATTTGGGCTATCACGAACACTTGACACCAAAAAATAATACCATGGGAAGCCACATCTAGTACTTACTGTTTAATACTGAATCTTATTTTAGTGTGGAATGAATCATACTCTGAAGGTATCTATATGTCTTTATTGATTAGGTAATGAAAAATCTTTACTTTATAGAGGTGCTTAATTTTCAGACAGCTAAAGTTAAGTGGTATGGATCTTACTGTAGGTGTTTGAAGGGAATTTTAAGTTACTACAGTGATATGCCTTCAGAAGCAACTACTGCAATATACTCTCAAGAGAAAAGAAAATCAAAGTAGGGTTTTGAGGATTTTAGATGCCTGATTTCAGATTTAGTCCCACAGTGTACCTAACAAATTTCTTTGGATCTCGAGTTACTCCTTTTCTGTAATGCAAGAAATGTGGATTTTTACAGTCTTTAGTCTCTTGTGCTTTGCTGATTGTTATACTGTGTGGAGGGTTGATGCTTACACAGGACAGTCCAGCACTTTGCATTGTGCCTGTTTTCTTACTGTGAAATTATGGTGAAGAAGTGTCCTTCCTGTTCTCATAATAAATAGCTTTCAATCGATAAATTTAAATTTATAATTATCAGGATATTTTACAATTAATTCATTTTTTGTTTGAATGAATTTTGCATACACTCTGGACTTATTTAGAACTTTAATATTAAACTTTGGTGTCAAAACACCAAGTAATTTGATTTTACAGAACAGTCTAATAAATGGCTGCTTTAACTGTAGCTGCCTACTACTTTCTACACATCCTCCAGTGTGGATATATCTGAAAGTGGATGTAGTAAGATTTATCTAATTAATGACTTCACAACATTTTGCTTGAGCAGCACCAACATAAATTGAAGATGCCTGTGAATTTGTCACCATCAGCTCCCCTGAATAGCTAGTGAAAATAAATATTTTGTTACATATAGCTATGAACTGTAAAAATAATACATATTTTATATCCATTTATAGTAAATTCACGACCATAAGGCGCACCTGACTATAAGGCGCACCCCCCGGGAGTCAGCAAAAATTGCAACATTGTAGATCAGATA
>PYHW01009760.1:159349-194289 GCA_013186435.1 Turdus rufiventris
ACACCCACCAAAAAACAAGACGAAAAAAAAAAAAACAACAACAACAAAAAAGAAACCAAAAAAACCCCACCAAAGCTCCCAAACAAACAAAAAACGCAAATAAAACAGCATAAAAAGGAAAACTCATCCCAAATCCACACTCAAACACTTTAGACTCCCTTTAAAATGCAAAGTTTTATATATTTCAAAAACCTTGTGTGCATCCTCTAGTTATTTTTTACTTCAGCAGTATTATAGGCATCCACGTATTATTTCTGTAAAAGCAGCATATCTGAAGGGTTTCAGCACAGGTGCAGCACAAGAAGAATTGGATGCCATTTACCCTGACAGTAACCATGAGGAAAAGACCATAAAGTGGATACACTTGTACTTTGAGTGTACCAAAATAGGCTGCTGAGTTGTCAAAATTGCCAGGTATAACTTCAGGGGGCCCAGGAGGATATTGTTTTATTTTGCTGCTGAAGTACTATAAGCTATTAAATTTCTAGGAATGATCTTTTCATTGGTGCTGGGTTTTTTTAATATATGCAGAATTATTTTGACACTGAAAAGAGCATCACTAGGATTCAGCAATGTAGGCATTTTATTTAAAAAAATTCTTTAAGCTGCCTGTCTGCATAGATTACAAATCAACACTACACTCATTCTTGTGTAAACTACAGGTCTGCCTCAAAATTTTCACTTACTGTTGACAGCAGTAACTTGATTCCATTTGTGAGGGAAAAACCTTTTTATTAGCTATGGGCTGTGCAAAAAAATTCTATCCCTTTCCAAATTTTCACACTCTATAATATTCTGGCTGTGGCTGAGGGCCTGCACAGTTTTGATTTTCAGCAATGTTGAAGAAAATAGGGAAATAACCTTTTCAACCCTCAAATCCCAGTGCTTGCAAAAAGCTGCTTAGTTTCACGGTTTAAAAATTTAAGACCTATGAAACATATACTCAGGGATGGGAACTTACATGCACATGAATTCATCATCTCGAATCCTTTGCTACTTGTCCATTTTTTTCTTTCAGATGCTGGGTAACTAAAAAATAGTCAGCGTAGTTTTGGGTGTTACACACTTAGGCATCTGTAACTACAAAACTTTACGTCCATAAGCAGCACAATAAAAACCATAAGATGTGTCACCTTTAAGCTCTCATTCTCCTTCAGTTTTCCTTTTCATACCATTTTTACCATCCCACTATGTTTTTGGTGATAAGTCCAGAGCTAAACTATAATTAAGAACATATGCTCTGAAGTATCAATGCCCCACTATGTACATATATTCCAGGTCACAGGAAAGACATGGTTTTATTGTTTCTGGTTTTTTGATGATACACATGAAACACCTGTTAACAGCTTTTCCATACCTAAAGTGGCCTACACAAAAGCTTGAGAGGGACTTTTGAAAAGGGCATGTAGTAATAGAACAAGGGGGAATGGATTTAAACAGAAAGAGAGAAGATTTAAAGTAGGTCTAAGGAAGAAATTTTTCATTCTGAGTGTGATGAGACTGGAAAATGTTGCCTGGAGAATCTGTGCCTCATAACTACAGTGTTCAAGTGTTCAAGACCAGATTGGATGGTGGGTACTTTGAGCAAGCTGGTCTAGTGGAAAGTCTCTATGTATGGCAAGTAGGTTGAAGCTACATGACTTTAAATGTCCTTGTCAACAAAACCAGTTAATGATTCACTGTTTCTAAATATCTAGTCCTTTTGTAATTTCTTCTGAATTACATAATTGTTTTCAGAATTCCATCAATGGTTTTCCTGTACAAGCTCATAAGATATTGTCTTCTTGTCCTGGCTTTCCATTATAGTTGGCAATGATACCTGTATCATCCTGCACAGCACAAAGCTGAGAGGTTTCCCCATTAATTTTGTATGGTCACTGTGGAAGTTTAGAGCTGAGGGTCTTGGGGCTCTTGGCCAGACTCCTCCAAACAGTATCATCTTTGCATGGAACAGAGTTCAGCAGTTGTTTCACTGCTGACCTCACCAGAGCCATCACTTCATTCACAGACACATTTTGAACATGTTCCTTTACCCTCTTCCCTGGCACATTGCCCATTTTAAGATTTCCATCCCCACAATGGGTTCGGAGTTACTGAAACCCTCTGAAGCAGTGAGGCCAAGATGACTTTTAAATTGTTCTTTCCATTCACATTTAGACTTAGTTAAATATTTCATATTAAGTGTTATTTTTATATATAATTTATTAAACAGTAACAAGCGTTTGTATTGATTTATAGTATAAATTTATATCCAATGCGTGAAAATAATTATTAAAATTTTAGGTGTTTATATGTATTGTCCATCCTTTTTTAGTATACACCTACATACATTTATAGCCTTATATTTCTATATATATAAGACAAGATATAATTAATCATATATCCTGCATCTAATTTCATACATGCATATATGCGTGTGTAGATACATATTTATGAGAACCTTCAGAGCCTTCTGAAGCAACCATGTGATCACAGAACATTTGTAAATCGCATGTGACAAAACAGCATCACACTGGAGGGCCATGGGAATGACTGGATGTACTTCTGGGGCAGTCTAGAACATGTGGCTTCAGTTACCATCCAGTCACTGGGATTCCAGGATCAAATAGGGCAAGGTGAGGCAGGTAAGCCTCTCGTGATGGCAAAACAGGCAGCACTTCTAGGCCCAGAAAGTCAGGTGACTGTAAAGGGGATAATGGGGTTTCCACTTGTCATGGAAATATGACTCACAAATATTAATGCTTATTTTGCATGATAGTTTCCCTTTAAAGAGCTGCTTTTAAATAAACAGATATTGAAATGTATTATATTGGCCCTGCAACTGGTCTGAAGTTCTAAGTGGCTCTGTTACACACTCTGATTTTTCTTTCTTCAGATGTCAACTTGTGTACTATTTCAGACAAATATGAGAATTAACAAGGAATAGAAATGAACAGCTTCACAAGTTCTTTTTAATGAAAAGGATATTTAAAAGTTTACTTTGAAGAACTATTTAATCATAATTTTTTTCTGTCAAACATTTCTGCTGGTTTCTCACAATTCTCTATCACTTGCCCTAGCTATCAGATTCTTTTGCTAACCAGCGTTTTGTCCTGCTGTGATTGAAATATGTCTATATCCAAAAACTGTTGATTTCTTAAAGAAAAATTAATAAGGCATATAAAACAATGAGGTTTTTTGTGTTTGAATGTATTTCCTAAGGTAATTAGCCATTGTATATATTATGAAATCACCTGCAAAATCTACCACACTGAAGAGTTTTATAACTTCTGTAGTTACTTTCTGCTGTGATGAGAGATTTCAACAGTAATGAATTGGTCCAATGAATAAGATTTTAGCTCCCTGTGCTACATAGATGATGATAATACTTAGTGAAAGACTGACAGTTAACTTTTTTTAGATTTTGACTTTTCAGTGTAACCAACCATCCATAGTGTAATTTGGATGTTTGTGTGAGATGTATAAACCCTTTTAACCATTCATGTTCAGTTGCAATCCATTTTTCCTCTTATGAACCAAATGAATATGTGCCATTTTTGGTTTCTGGGTAGTTCTGCCTTTTCTCTCACTTACCTGCAGATATTCTTCTCTGTTTTCCAGTTCAGCAAAGATTTTATCCAGTACTTTATCATTTGCACCAAAAAGTAATAGTTTCTTATTCTGTGCATTTGAGATAGTTTGAGAGTTAATCAAGCTGAGGATCCAGCTTGCATGGATCTATAATGAAAAATAAAAATCAAACAAGTACTTTTACATGGTCTAGGCAGATCCTCAGAAATTTCCCATTAATCAGATTCTTTCTATTGACAATTTTTGTGACAAGATCATACTTTGATGATTTGTATGACTTCTTAATTCTGACCTGATTGTTTTATAGTAAATAGACCTAAAGTAGCTGATTTTAGCACAGAATTCAGAACTGAAGAAATTGGTACTTAGTCATTCAGAAACCTGAAGGAAAATTCAGGGTCCAGAGAGCAGACTTGATACCACATGAAATAGCTATTTATGTCATACAGATAATGACCAGTGACAATCCTGAAATAGTAAGAGGAATATTTGGTTGTCCAAAAGACAAATTGATGATGCCAGATGAACTCTGACGACACTTCCTGTTGCCTGTCATGTGTAGTGGAACAGCCAGCAAGTGAATTTCACTCTCTTGATTCAGTTCCAAGCAACAAATTGTTAATTGCACACTCTACATCCTGTATTGCTGTTGGAAGAAAACATATTGCAAATGTGTGAGGAAAGATACGGATGACAATTTTTGGAGGCTGGTTAGAAGTATTCTGATGAGTTGAAGAGCTGAGAGGAAATGTTTTAAAGAACATTATCACTGTGACACAAAATCCATACAATATAGTTTAAAACCAGCAGCTGTGCCTGCTGTAACATCTCATATTACTTGCATTCCAAGAGGGTGTACTGCTATTCTGAAATATCTGCAATTGCTGATATCTGCAATCTGCCTCAACAGAAAGGTAAAAACAGCAAGATGCAGTACTTAACTGCAGATGCCAGGTGCTGATAATCCTTTAAAACAGGTGATCATGCTTGTATAACAAAGTTTTACAGCTCAAAGTAGTAAAGCAAAGATAACTAGCTAGTAAAAATACAGACTGATGGTATTACCTGCCTATAATTATGCAACCTCCGAGGCCATTTGAGTTCCATTGGCTTATCTTGCTTGTCTTCTGTCAGAAGAAATAATTTCACACATCTTTTGTGTTCCAACTGCCAGTCCATATGGATAATTCAGGTATCTTAACTTGGCACTAGGTAACTATATTTAGACAACTAAATTTGACTCACTACAGCTTATGAAAGGAAAAAAAAAAGGAAAATAATTGGCATGCATTAAAGGTTTTTACATCTGAACAACTTCAGAAACTCAGATAAAGATCGGAGCTGATATAATACACAAATAAGGGGTTATTTTTAATAAATAAAACCTCAAGTAGATTTTATATAGTACATGGGTCACAGGAAAAATTTATAGCAACTGAGATTGAGAAAGGAGCAAAATATTAAAATATACTTCTGGTTATATTTTAGTGGAAGTAGATTCACTGGTTTGTTGTATGTCTAATAACTGTTGTATCTGTGTAGACTACTCTGGATTTAGTCCAATTTAGCTAGAAATTTATTATTTTGAAGCAGTTAGAGAACAGGATTTACAGTAATTTCACAACTATAAGGCGCATCCTTTTGACTAAGATTTTGATCCAAACCTGGAAGTGCGCCTTATAATCCGATGCACTTTATATATGGACAAGGTTCAGAAATTTACCAACCCAGAGGTGCGAGCCCACAGCAATCCCTAACCAAGCTGAGCCCACATGGCCCTGAGTGGCCCCCCCCGAGCGGCAGTGTCAGGCGGCCCCGAGCCAAGCCAGTAAACCCCGCGATCACACGATTCCATTACGTGTGCCTTATATATGGACAAAGTTTTGAAGTTTGTCGACACCCGGAAGTGTGCCTTATAGCTGTGAAATTACTGTAATTTATTTTCTTGTGGTAGGTTCTATAAAATGAACCCCAGCAATATAACATTATTCATTACCTGTTTTTTTAGAATATTCTTATAAAATCAGCTACAGTAAAATATCTTGTATGATGAACATTTGCCCTAACATGGATCTTGTTTTTCAATACTGAAGAAATCAAACCATTGACTATACAGCAAGATGTGGAGAACACAGTTTGATCCTGAATTTTGTCAGTCTGCGTCCCATAAATTCATCCTGAGCAGCAAAATTTTATACTAGGCATAATAATTTGTCATATGCAATTTATAGAGGGCCACTCAAATATCAATCATAAAATTATAAATTTGTTTAGGATGGGAGGGACCTTCCAGGATTATCTATTTTCATCCCCCCACATCCAACCTGACTTCAAATATTACTAGTGATGAGGCACCCACAACTTCTCCGGCCAAACTTTTCCTGTTTTTGACCGCTCTCATCACGAGTGAACTGGGAAACCCCATTGCCTAAAACAGGGTGTCTCCTACTACTAACACTCTGCACTTCCTCCTGGTGCTGCGGCATAGCTCTGGCTCAGCTGGCTCTGATTTTTTTTCTTTTTAAAGTGCCCTCGGTTCCTTATCAGCTATGAGGACAGTGAACATGCTCTCTAGGCACAAGTCTACAGGAACAGTAGAAACCATTTTCTTGATGCCAGCTGCCAGGCTTTGCCGTCATGGGAGTTTCTGCTTGCTACCCTATAGAGGCCCAGAAGATAAACTGATAATGTTATATCTCAAATGCTAATAACAGGAGAGACATGGAGCAAACTAAGAACTGTAGGTGATAACAGCCAAGGATGTTGGTAACAGTTTTTGAGAAAGAACAGAATATGACTGGAGAAGGGCAGGAGGCATGGAGATAGGGCAGGACTTTCTTGGGACAAAAGTCCTTGTTCTACTTCCTGGAAATAAGTACAACACAGTAAAGTGCAAGAATGAGGCTGAAAAAGGCATGGACATGTGAGGGATTAAGACCACCAAAGACCCCTAAAGCTCTCCAACCTATTTCCAGAAAGGTCTGAAAGAACAGACTGTGACTGATAGCTGATTTGCATAGCAAGTGAGAAGTTTTCTCTAAGGTTCCCCAACAAGCCCAATGTGTTTGCTCTGTGTGTGTGCGCCCCAGACTCAGGCTGCCCCAGCTGGATTTACTGATTTACACTACAGCCAGGACTGTTGATTCCTTCCTCCCCTCTCCTTTTAAATTAATCTCTGTCCCCCTTCACTCTACCCAGTTTTCCAAAACACATGCTCTGGCTTATTCTAGGAGGTCAGAGACTAACAAACCAATTTCCATGCCAAGCGTGAAATTTACTGTAAAACTTTGCAAGCTTTTGCAGACCCTTTGACTTTTGTGGTTCATTTCAACCATGAGCATCTGTGAACCTGGGGTGCTCCTTTTTGCTTATGGTAGGATGTCACACACCCTGACTGGCACAGGCTCTGCCCATCTCTCCTCTGCAGTTGGAATTTTGAGCTCTTGAAGCTGCAGTTGCTTGGAAAAGAGCCATTCAACTGCTTTCCTTTAATCTCTGATGCTGCTCTGTCTGCTGACCTCTTTCTGCAGCTCTTTCATGTGGTGGCACAGCTTCTTGACAACTGCACAGCTGCTACAAGCTGTAAAACCATCTGGTCTAACCTCAGTAAGTTGTCCCAGGCACTCCCTGCCATTTGAGATTTGTAGATCTGAACTCTATTTCTGAGGATTTGTCTGGGTCAAGCCTTGGATGTCACAGGGACAATAGCTCTAACAGCAGCTGGGAACTGTGCCCAGTCACCTGTGACATGTTACCATCATAGCTGGGGATGTATGCATGCTGTTTGGCACAGAGCTGCTGGCTCCAGGTTTGTGCCTTTCTGCACAAACTGCTGCACGTGTGAGCTGCCTCAGCTTCACACACACTGATGTGCATAGCACAACTTCAGTACTCACCCACACTGATGTGCATAGCACAACTTCAGTACTCACCTCACAATGAGGTACGCTTAATGCAATTATTTAAACATTCAACGCTTGAGTCCAGCCCTTTATTCAAAATTACTGTCTTAAGGGCCCATCTTAACTTCTGGAGCAGTCTGTAGACTGAGATTCCAAAGGGTAGAACCAGGTCAAATAACATCTTGTAGATAACTAATGTCATGCTAGGTACTGCATTTTGCATGTTCCTTTCCTTCTTTCATGACAATATTCTCCTCAGCATAGTTCTTACATGCAAAATTTGGTGTTTGATCTCTTTTCATATCACTTTTACAAGAAAGTAAAGGAATAGATAACAACTACCTGAAATTACTGATCTCATTCACAGAATGAGAACTGCAATTTTAATTTCACACTTATCTGAAAGGATGCTATTCTACTCAGGGCAAAGGAGTTTTAATTTTAGTTTTGCTTTGTTATCTCGTGAATATTTAGTGAAAGATGCATATATTCTACTACTAGAGAATTTAATTTCAGCAAACATCGTATGCAGGTTAAACAACAAAAACCACACACACACAAAAAAAAAGATAACTGAATAAATCTGCCTATTTCTCTAGGAAATAAACAAATTGGATTCTTGTATATGTATTGATAAAATTACCCCCGAATTTGCAAAGACTAAAACCAGCTAACATAATAATGTTTTATAGTCTCGTTGGATAATGTATGCTCCTGTGAATGATGTGGATTTCGTTTTCCTGTGTTTTACCAAAAGATGCCTACCCAGCATATTTTACCTGGTAAACAATTTTATGAATATCATATAAAAATAATTATTTGTATATGAAAAAAATTTTGGGGGAGAATTAGTGAATAATTATGCAAGCGATTAAATGGAATTCACAAAACTGTCTTGTCTTTAACTTAGAATAACTTCCACTGTTTTTTTTTTTTTCTGTGCATATGTGTATGCTAAGTGAACTTTGAGCACCTAAACTGAGTTAACTGAGTTTCTAACAATTCAAAATCTCTAAAGGGTTTGGTACTAGCAACAAATCAACTTTCAGATTCACTTTTTTTTTTTTTTTTTTAATGTTAAGAATTTTACACCTTTACTACTTCAAATTGTAGGTTAAAAAGTAGGAACTTTGTATATTATATGTAATGGACAGATAAGACAGATAAATTGATTTTAATACAATAAATTTCCAGCATGCAATTTGTGATACAATCACAAAGATTTCTCTGAGATTAGTTTTGAGATTACTGTTTCTACCTTCTATTGAAGCTGCTTTCTAGTTGAAGATTATTACTCTGAAGAGACTGTGGCATAGAAGTCTCTATTTCTTGTGTTGCAAGAGCACATATTTTCTCCACCCAGCTAGTATTCCACAATCTGTCAAAATTGGGTTTTGGTAATTCTTTTCTCTTGCTCTCAATTTCTCTTTTATATCCTACTTCCATAATAGTGGGAAACAATTCAAAGGACAAAAGATTTTTAGTACCTGAAGTGGATACTAGTAATCTAGACACATCTTCTTTTCCTACTTCCTAAGGCTGAAATGAAGAACTGCCTTACGAAATTAGATTGTTGTGAAGAGCATGGGGTAGTCAAATGACACAGAAATAGTATCAAAAATACATAGCGGATGGAAAAGTTAGCCTGACTGATTCAAGTGATCCACATGTCTTTCAAGAAGAAAATACTCCCTTATATTTATTCCTTGTAAAAATTCTCATCTTGTATTTGTGTTCAGACTGCTGTAATAAGAGAAAAAATGCAAGCTAGATACAGGTTAATTCTACCTCCTAGTGGTTAGAATAGTCTGCTGACAAACTGCTTCTATAACATAAACTGCTGTTCAATAAAACAAAAAATTAATTCTGTTCAAGGACTGAAATATAGGGTTCTTTTCCATACCTGTACAATGCTCAGCAGTCTGTTCATTTCCTGAAGCCTGAAGGATAAGTTGTGGAGGTTTCAAGCTTCTTAAGATTTTTACTTTTTCTGTAGAGTCCTCTCAATGTTATCTTGTTATCTTGTCAATGGGTCACAGAATTAAACACAAAGTACATTTATTTACTTAAAACAAGTGAGAGGAGGAGGTAGGCTCTAGTATTATATTGTGGACCAAAATATTAAATGGCATATATTTAGTGTAAATATAATACGATTTCACCCAGTAAGAATATAATGAACAATGGAGAAATTTCTTTTCAACTACCCTTTTATAAATATTGCAAGCCTGGGATTTTGGGAGTTTTGTTTTTCTGTTCGATTCATCTTCTTCAGGCTTATTTTCATATTTAGCAAATATTACATTTAAGGACTAAAAGTACTTGAATATTTTCTAACACTTTCACTTGCAGTTACTTATAATTTTTAATCAGATTGTACCAAAATATTGAGATCAACTCAGAGTTTTATTACACAAGAGGGTACAACACAGACCACTCTTCTAGGCCATACTGCATCAGCTTCTTTAGAAGCAGGCTGTAGGAAACAGTATTAAGAGTCCTGGATTCGTCCAGGTAGACCATGCCCACCCCTTGGTGCACATCAGCTGAGCAGGGTGCTTTGTCACAGAAGGCAATCAGGCTACCAAGAATGATTTACTCTTGGTGAATCCAGGCTGGCTTTCCCCAGGGACATATTTCATTCGACTTATGAAAGGAGCATTTGTTCCATAACTTTTTCAGGGACTGTTGCAAGACTGATGGGACTGCAATTTCCTGTATTCTGCTCTAAGGATTGGGGTGGAAGTTGTACCGGCTTTGCAGCTGTGTCACTTACGGCATCTCAGCAAGATGCCTTTCCTGGCATCTGAGGAAGAGCAAGGGAATCTGTTAATTGATGACAACAACCAAGGGAAAGAAAAAAAAGTGAGGCAGCTGGATATTGCAGTTGTGATTGCTGTTCTTCTGCTTTTAATGTTCTAAAGTTGAAGGGAGACAGAATATTTTGGCAACTGCAAAGAGGTCCTTCTCCCTGGGCTACTGAGCAATATATGCTTACATCATTATAGTTATGACTGAAGTTCCTTGAGATAATATTAGATAGCAGTAGAATGAAACAGGTCAGGATGGACTTCTTTTTTTAAGGGTTGGTGTGTTGGTTGGTTTTGTTTAACTGCATGTTTGTTCCAACAAGGTTTCAACTGAATTTTTCTCCCTTGGTATGAAAGGAAATTAAAAGAAATAGAATTGATATCAGAGAAGAAAGTAGCAATACAGATCTTTAAATAGATCGTCTTGTGGTTAAATGAGGCAGAAACAAAATAATAAAATATCCATAAGAGTATTTTAATCTTTAGCTTTTAAAATTACTCATTAAAAGTGTAAGCATAGAAGAGAGAGCATAGCACTTGCCTTTTTCTCTAAATCACACGAATTTTGCCTCTGAGAATTTCTGTACAGTGATAGTCAATATTCCTTAACTTTAGTCTGAGGACCCTGTGTTCTACATAAGAAGTAACAGAGCAGAATATAAACAAAAATCCACAAGCAATAAAAATAACAACTATATGCACAGTATCCCAAATACTCAATAGCTGATAGTGAGAGAAATTAATGAATACATGTATTTTCTATTTCTTTTTTACAGGCCCTTTAGTTCAGAGAAAAATTAAGGCTGAAGGGACCTCTGAAGATCATCCAAACTTTTGCTCAAAAGCTGAGTCTTGATCCTCAAGGCTGGAGATCCTTCAACCCTACAAGGCAATCTTTTCATGTTTGACAACTCTTGTGGTAATTTTTTCCCTATTATGTGGTGGGTATTTCCTATCCACTGTGCATCCTCACAAGCTAAGAGAAAAAAAGACATTGATTTCCTCATCTATGTTCTATGTCACTGTGCCCCTGCGACAGCCCTTGGACACAAAGAAGACAGAAAGAGCTAATAGAGACTAAAGAAGGCATTTATTAGGTGATAAAACTAACATCTCTTATTAAAAATAACAACAAGTGAAAAAAAATCCAAAAACCATCAAAGGCACCCCAAACTAGAGCTGGAAACTCTACAGCACAAAAAAATCAACATAGAAAAGCACTTGACATTTGTTTGGCTAGTATGTACAAAGCTGAAGTAAGGGAAATAATCTGAAAGAGAAAATATGTAATCCTTTCTCAAGAGATTTTTTTTCTCAAACTAGCTGTTGTACATGTGAAAAATGCACCTGAAAAATATGGTAGCTAGATCATGTAAGGGAAGTCAGGGTTTTAGCCAGATATAGTCAGTTCTAGTGTTGCTGGAATGCATGGGTGAACTTTTACAAGACATCAGAAAAAAATTTAACTGTGAAGTTGTGAGGCACAATTTCAGGGTTTATTTGTGATATTCCCATTGAACAAGATGACAAAGGGTTCAATTTTAATGCTCTTAAGCGTGAAACAAGAATATTTTAATAAAACTAACAATTTGGTCTTAATTTCCTTTCCACAGATTGACTCATTTGTGCTGTTTACTCCTCATAAGATGATACTGTTTGTACTTAACTAAGGCCACACAAGAGATTCAACTGAGTCAGACTCAGATGAAACTTTGGAATTAATTAACCATTAAACAATATGGTTATTCAAGAGTCCAGTGCTTCATCTCCCTTCCAGGATCTTTTCTTTTGCTATACAGGCTTTGTATCATAAGACCATTTATATGAATAAATGCTTATGATTACATTTTTTTATTAGATTCGAAGACCACCACCATCATTCAGCCTGAACACTCCAAAATATTTAAGTGCTCAGAAATCCTAGAAAACAAGAGCCCAATGTCTAGGACTGTTGCTTACCCTTAGTAAAGTGAGGCCATTGATGTCAGTGAAGCCAGATTAAGCCAGAAGAGTTTTTCTGTTCCTGCAGAAGAAATTGGTAAGATCCGATGGGACGAGATTTAGTTGAGACACTATTTATGATCAAGTAAGAAAGACTTTCGGGATGAAGCCATATGTCACCTTATTATGGTCTAGTCACTGTAGAAACAGAAGAAAGATTTTATCCTGGCTTTTTTGTTACTTTGGTGAAGCACTGAAAAAATACATTCACGTAGGATTTCTCTGAATGTAAGCATCTAAAATAATTGTATTGTTTCTTTTATCTACCTTTTAAATAAGAATAAGTTTTCAGTGGTCTTTCAGTGGTTATTCAAGTCCTTTCCTTGCAGGATGTAATAGATGAGAGCAAAATGTTTAAGGAATACTCAATCATCAAAATTTGTCTGGTTGAACTTGAAAACCAAAATCTATTACCAATAGAAAAGTAAAAGAAAGATTTCATCCATTCTTTGAGAATTTCAGGACTGTTACATGTTAAGTACTGAATAAACTCCTAGATTGAACATTTTTATTTGATAAAGCAAATTAACACACATGCCCTACATGTTAAGAAAAGCAATGAGACACCTTTAATTTATTGCTGATCTGTTAACTGGTTTCTTTAATTTCTGTTGTTCATTATTTTTCCCCGTAACCAATCCATATATTTTTCTTGACCATAATGTCTTCCTTTATGCATCATTTATTTGATTACTGTCAAATTAATTAGATGTACAAGTCTTCTTATGTTGAAAATATTGTAGTTCAATTATTCCTATTTAATCAGTTGTTAATACACTTTTACAAAATTATCATTGACAAAACGCAAAGAAATTGATCTCTTTACATCAAGAAATAACTAGAAATAAAACAATCTTAACAATTTGAACTGTTACGTCCAGAACTTTATCTCTGTGTCTCTTTAAGCTCTATGTATAGAATCTAATCTTTCAATTTCATTAACTAAGATGCAATTAGTTTTTATCCTCACAGTAGAAGAACTAAACTAAAAAAATTTCATTTAAGTTGAATGGTTACCACATCATGTGTCAGACAATTTAAAACATTGTTACTCCATGCCTTAGCTCATCACTACTTCTAAAATGGCAATGGTGAAATTGATAAAAGAAAAAATTGTTTATTCACTATTTTCCTACCACTGCTCATCTGTGTAACCAGGCAGTGAAATGACAGAATGTCACAGAAGTGTAGGGACATCCAAACTATGACAGAGGATGTTATGGTGAATCCTGACATGTGGCACTTCTGAAAAATCACAATATGAGGAATATCAGGCTGCTGCAGGTAATGAGGTAGGAGTAATGCATACACAAAGGGCTAGCTCTGACCCAGAGTTCCATTAGAAAGACAACAGCATAAAATACAGCAGGAAACTGTATGTAGCAAAATAAAGCAGTAGCTTGCTGAGCAAGCTAGAAATTACTGGGAGAAACAAATCATGAACACCAAATAAAGTTAAAAAAAGTCTGCTAAACCACAGCCATTAGAAAAGGCAAAAGAGAAGTGTGCTGTTTATGTGTAAAGGGATGAGATGTCAGACTGAAACTAGAGAATAAATTTGAGTTCTGTTCTCCAGCAAAACATAACCTGTTTGCCCTGTGTAGTTAGAGAAGTGCCAGGCTGGATGTGTTTCTTAACTCTGCTCAGGGTCTCTACAGAAGGTCATGTAAACATCCTTAAACATCCAAAGAACAGTAATCTTAAATTATTTGAATTTCAAGAATGATAGAATTTATCACAGGTAATTCTAATGATAACCTTTTAATTTGAGAAACAAAATAAGGTGATGTATTTCTGAACAATTATGAAACAACTAAAAATTCCTACAAATAAAGGCTCAGCAAAAATTAGTTCATTCTGCCTGGTGAGAGTTCTCTTTGACAAAGATCTTGGCACTTCACACTAGAAAAATATGAACTCATGTAGTTAGGTATTTGTAAAGTACCCCAAACATTACAGTAGGTACAGGCAAAGGTCCCTGATCCTTCCCCTGATCTGCAAGCTTGACCTCAGGTCTGCATTATTATTTCATACTTCTGTGATGATATGGACCCCTGATTCATCCGGTTACTCTTCCATCAGACAAATTAATAAGAATCCAAAATCTTCTGAAATGCGGCCAAATCCTGCAGAGAATCTAGTGGCTAATGAGTACAAAAGATCCTTTGCAACTTAGTCTCATCATAATTAGCACAAAATAAATGAAAAGAACTTGCAGAATAGAAAATTGTGGCCTCTAAAGATTTTTCCAATTATTCACTAACTTCAAAGCAGTAGAACTACATTACTTGCAAATTCTTTTTTTGTTACTGAATTTGATTTGATTTTTTGTTGTTGTTTCAGACCTAAAGACACATTGGCAGTTTGAAGGCTATTTTTGCAGCTGAATGACAGAAATTTTTTCTCCTTGTAAATAATCCCACTTGAATAATTACTAACAGATATTTATACATTCTGTTTGCAAATTTCTCCTGTATGGATAATTTGCAACTTCTCTAAGCAGTATCCACATTCTTTGTTATTCTTGTCACTGTATGTTTTGCTTAATGTCTAATTACAGTTCATAACTGACATGGAAAACAATGTAGTCTACATAATGTTCAGCTGTGTATCTTCCAGACTGCCTGATAATAGCTCTGTCCTAGCAAGACTAATGGAGAAGAATCACTGAAGTATATGACTGTGACAGTCCTTCTTCATTTTAGTGATAGGCACATCACATAACCAAAATAAAAGTAATAACAGTATTTATAAAACTACGTTATTAACTACTTCCTCCATTGCCCAGATGCCACAGACATCAATAAAAGTCTGTTTTCTTGAATTTGTTTTGCATATTTTACCCAGTGAGTCAAGCTTATGAAGCATGGAGCTCATAAAGAGAATTCTAGTCATGTAGGGAGAAAAGTCATGGTTGATTGATCCAATGACATTTTTGAAATTACATTCACTACCATTAGGTAACTGAAGGTATATACATTATTGATGCTGTGGTGATATTTTGAAGGAAGTTCCTTTGACAAAAGAATATTTATTCACAGCAAACTTAGCTTACTACTATAGGCTGTAGGAGATGATATTCAGAACGTTAAGAAGTGATTTTTCTGAACCATTTGAGCCATTGCTCATAGAATATAAGTTGTACTCGCCACTGCTACCTTAAAATGGTCCTGGATCAAAAATATTAACAGCAACTAATGCAAATTCAGCATGAATTGAGCATGTGAACTTGTGTTTTGACCAATCATTTAAATAATAATCTAAATAATACATCATTTAAAAATAAATACATTATTTAAATAACATTATTTCTCATAAAATCTCTCAAAATACTGGTATTTTCCCTATTTTTTTGTATACATTATGGAGACATAGAAGTGGGTCAGAACTAAGAAAACTTGAAAGTTTTGCTAGAATTTGTCCTCAGCCTAGTGATAGGACACAGATTCTCTTTTGACTTTACTTTTTCTTTAGTAAGTAGAATGCTACAGAGCTTTAGTCATCTCTCTCATATGTATTTATGGACACAACATTATGTATTTAGCCTTCTAAAAAAATTCAGGCATATGAAAGCTTGTATCATGATGGTTCTTCTAACAACTCACCCTTAAATATTCATCTGAGTGCTTCCATCATCTGCTCAAAACTTGTCATATTTCAGCTTTATAGTTATTCATTGCTGAGTGGTGCTCAAAAATTTTTATTCCATTTTAATTGCATTGGTTAGCATAAGTGGTAAAAAAATGAAAATACTTTTATTTTAAAGAAAAGTATGCTGGGCATATATTTTCTTGTAAGTCAATAATTGTGAAATATTTATTTGAAAACAGTGCTTATTTATTTCATCTTTTCAGACAAAAATAAACAGATTCAGTTACTGTGAATTTAATAAGAAAGATTTTTTTTTTCCCTAGAGAGGACAAAATTACTCTTCCTTTATGTGTTGCTATTATGTTCAAACATTTTTCTAGTTACACCCCTCCTGTCTATATACGAGGATACTTTGAGAGATTAAACTACTGGAGAATGTATTAATTGACTTAAAGCAAAACTATGATTTATAGTTTTGTGGTACGCTGAAATTATTTTACTTATATTAATTTATGCTTTGTATTTTATCACTAAAAACCTCTACATTTTAAATTTATGATTAATACAATCTTTTCTAATTCTAATTTCTAATTCTCTAAGAATATCTCTATTAATAAGTAAAATATGCCAGTGCACGTTCTTTGACTCTGAATTCAGTTGGGTAATCTTGTCCTAAGTATCACTTATATACAACTACTACTACTTATGTAAGTATACAACATATGCAAAACAGTGGCTTTGTCCCAACTGAATGTTAGTTCCCACTCACCCTTTCACAGATCACATCCTGCAGTGCTTCTCAAGCACGTCACACCTGCCATGCTCTCATTTCACCTACTTCACTCACAGCTGGTCCACAGGCAAAAAGATATACATAATGCATCATACACCAAGTCAAGATCAGAACAGGGTTTAAGTCAGTACCCTCCCACTGATATCTCAAGCCAAAACCTGCTGTCACCTATGCAGTTCTTGGTTATTTCTGTCTATAATGCTGCTAGCACAGTGTTGTCTTACATACTTTTTTCATTACTAGCTAATCACCTCAGTGTCCTCCATTCTCTATTCTAACAAAACTGTTATTCACACAAGTATAGCTCTGTAATTTTATTACAGAATAAACTGTATGTTGAAGAAAATTGGCAAGGCGGGTTAGTGAAAGGAACTCAAACAAATCAACAACTATCAACCACTGAACTGACATGGGAACTGTGAAGGGCCTAGTGAGCGTTTACAAAATGACCATCATCAGGATCAAGTTTTGGTTTTGGCAGTGTGGTGCTAGGAGGGAGTTTCTGGAGCTAAAGTAAGAGAGATGGGACTCTTTCCATGTTCTGCTGCATGTGAGGTGGCTTCTATTCCTCTTGTACGGATTCAGTCTGCGGTAAGACTGGTCAGTCAACCGCAATCACTGCGTGTTCTCTTTACAAACATGGCTAACCAGCAGCAGGGCAGGCAAGACAGGCTGGAGAGTTGAGACTTTATCAGCACTGCATACACACACACACACACACACACACACACACACACATGCACACACACAGAGTGCTTACATAGACATCAGCAATATGATGAGCCTGCTTTAACCACCTGTTCTGTCTCTAATCTTGCTCAGCAGATTGGACTCACATGTACACGCACGCACAGATACATACAAACGTAACAAGTCTGTCTCATAGCTGGTTAACTTATGGCTTCTCATGCTGTTTGCTGTTAAGTTCAGCTTTAAGCTTCCTACTGTCTCACACAGAGAGCACATACACAGGAATTAGTTAAGAAAGTAGTTTAAGGCAGACATAGAATGGGATGTGGTGATACAGCTTGTCAGGGCACATGTACTTGCAAAATCCTTTCTTAAATCCTACTGGCCACTTCAGCTTCCCTTCTCTTCAAATTACCAATGTTTTTATGAGATCTGCCTTGATCTCTCTTTTGAGCTTTCCTCAGTACAATACAATTCAATAATATTTATTCCTCTTTGCCTCACCTCAGAAGTTTCATGCAATCTCTCAAGCCCCTTCAAATGTCTCATAAAGAGGATTGGTATTTTTGCAATTTTTATGAGAGCCATGATAATATTATCAGTTGCAAAGTATCAGTGTTAGACGTGAGTTATTCCTTTAGTGGTCCTTCAGCCAGAAGCCTGAAATCTATGTTTCTTTTTGTCTCTGTTTTTTTTTCTCATGTTCATGAAGGTATTTGGTTTGGTTTATTGTTCTTCTTATCCTTACGGAAATAGCCTAATAAATCACGTGTTGCTACATTCCACATATCCTTAAATTGTTGCATTTGTACAAAAGTAAGGTCTTCTGAGACAGCTTCTGACTACATATGTCTCACAGAAAATTTCACATAGGGCAATTTTGGGAAACTGATAAAGATCTCAAGAAAAAATGTGCATGACATCAAATCTGATAGAAATCAAGTGACAAGGATCAGGTGCCTAGACATGACTGGAAGTATTATACCAGTATATATGTATCCAAAGACTCGAGAATGACCATTCAGTCCAGAAAGAGTCAAATTCTTTGTTCCAGTTCTGACCATCTTCTCCTCTCCAAACTGAAGAATGATAGACTGTAAGAGTATTTAGAAGCTGAGAATGTCTGCTTATAATATCCCTTAACACAGAGATGTCTTCCAAAATATTTCATTTTCAAAATACCAGCCCTCTTTTCTGAATAGAAGTATGTTCATAAAACATTCTTGGTATTATCAGTTTGGAGAGCATTAGTATTATTTATCTTTCTTAATTTTTAGCCATCCTTATCCACATTTGAGTTGGTCACACTAGCAGGAAAATTTAGGATGAATTACAGATACAGGTGTCCATAGTGTAGTGACAAATATTCAGATAAATCAAATATTCTGTTCTAATTCTGTGACATAAATCAGTTTCTGATTTATATCTGACACATGGTCTACATCATGGTCTCTACCTCACTTCTATTTTATATGTTGTCCTCTAAGAATATAGTTCTTTTTATGTTGGAAGTTATTGGTCTCAGATATTTTCCTTGTATTTTGTTTATTTTGAAGTCTACATCTGTTCCCTGGTGGTATTAATTATTTGACACAAGTCAATTAAAAATATTAAGAGAGACAAGGAAGTACAAAAATATGAACTTTGTGTTCCCTGAGTGTTACAGACTAGTCTAATCTTTTATGATCAGCATATAGGACAAACATATACTCTATTTTATTATATAGCAAATTATTATAGCAGTTGAACAGTTCTCAGTGCAAGGGAAATCCTTGCTGCCCACTTGCTAGGCTGCTTGTGTCTTTCCAAACTGACCACAAATAATACAGCAACTTTGCTTTGATTATTTCTTTATGTGCCTGTTCCTGTATTTTCTTTTGCTCCTCCACAGTAATTTTCTAAGTTGTTAATTCTTATGAGAATGTCAGATGAGGTTATCTCAAAATTCTCTGTCATTTGTCTAAAATCTGACTAAGTTCACTAGGCAATAGGGTGCTTTAGAAATAATTTGATTGTGTGTTACAAACTGATGTCTTTGCTTCTGATTTTTCTGCTGACAATTCAATATTTGTTTTTAAATACAGATTTTATAACATTCTGTAATTAGAGATCAGTTAATAGTGTTGCATGAACTAGGGAACATCTCAGTGTAATAAAAATTATTTACCATTCTTCTTTTACTGTTCATTATGTGGCACAAATTGTTTGCTGGTGTTTTATGAATGCAAGACTGAGGAAAAAGTGGAAGTCAAAGCATCTTGAAAATGCTATACAATTTTCAAATTAGGATGTCCACATTTTATTAGCATTTTAATACCTTAGTATTCTTTCCAAGCAGTTAGTATTTAATGAAGTGAGATATCTTGAAGGCACTTCATAATTGCTGAGAAATAATTATATCTAGTGCTCTTTTTCTGATTTTCTCCTGACCCCTCTTTTCAAATATATTGAAAGAAAAATACATGAATAGATAAACAGAGTTTTCAAAACATGTTTCGAGACCAAAGACTGACAGTTTTGCACAATACATTAGGGAGATATGGCCTCAGAAAATGCCTTAAGATTTTGTCCTCAGGAAAATTTCCTGTTGAGTTAAAGCTGAAGCAATCCATTTTCACCCTTATTAGGTCTCCTATTGCCAACAAAATACACTGGTTTATGCTCGTATTAGGATGGCTGACTGACAGAAATATTGCATGATACTGCTAATGGTACCCAGTTAATGGAGGGTAATGGAGGAGAAAATATGTTCATTACTGAAAAGGTGGAGAAGAGATGCTTCTATATTGTTAGCCGATAAAATCCCAAATGACTTAAAGCTATTTGTCTGTAGACTGCAGGAAATGTGATTAGGATGTTGGCATGACAGAATGACTCACTTAAAAGTGCCCTTTCCCATTTTACTTCTCTTAAAGTTAAGAGCTTAAAGACTTAGAATCACTACATTTTGCCTTTCCCTCTGTGAAGATACCTACCATTCCACTATAGTGCAAGACTTCATCTTATAATGAAAACCCATATAAAAATACTTTTTATTATTGTTTCAGACTTTTCTATTAAAAGTAAATATTAAAAATTAAGTTTTCTTCAACACCAAGAAAATGTGGAATATTTCACATATTTCTTTTTCTATTATATAACATTTTTGTTTTAAATATTATATTATTTCCTACCTGTATCATTCCTAATAAAGAGAAATTTGCTTCCTAAATCTAGCAGGTGTAAAATTGTGGTTTCCTTTACATATGTATAAAGGTAGCAAAACTTTTATTGGATAATTGTTAAAACTAAGGATGATAAACCCCTCGTCTTTATGAAAGTGTAATCAGTGTAATCAAGCATGTGGTATAACGATTTTTTATCATGCATGAAAAAAACAATAAAATTTTATAAGTTTCTTAAGCCTAATTTCTGCGTCTATTGACTTAAATTTGAATAGGAGCAGGCTCTATGAGCTTTTTGACTGTAGGCCATTTTATGCAAATAACACTAAAAGTCAGAGGCAGCAATTTTTTTATATAAATCACTTTGTATTACTCTTTTTAAAATTATTGTAACAAGAAGCTTGCAAATGGCTTCAACCAAGATCTATTAGCTAAAGGGTCATGGCAAGCAAAACTGGCAGGAAATGGTGCTTTACTTATGCTACTCTTCATAACATTGTTGTGCTCATAGTAGTTATTTTTTGTTTCATGTTCAACATGTATTCACAGATAAGATTAAAAATAAAGAATAGAACCCAAGATTTTTTCATAGTCTACTTATAAGAAATATGTGTATTATAATGATACGACATGATTAGAATTATTGATCTGTAAGTTATTAATTCTTGCAAGTGTATAAATATTATATGTGAACGTATTACAATAATATGAATAAGGCCGACTTCAATTTTTTTCCCCAAAATTTGGTTATGGCTATATCACATCCCACTCTTGAGGGAGTTTCAAGCCCTTTTGTCCTAGATCCAGCCTTAAATAAGAGAGGTAGTATTCTCTATGCCTTTCTGCATGATTGATGGGTCTGGTGAGTGCTTCAAAATTGTATGGTTTTGATGGATGTAAATACAGGCTGAAATGAGAAAACATGTTAGGCCTCCATATTACCTTCATAAAATTATTAAAGTAAATACAGCTGTCAGTGCAAAAGAGCTAATACATTGCAAATTCTACACATACTTTCATGGAGACTAACTTCCTGGTGTGCAAAATTTTTTTGTTTCTGAAAACCTTATATTTGGACATGTAGGTGTAATTAAAATCAGAAATTTTAAAATCCTATGTTTTGAGGTTTTCTATTTTCATATCAGTGCAATCTTTTCTTAAATAATCTCATCCACTTTGTTTTCTGCTGTGCTATGTTAGTCATTTCCCATATTTTAGATGACATAAAAATAAATACTGAAAGATACAATGGGACTTGCTTAAGCTCCGGGAATTTGAAATTGTAAAATCATCAGAATTTGAGACATTTCTAGAAACAAAATTGATCTTTTCAAAACAAAAAACCTATGGGACATTAAAAAATTTAGGAAAAAAAAGTACAGGAATAATCTATAATAATTTCCAGTCATGCAATGCTTTGTTTTCTAGTGTTAAATTACTGGACAATAAATAAAATGTTTCAAGAGGGTTTTTTTGTAGTGCATTGGAGTCCAGATTTATGTTTGCAGATTTTGTCTGGTTTTTAGTCAATGCTAAATAAATTTCTAAATTTTCACATGTTTCTTGTTCTATCTAGTTTGAAATACTATGCCTGACATTGAGAAATAAAAACCTCATTTTCTACAGCAATTGATATAAACTTAAAATACAGGTTAAATGGTTTGAACTTTATAATACTATATATTCTCAAAAAGCTAAGAAAATCTCCCTAGGATCCAAGATTCCTCTACAAATTCAGTACCTTCATAATATTGATGACTCATACTCTTCAATATCTACATCTTTTAATTATTTTATAATTTTTCCCTCTAAAATCTCATAACTCTTGTACCTTTTTTCATCTGGCAGAAGCCAAATATGAAAAAAATGTAAAAATATATTTAAATTATTGTATAATCCTGAGGCTTATTCAGCATTTCCTGTAGTTCATAGTAGTTTTCTTCTATAAATCCTTGCTCTTCAGCACAAGATTGGAGTACCATATTTCCAAATCTTTCCAAAATTAATTCACATAATTTGTCTGAAACCTTTCAAAAGTTGTACCATAAGTACACTTATCCATAAGTTTTTCCAAGATTAATTCAATTAGAAATCCTGTCTGGTAAAGACACTCTTCTATTTACAGGTATAAGACACACAGTATTTCTTATTTGTCTATATATTTTGGTTAAGCAAAAAAGTAAAAAAAATAAATAGTAAAAAAAATAATAACCTGAAAATTAAAACTACAAATAGGTACCTCAGTTTGTGTAAAGATCTCTGAATTGCAGAAAAAAACTAGGCAAAAACTCTCTCCACTACAGAAAAAATAATCTTTAGGAACTTAGTTTCTTCACAGTAGAGAAAGACAAAAACCATGATGAGATCAACTTTGAGGAACTATGTCCAACTGGATACAAAGAAGACCATTCTCAGAACTTTAAGGCTAAATACGTGATTTAACTGAAGCTGCGTATTAATAACTTCATTTTCCTAAGCCCTCTAAATATGTTGTTGAGTGAGGAGAAAGAGACATCCATGCATCTGACTGTTACATTTACCAAAACAGCAGCAGCCAGGGTTCCATTTCTGTTATTCAGTGAGGGGCAATCTGTCTCATTTTTACATGCCGGTCAAATAATTTGCATGAATTTCCAGCCTTGATGGAACTTATCACCTGAGTGTCCAAGTTGGTTTTCTTTATTCATACTAGAATATTCAGTGAATTCCAATTTGCTCACTGTCAATCATACTTGATCCATAGTCTATAAAAGGCAGGGGTTTATGTAACATGCCAAGTTTTCACCTTTTTTTTCAGCTTTTTGTTTTTCCCTTCTGCATTCAAGGAAGTACAAACAATGTATTTGACAATAATGTTTCCTATCATAAATGGTAACCAGCATCTCATGCTTCTCATCAAAATGTCTAAAGTGTCTTATACTTGCAAAATCTAAATAATTTCATCACCGCAGGAGATGAACGAGTAATAGAAAATTTCAGTCATAAGCAGTTACAATGAAACATAGGCAGCTATACCCTCTTGGAATGTCTTGTTACGTGTTATATCTTCATTGGAGTAAGAATGTTAACTGAAAACTCTTTCTAAAAGTTCTGTGAGTAATATATAAAATAAAGCATGCACTATGATTCAAAGAGCACACAGTTCATAAATCACTTCACAGCAGGTGTGTTAACAGGTCTTGAAAAATAAGAAAAATTGTAAAAGCTTTATCTTGGACAGGTAAAAAATTATTTATTTAATTCCTTATCTATAAGTTTTGTAAATTCATGATTCAGGCCTGTTTTGATCATAAGGTTTTATAGATTTTATTTTATTTTATTTTATTTTATTTTATTTTATTTTATTTTATTTTATTTTATTTTATTTTATTTTAAATTTGCAAATAAAATTCATTCAACCAAATTCCTTTCTGAATTTTACAGTATTATGAAAAAGAAAATAGTACTCACTTATTTAAATAAAATAATAGTTTACATTTTGGCCTAAATTTTTAAGCATCAATCTCCATTCACTTCAGAAGAGATATATTTTGAAATCAGTTTTACAGAGGAAACTAGTTATTTTAAGTAGGAAAAAGCCCTGCCATTGCACAGCTGTTTAGTGGATCATAAGAAATGAGGAGAGTCTGGTGAACCCTCCAGACAAGTACATGAAGTCTTGCAGATCTTTGAAAACTGGTAAATAGAAATAAGGCATTTCTGAAAACAATAGGAGATTTTAAACTGACCTAGTATTTTAATTGAAACCACGTAAATAATGAGACTATCAGCTTCATAATTTCTGTTCAATCATTTAACTTTTTATTTAAAAAACCCAAACAAACAAACTAACAACAAAAAAAAGGCAAAATACGAAATTATCTTACTTATACAGTGCATTTGGATTATAGATAAAAAACAGAAATATATAAAAAAATAAAAAATAATCAACCCAAACCATCCCCTCCCAAAATCAAAGCATAACATAACAGAGAAAAAGGAAGAAGGTATATTAGACCAAAATTTAAAGGCATTTGAAGTTCACAGATTTTGATCACAGGGATGAGAATACTAGCATGGTATATGCTCACCAGATGCTCAGATATGAGCATTCAAGTTTGTTTAATGACTCAAGACATAGAATCCATATTTTGCAGTTAGTTCCAGTTGAAAAAAACCTGCCACTTTAAGTCTCCAAAGTTACTACTAATAGACTGTCTGTTAACATTGAAGGCTAAAAATTGAGTTGAGGGGGTTTGGACCGACTGTAATTTGAAGATAAAGTGAGCTCAGCACACTGTAGCACAGAGGATTACAATAATCTGTTCTTGCAGTTTATAAGATGGGAAATACATAAATAAACTGGGGAAAAAAAAAGGTTAAATGAAGTAGTAACAGATACAGTAGCCCTCATAAACTCTGGAACAGCAAGATTCAAGATCATAGGCACATATTTTAGTGAATCAAAACCTGTTTCGTATCCTGCTTTATTTTATGTTATCCAGTGAAAAAAATTGGCACACCTAACTGAATATTTTAAGGTCTTTTGTTTAATATAAGCACAATCTACTCTAACAGTAATTTACAACAGTAGCATTCTATATCTATATTGGCCCAGGCAAAATATAGGCTTTGTCTTACATTGATTTTAAAGTATTTAATAATAGATTTATATTGGTTCTGAAACAGCTCCCTGAGTTACAATAAAAATGAATCAAATTTGTTGAACAGGAGCAACTTGGATACCAATTAACCTTTTCAAATCACATCTCATCTTTCCAAAATCTTAAGAAGTGCCAAGCTGCTTCTCTTCTCTTTCTAATCTAAAATGGCTTATGTGTTATTTTTTGATATAGCAGGGTTTTACATTTTACATAATTTTGAAACTCTGATGCTAGGATAATAATGTGTCATATGTTTGAAGTGATGTATGTTTAACAAGTAACATAGAAAAGTACATTAATTTGATTTCAACATTATTTACTTATTACAAAATTTGCAAATTTGGTATTTTTTTAAAATTACCTCCAGAACTTTCTTTTCCTTAGGCAAACATAACTGAGAGAGAGGCATGTTGGGATTTCATGTCTTGCTGATGTAACTGCTATTTGTTTGATGATGTGTGCTGATAATAATAAGATGAAATAGAAAATGGAATCTAAAAGGCCCTTGTTGACCAGAACAAGGAAATGACAGACCTTAACCAATTTAACATTTTTGCTCATTTTCTTTTCTAAGAAATTCTTGTTACTCCTCAAAAAGCATTTGCTGTCCACAGCAATGAACTTTTTCTAGAATTACTCTTCTGCCACCAATCTGTAAGTAGCTCCAAAAGAGAAAAGAATCTTATCTCTGTCTCTCTTGTCAGTCCTGTAGGCTTAATTAGACAGGAAAAGTGATTATTACTATAAGTAGTAGACAAAGAATACACTAACAGGATCTTCTTGCCCAGCAAAGTCTTTGTTATTAGTAGACAAGTTACTGGAATTCAGCATGATTAAAAAACACAAAAATCAAATAACTCACATAGGTTTTGTTTAATAGAAGATACTGAAAAAAGGCTTCAATGTTTTAAATGTGTTTTTGTTTTCATGTTATTTTCTTATAACTGTCTGAATAAATGTAGCATTTCAAGTGCAGTAACATACTTGAAGATAGGTATGAATCACTAAACTACCCTGCATCCTTGCACCAGCGCCAGAGTAGTCATTTAAATCGGTATTCCACCAGACTTCCCTAATATCAATATATATCAATAATTTTGAGTTATTGTCACCCATTAGAGTAACTTAGGCATAATTTTACGGGGAAACACATGTATTCTGGTAATTTTGTGGAATCTGGTGTGGAAATGTGAAATCTGCTGGATTTATGTGAGCATCTTTAGGAATGGCATGGAAGTGCACAATTAATGTTTAAAAAGAAGGGGAGAGAAGGGGAACTGAAAGAAAAGGGGTTATTGAATAATGAGTTAACACAACTAAATTTAAAAAACTATTCATATCCCATAGATGATCAGTTGAGTGTGACCTAAAGGGTTCAGAAATATGTGTTGAGATTACTGGAGCTGTGTTTATGATATTTGGTCCTTCACCTAAATCTCCAACTTCTTGAATTGCCTTGACAATATAAGAGAGATTTGCTGATTAGTAAGTGTCTTGCTCTTAAACTGAGATGTGAAGTAGGAAATCTTTCCAACTACTAAATCAGAATATAAATAAAAAAATCCAAGGACAACAGGTCTGCTTCTTTTATTGCAGTATCCTAATTTTGGTGAAGAGGGATGAGAACAGGAAGTTTGGGTTTTCAATGACGAGTCATGGCTTATGGAATTGAATTCTGAACAAACTGTGTTTATCTTTGCCAATAATTTTGCTTCCCCACTGCAAATTATTTCTAATAAAGAAGTGAGAGAAGAATTTTTGTCTTTTGTGAATGGATGGAGACAACAAAAATTTTCTGTCATAAAGAAGACAAGAATCATCAATCTACCTGGGCTGAAAATTTGTGATGAATAAGGTGTCCAGAAGAACATTTTGGTATTTCATATTGTTAGGAATAAGAACTACAGAAGGCCAATGAAATAATGACTGGGAAAAAGGGAGAGAATGGTAAAATAGGAAAACAAATAAAAAACAAGGGGAAAGAGAAGAACTTACTGGACATGAGTGGGTGTCTGCATCCATTTGGCAGTAAAGAACGTTAGTTGTAAAATAATTCACATTCTTTCTTCTTTAGACAGGTCATTTTAATTCCACATATATTAATTGAATCTTACCTAAATTTCTATTTAAGACAATTTGTGGCATGTGGAACAAGAGGCCTTAGTTTATGTATCTGCTTATGCTTATGTATCTATTTAAAATGAGTTTATTGAAGTAAAATCAGAGGTAGATGTTAGACATTCTTTGACATTCAGTATAATAGATAAAAGAAATTGAGTAAAAAAATAGAAATGGAGTTGATATTTATTTAAACTTTCAATGATATTGTGACTGTGTTTCCAGTGCTGTACAATATGTCTGGTTGATCCTTTAGATAACAGAGTACACTGAACTGCAGTGACTTTCACAGTGTCAAGTGCAGATAGTTTAATTCTTCTCAAACACTATGAGAACAATAGATAGACCAGAAGGGCTTTGTAGCATATTTTAGATCACTGTTTTTCTCATGCACCATAAAAATCTGGATTCTCAAACAATTTTTTCTTATGCCTGTCAAATCCAGTATGATTTGACTTACTGAGGCTGTGAATTACATGTTTTATGATGAAATTAAAGTATTCCATGGCAATTACCTCAAATCTCAATATTTAAATTACCAGAAAATGTTTAATTTCAGATCTGAAGATCTTCATTAATGTTCATTTCAAAATAACTGCTCCACTGAGTAACAGTATTTTCTCACCATTTTACAGACAAATGGAGAGTAAAATGCTCCCATATCATAGTGAAAGGGAAAGACAAAGTGAGAAAGGTTGTGGAAAAACATTGCGAGAGATATATAAAGGCCAAGAACCAGCATTGAGAAAGGGGTGGTAGGGAAATTAATGAATGGAAGCATCTGATTGATCTCAGTATCAGGAATCAAAGTAGGGCAGAGGTAAAACAAAGGCTGGATTCTTTGGGAAGAAGGAAAAATTATAAAAGCAAAGATAGGACAGCACCATGTATTTAAGAAGGATCTAGGCAAGAGAGGAAACAGTATTTATTGACAGCACCAGAATCCAGATTTACTTCTCTAAATTGGACCATAAGACTAGTTCCAACTTGGTTCTACAGTGTAGGTGATATAGATGTATTTTATTTTTTAACTTTTTTCCCCTATATATGACATTTTCTTGCATCAGGAAGTAAGCTAAAGTGGAGTTAGCACTCTTCAAGGCAGCTTTAAATAGGATAACTCAGGAGACATTTCTGTCTGCTC
The DNA here is from genome assembly GCA_013186435.1 of Turdus rufiventris. Taxonomy (NCBI): domain Eukaryota; kingdom Metazoa; phylum Chordata; class Aves; order Passeriformes; family Turdidae; genus Turdus; species Turdus rufiventris. The sequence continues at coordinate 187,776 of PYHW01009760.1, forward strand.
CTACAGATCCCTGCCTCAGGCAATAACAGTCTTTGACATACTCCCTCTCCTTAAATGAGAGATTGTCCTACATATAATAACCCTGTCAGTATGCTTATTTACTATATTTCAATACTTATGGCATAATTCGATGGTCTTTAATGAAGAAACTTTTAATATGCCAATATGTCCTTAACTGTCATCTGCATTTTCAGATCCTGAAGAAATGGAATACTGCTTACAGAACCATTATTAGTATCATGAAAACACTTAAAAATCATGTTCTAAAGATGAAAGAATTTAAATTTCTGTAGTTTTCAGAATAGTATTTACAGAATTTGCTGATCATATATGCTTACCAAGGAGCCATAAATATAAGAAGGTTGAGACCCTAACAGCCAGATATATTTAGATTCAATGGCTAGAAGCTGAAGCAGAAAAAACCTAAATGGTTAAAATACCCTATTCTTATAGTGAAAGCAAATAATAATTGAAGCAATAGACTTTTTAAGTACAAGCTAATATTTTCAAAATCCTAGGGTGATGAAGCATCATGTTTGTCAATGCCTTACAAATACATGTCAGATTTATTACACTGATTTATTAGAGGTCTCTGACACATCAAAGATATTTTTAAAATGCACATATTTTAAGCATTAAAATAAAGCAAGCTCTTGTTCTTTAAATTCAAATCCTGTACTAATCAGTGGATATATTGTGATTTCAAGTTTTGAAATACATTTTGCACATGGATTTTTGCTGAGGCTAAGGAACATTCTAAATAAATAGTTGCCAAGTGGTATGGGATCAAAGTTGTTGAAAGTTTATATATCATAATGATTATTGGGCATGCAAAAAATTATGGCTTTGAACTTTGAATTTTTGAACTGAACGGTTTTTCATTATTGTTTCAAAAACCTGGAGAGTGCACTAAAGTAAGTGACACAGCTAGGGAAAAGCCATGCAAAATCCACAAAACACACAACAAAACAAACCACAAAAAAACCAAAACCAAGCCCCTCATCAAGAAGGGGGAAAAAAAAACCAAGCAAAGAAGAGCCAAAAAGAAAATAAAGACAAAAACACCCCCACCAAATGAACAAACAAATCATCAACAACAACAAATCAAAAAGAAAACCAAAAGAAAATCCCACTCAAACAAATGACTATTTGTTTTTCCCCAATGTTTCATAGCCCACAGCTTCTTGGGCAGTCTGTACTGTGGCAGGAAAAATATAGTAGAGCACTTGCATTTTCCACCTTTGGTCAGTGCCTGGTAGTGAGAGAAAAGCCAGATGAGTCTGGTGTCACTTATCCCTGAAAGACAGGGATACTGACAGCTTTGCAACATAGATGAGTGTCTTGAATGGTACCATTTCTAGATGCCTATTGTGCAAAATCTCTGCAGTTATTTTCTTAGAGGAGACAGTATTCTATCAAAAACATATTTCTGCTCTTATCGTAACAGACTCCAGTGAGTCCAGTTGTTTGCTAACCTTATGTCTTGTCTTCTCTGCACCTTTACTCTTTTATGATTGTGTATTTCCTTCCCTGAATTTCACACCAATATCTGTCCTGCTTGTTAAAAGCAATACTGTTTTAAATATTTAATTTCCGTTCAACGTGTGGTTGATTTTACAAAGGAATTTTCTCCTTTGTTATCAGAGATACTGTCTTACTTGAAACATATTGTCCTTCCTCTCTACCTTAAATAAAGGACAATATACTGGTCTTAGTTGCTTTTAAGGAAGAACTTTACACTTAGATCACTTTTTGAGTTAATGTTTGCAATATTTGCAAAGAAATACCCATATAACAGTGTTATCAATCCTGAGAGACTAAATTGATGAACATGAACCAGTATGAATTGCATCTTTTTTTAGATAGATCTGAATGTCATATTCTCATAAGAGTTGGGAAAACTAATTGAGTATATTATACAGGTTAAGAAAAAAAGAAAGATACTTTTTTTAAAAAAAATCCACATTTCTTTTTTATTATTTCTATAGATATGACAATTTTGTATGCCAATACACATTTTGGTGGCCTGAATCAGAATAAAAAAAACAATACTTACAATTAGCATATAAATATGTTCACAAAGATAAATGTCTACACAAAGATAAATGACTACACAAACTTCATAGGCATTTTTTAATATTCTATTTCAGTGACAGCCATTTCAAAAGTATCATAAAATAATTTGCTTTATTAAAGGTATTTTTTCTCTCTATCAATTTTTTTCTCTCTGTTTATTAATGTTCTCTTAAAAATTTATTGCAAAGGAAGTTTACAGAGAGTTCAGATGAAAAATTTGATCAAAACTTAGGCAAGTTTCAAATCCCACATTAGATTAGTTTATGATTAATTAAAGAAAAGGAGCATTTTTTTCTTGGAAACAATTCCTGTTGATAAAAGTACTTTGGATTTATAACCTTATATCTTTCTGAGAAAGGGCAAAGGTAGTGAGTCTCCGTGTTGTAGGAAATGAGAAAGAAAGGTTAAGCCGTATGTCTGTATTTCTTGTTTTTTTTCCTTGTGAAACTAACCAGAAGAGATGGATAAGAACTATAGCTTCTAAAAGGAGTGTCAGTGTTTCTCTATTTAGTATGAATAAAATACCTTAACTTTTATTTCTGATGAGTCATTTAAATTTCAATTTTCACCTTTCTGTTTTACTACCACTGCAAAAATTGCAAAATATTAAGTGTATCTTACAGAAACATGCTCAATTCCTGAAACATCAAATCAAATTTTCCGTCAGACAATAATTTCTCAAACCTCTAAAATAAGCAAATTAAAATCTATTCTAAGTCAGAATTTTTCACTACTAATTCTGAGTTTAATGCTGTTCCCAAATATGTTTGTCTAAGGGGAAAAAGCAATAATATTAATGAAATCAGACAGTTAACAAATTGTTCATAACATAATTTCGACTTTCAAACATGTATATGAATTATCCTTTATCCTAAGCTTTCAATTTAATAGAGACATATGAAAGGGAAGTTAGATAATTAAACATAACATAAAGGTTCAAATTTGTCAATGAACAGATATATCTCACTGATGTGACTGAGAGTAAAACTTATCTGTAAACTAAAAAGAAAAAAGGGACTGCTATGTAACAAAAGCCAACTACCTTTAGAAGGGGTTTTGTCGGTGATTGTTTAGTCAGTTCCATAATCAGAGAAAATAAGAAATCTCCAAATTCACAAAAATTCATTTATTTTGGAGCAGATTTTCTCTGGACACTATTGATCTATCTTTCCTGTATTCACAGTACAAGCTAAGAATTCTTGAATTATTGTATTTTATATAAAAATATTCTAATATAAATCAAATTGAAAGGGGAAAGAAATAGGTCAATAAAATCTTTTATTTAATATTTCCATTAATTTACAGAACAAAATAATTAATAACATCATAAGAACAATTCCTACTTTATTTCCTTTCTTTTCACTTTGTGAAGGGGGAAACAAAACCAACCAACCACTTAAATAAACAGACAAGCAAACAAAGTAAGAAAGAACCTATTCAAATCTCCCTTAGAAGTTAAGGAGGCTTAGTATATCTCTCAAAATATCAAGGTATTACAAAAGACCTACTGTAATTAATCTACTCTAATTTTTTCTTTCTAATATCAGGTTGCAAATTTAGTAGGTGATTTAATCCAGAAGAAATGTGGATCCTATTCCTTTTTAATCTGTCAACAAAATATCATTTGGATGTAAAAATCATGTTTCCTCGTGAGGAGAAACTGAAAGATGTCAATTATTTAACAAAACATAAAATTCTTGCAGTGTAACTGGCTGTTATGCACTAATATTCAAGGATTTTTTGCGATATGACCCAGTAAACATAATCAAGTGGACAAAAAAATCAAGATTATATAAAATCAAGACGAAATTAGATATTCTCTGGCAGTTCATTACAGATTTTCTGTCTTCAGACATCTTCCCCATAGCCAAATGTGATTAAATGAATTTGTCTGCATCCAGAGCTATAATAGCGGCATGAAGCAAAGAGATGCAGTGTAAAATTAAACCAAATAGCTTTGTTGACTAAAAGTTGGCCATGTACAATTATATAGTATAGGATATTGACTAAAGCAAATTGTTAACCCACTCATTTATTTTGCTGGACTTATTTTGCAACCAGAAACCTAAATTATTTAATTTCACACCATATTTGATAAGAAAAGGATATTTTGTTCTTCCATTGCAAAAAGTATAAAATAGTTTGGCCGTTGCAGTATTCTGGCTATCAGCGTTCTGTAATGTGATAACATAGGAAAAGACATATAAACAATTCAGTCGGTACTGAAAGCAGCAATATTTTTTCTCAGTTTTCAGTTTAACATAACTGTAAAATATAATCTATTCAAGTATTTTAAGGATCTGGCTTGGTTACAAGAAAATCTGGATTAAATGCCCTTTAATTAAAGAATGGCATTATATACAATGAAATACTGAGCTTTTTAAATGGAACTAACTCAGTAAGTGTTCCATGCGTTGAGAAACCTGTTTAATTGTCCTAAGTGTACAAACTCTTTGTTTCTTTTTAGAAGTCCAGGACTTTTCCTCCTCCTGCAGTACTTCCTTGAAAATCTAGAAGTCTTTCCTGTTCAAATTAAAGTCTTTTTCAGTTTTATAACATTTTAACATTTCTCTGTCTTTTTCCAGGACAGACAGATCCCCACAAAACATCCTTCTACATTATACTTTCCTTTGGGAAGCAATGATTTAGGCCTCTCAGTATATATTAGTGTGTTGTCTGATTCTTCCCCTACAATATTACTAACAGTTCAATGTTTCTGTAAATATCATAACAGTACTGGTCAAATGTCACAATCCTAGAAATCTTCATTATTTGAGGTATGCCAATAATCATTTCCAGCTTAAAATTTTGTAGCTGTCTATTACATATATATATATATAAAATTGTGACATGTCAGACAACCATGTTTTCATTTTTTATGAATATTAATGACTAAATTTACAAGTATTCAAAGCTCAACCAATTAACCTACAAATAAACTTAAATATGGCTTGGAAACCTCTTAGTTTCAGGAATGGAGCAGGTCACAGCTTCATAAGGAGTGAGACCTAAGCATTCCACTTCCCTCTGATATTTTGATTTCTATAGAAAATAAACCCAGATGAATAGCTTTAAACTATAGCACTAATTTCTCTCAATTTGCATTACCTGAAATGCCTGAACTAGGGAGCAGGAAGTACAAAATGGGAGATAAACTATGAATGCAATCATTGATAACTGAAGGGTAATTTAGAGCTGAAGTAATGCTTAATACATCTGAATCACTGTCTAAAGGTGTCTGTCTTTTCATTAATGCTTTAATGTAAAATGTTTAATGACCAATGAAATTTGCTCCTAAATTAGCTAATTTAGGCTAATTTGAAGTCCAAAATTAGCCCATGAAAACCAAGATTATGAATCATTAATGTAGCGTGGCATGGTGTTTTCCTGAAATGTGAAAAAAATGGACAAATATCCATAAAGGAGGCAGTGGAAGAACAACCAACAAGTTTTAAGATTGGTTTTTTATCTTTTCACTATTTTTCAGAAAAAAAACTAGAATATTGGACAGTAAACTGGTATTTTCAGACATTTAATGACTTTGGTATTGAAATTACATGACTATGCTATTTTTTCTGTGCTAAAACTCACGAAAAAGTGAATGTTTAAATATAATTTATTCATTTTGTAAGCACAAAGGAACACAGAATGAGAGCATTTGTATAATTTTAAAACAGGTAGTCACAATGTGATATTTAATTTATAAACCTAAAATATTTTTTTTTCTAAGTGGAAGAATTCTGCATGGATTTTTTTTTTTTTAGTTTATTGCATATTGCACTTCACAGTACTGAAATTCCACAGGAATAAATCCCCACCAAACCATAAAACAAAAAGAGGGGGAAAAGACTAAGAAATTGAAAAAAAAAAAGCATATAAATTTATTTCAATATTTATGGTCAATAAGAATAAGCGTGTTAAATTGCTGACTATAAGTCATAAATATTTGAATTGCAATTTAAATTTCAGAGAAGATGTTTGATATAGTTAAGGGTAGTTAATTTTTAAAGATACTGTAAACATATATTAAACTAAAAGGGCAAAACCTCAGCTTGTCTAAATGTCAGAGGTTAACAGACTGCAGTGGAAGAATGGCAATGTATCCCAGGTAGCATTCTGCTCCCAAATGTCTGTATTAGTTTTGTGAGACCTGTTACAAGCTGTTGACACCATCTACCATCCATCTCGTGGTATTTTGCACACGGGAAGCACAGATTTACTACACAATTGCTTTTCTCTTTTTCTTGGTGGCATAACAAAGGACACTACAGAATCATTCCTGTCAGTCATCTCTTATGATATTCAATGTATAAATATGATTGCTGACATAAGCTCAATATAAATCCTCAGCTCTTTTCACTTACCTCACAAATGCAGCTCGTAATGCTGTCCACAGGGAAAGGGTGTGTGGATGAACCAGACATGAAATATATTTGAT
>PYHW01009760.1:194339-209418 GCA_013186435.1 Turdus rufiventris
TTCTTCACAGTCTTTCATGATGTTGTAGCAGTTTTAGAGAATTCAAGATATTTTTATCTGCTCATATATATTTCTACCTTGAAGTCTACCTATGTCCAAAATACTCTGTCTAGGGATAAACCTAAAGTAGTTAGAAATTTTAACTATGATGTAGAATTCCTGTCTCTCTTTGTTTCAAGTCCATTCACCCTCTGCTATATAGTGATGGAACCTACGTTTTTCTCTTTGACAACTACAACACACCTTTCCATTTCCACGCTCTTTCCTCCTTGGTATTCATTACCAGCATGTTACCTTCAGCAGTCAGTATAAAAACCTTTTTCATTCTCCCAGATCTTAGGTAGCTCACATCTTTTCCACAATATGGTCTGTTTAGAAGCTTAAACGGATCTTTTAAAATAATCTCTAACATTAACTGCCCTTCCCTCTCTTGCTTCCACTAACCCTTTTTGCCTGCCACACAGAGGTCACAGTTCTAACAGCTTATGCCGGAGGCCAGCTTCAGGCAGTGCAGCTGGGTTTGCATGTCTTTTCACACTACCTGAGGGCACAGCAACACAAACACAAGTTTTTCAACGTTCAATGAAATCATTGGCACTTTTTTGTAATGCTTTGGGGAAAAAAAAACCCACTAAGTTTTTATAACTGTTCTGCTCTGGCGAGGTGAGTATATAAATGCGATTATTTTTAAGCTAATGATCTGTCTCCAGAGGCCATCTACCATCCAGCAACATGTTGAAATTTCACTGCAGCTGTAACACAGTAGGACCATTGCAGAATTTGTCTTCTTTATTTAATGTCCGGTGCTTCTGTCATCTCGTTTTTTTCTTTCTGGTAAAGAGGTTAAAAGTTTGATCCAAGCTGATCCCCTTCAATGGGCCAAGATCAACATTATGAATGGCAGAAATATATTCAGGATTCCTTGCCAGAATTTTAAAACTTATACTAGTTTTTGGAGGTCAATTTCTGTGCTAGCATATTTCAATTATATGTACAAATTTTATTACTAAGTTTTATTAATTAAAAGTTAGCCTTAATTTCATTTTGTCTTATCTGTCAGTGAGGATTGTTTGGAGATTTACTTATTTTAACTGAAAAGAAAAAATATAAGAAATTTTACTCCTTGTCGCAAAGCATTTTGAAAGAACTTGTTTATAACGGCGACGTATTCAAATGTTTTTCTCCCTTTTATATTCTTTATCTATCTCAGTGCACAAATATTAATCAGAGAACACAAAAACTTCAATCAAGGTTGAAAAGGAATTGTTTATAGTGTTTCTGAGATGTTAACATCTCTCAAGAGTCTAATGATTTCTAATGAGATCTCAAAATCCTAAAGAGATAGTACTATAGCAAATTCAGAGCTGAGGAATTCCCTTGACAAAAAGAATAATAAAATAAAAAGGATCTAGGTTGGAAGCAACAGTAAAGATCATTCAATACCCTTCACATGGCAGGGACACATTACAAATAATTTGGGAATTTTGTACATGGGAAAACTTAATATTCCTACCAGAAAAGGTTTTAAAGACTTTTCTCATGTTTACTAGCAATTGGCAAATTATGGGTGAATTTGCTAAATTATTAAAATAATTTTCTCTTTTTTTAAAGGGAGAAAAGCCACATAACATATCCCTTCTTTTTCATATTTTTATTTTTCATATTCATATTACTTTTACTATAATGTTTATAGTGAAAATAACGCAATTATGGACATGAAATCATAATGGTTTTGCAGAACCATTACTGCATAATCATTTGCAAAAACATTACTGTATAATCAATTCCTAGAGTTTAGGCCTGAGCTAGACTTCCCAGATATGCACACATTGAAAATAAATTAATCATAAAATTATGGGTGATTCTTCTTCTCTCTTTTATGTAACTCCCTTTAAGAGGAGGTGAGTAATACACTAGAGATAACTTTTTCATTTGAAGACAAAAGTATGTCAGAATTGGTAGCCCAGTGACAGAATTTAGGATGGAATTTTATTCTTAAAATGAAGATGTTTTAGTAATTTTTACTGGTATTTTATTATGCTGTCTGGGACACCCACAGAGCACTTGCAGGCGCTGAAGGACTCATGGGATAGCTGCATTCATTTGCAGAGGTAGATTAGAGTCAAAATGAATATCCTATGGCTTCTGAGAAGACATCGTGTTTTGTTACAGGCCATTCTTAGTTGGAACATCTTTAGCCAAGCAAAAAGAGACTTAAGCAAGTAGAATATATTGAAGTTGCAGGCACAAAGTACATTGTCCATTGGTGATTGCAGGTAACAGTTGTCAAGGACATAGTGATCTTCAAGCTGAGCACGAGTATGCTCAGCATCCTAGTGAGGTGCCCCAATAACCTACCAAGTTATGAATTAGAATAACCACAAAATACTCATAATCTAGTTCAGAGTTAGAACCAACTGCATTATCTTATTTAGAGTGTGAATATACAGAGAGGACTGGTAGGTATGAAGAGACCTGTGAGACACACAGTCTTGGAGTGCATCTGGAGATTGTATTGAGTACCTCACAGTGCCTTAAATGGGCATGTTCAGGATGTTGCATCCCTAAAATGAATTGTACCCAAAAATTGTTTGGATTTTTTAAAAAAATTGCGTCGTCTATAAATGCCACTGAACATGACACTCTGTTTGTTGCTCGTATATAATTTTAGCAGAATAAAATCCTCTCAGAGTTTGTCAGTATAAAATTATGTGAGTATACAAGGTAACCAAGCATGAAGACTGAAATATTGACTTTGTCACTGGATTTTAAAGAGCAAGCAAATATAACATATCTGTCATAAACACTGAATTTTTTATTTTGACAATTTAAAAATGGATGGAAGAAACAGAAGGGAAATTACTGAAAAGTTTGTTAATGAAAGCCCCACTTATAGAAAAAGTATCTGGAAAAAAATAATTTATTTATTGTTATTCTGAGGTCTTCAGAGCATCAATGATTTTGTGCCTTGTATATCCATTTGAAGGTTAAGTAAATATGGACAATTATATATCTCCCAGTAAGAACTTAATCCACACTATAACCGTGGAAAATTGAGTTCACCTTCTGCCTAAACCTGGAGGTACATAAGATGGTTAGATTCCTTCCAGTAACATTTCTCACACCTTTGTTTCTTCTCATTCTGAAAATTGCCAAGGTTCATTCAACTTCTGAAGAAGTATTAGTTTTCATTTTAATGATTCAAAAATTTTCATCACATAAAATTTCATAAGCCACTGATGACAAGTTTCCAATGAGATTTATCTCTGGATATTTCACATCTTCAATTAAATACATTTTAAAAGCATTAACTGAAAACAACTCAGATGAAACTATTCTTTAAAGTGACTGTAACTTCATCCTAATATAATTTGTACAAGATCATAAGAAGGGAGAAAGGTAGAAGAATCTTCTTGAGGTAAAGCAAGAATGAGGTATGAGAAGCAAGAGAATGCTTGAATAAAGTATCTGTTTTGTGTTACAACAGGAGCAGAATTGGTTGAATTGGATGATTATGTGAGAAAAAAAAGCTATTGTTCCTAAAGTTTCCATAAAGGCTTTCTGTGTGCAAGTACACTTTAAAAATTACTTTTTGTTAGAAATAAAGATTTTTCAAATACACATTTCAGACCTAGTTCTATGTGATAATGAAGCTCCTCAGGAGAGACTTTATATTTTCACATACATAGTGTTTATCATGAAAACGAATGAATAAATTTTAAATAAAGTTCTCTTGAATTTAGTATCCATTTGAGGATTTAAAATTAATCCGATAATAAGATAAAGTTTATTGAAAACAATACAAAGGGGGCTATATTTTCTTCCACTGTGATTTATAATCATCCTACTAAACCTCAGGATAAATTCATTTTGGTCTCTCTAATAGGAGAGACTAGCAATTATTTAGGTGGATTGTATCTACTGGTCCAATTCCTTTATAAATTGTGGACTTTTTACATTGTCCTGGCAGCATGAAAACACCTATAAGTTTATATAAATATAACAGCAATAAGATTTCCATCTCAGTATGGTCAAATCAGTTAAGTAGAGAACTGGTCTAAATCTGAATTTATACACTTTTATTTCAATTTTTTATTTTAGTAGAATCTTGTGATTAGAAGTAAAAATTGCAGAATATGTAAATAACACATGACTTGGGAAATGCCAAATGAATATATTTTTATTTTAGACATATCTTTGTGAGAGGGACACATTTATTACATAAGGATCAATATTTGTATTATTAGTACAGCCATCTTGATTGAAAATACTGAACACAACTGCAAACAAAGATTAAACTTGGTGACATCTAGAAAATATTTTTTTCTTTTCTTCTCAGAAAAAAAAACGAATTTTATTCACTTAATTTTTCTTTTCATGATCCCCTATATACCTCACCACAGCCCCTTGTTACATTCATTTTCTGTAATTTTTTGTGTTAAGATGAGCAAAAGCTACCACTCATTTATAACTGAGAAAAATATCTCCGGAACACATGAAAAACACAAATCTCCAAGACTTCCTTATGTCTCCTTGGTGTTCTGCTTTGCTCACTGTCTGTCCCTGGAAGGGATGACTCAGGACACATTTGTGGGGAGTAGGATTGTTTATATTCTTCTTCCTTCATGCTCATTATTTTCTACATCCACCATGTTCTTTTGGGACTGTTAGCCACAAGACAGATTGTCTCATCTCTGCCAGATACAAATTCTCTGCAAGAGAGCAAGAACAAGGCTTCTCAGCAGTGACAAAGAAAAAAAAGATAAGAAAAAAAAAAAAACCCTGAGAAAAAAAACCCCAGTGAACAAAACAAAAAACACACAAAAAAATACCCAAACAAGGGGGGAAAAAAGTCTATATATAACCCTTCACATATGATTTGGGGTTCTAAGGAAGGAGGTCTAGAATCAAAATTGCAATACAGATGAGGAATGTAAAATTCAGACAATGAAAAAGAAAATACCAAAAGATTGGCAGTTCTTACTGTCTTTCTCCATCCCTTTCTTTTCCAGTACTACCTAATATCCCAAGCACTATTTTTCCTGCTGCTAGCAGCAAGACCAGCTTTTCAAATCTCTGCTGTAGACAGAGTAGATTTGGTCATTAGTCCCTTTCTGATGGGCTTCCTTATATGACCTGTATATGGCTGAAGTTGTCTTCTCATTTTAATGAACTAGGATTTAAGTCAATGAACTCGAGTTTAATTTTGTGAAGTGGTTTTTTCCCCATAATTTTTATTTTTGAAACTGATTATCTGAATGTAAAGAATACTAACAATGGTTTGCAAACAAACTCACTGTATACAATATCTGCATGCACACTTACAGTATTTTTTTACCCATCAACAAAATAGCTACTTTCTTCTAAGATCTGAGGTATGCAGTGGCAGCTAAACAACTAAGTAAAAATTACTATATATACAAATAAAATTTAGTTGCTGTTTAAAGAGACTATTTAGAAAAAAATCAGTACTTGGATACTTCTGTGCATCTTTTGAGTTAATTTCCTGTGAATTAATTTGTAATGTTTTACAGTAATACCTATAATAGACCGACTCTACTGGCTTAAAATTTGAATGAGATGACCAGAATTTATCATCACAGACTTCCTATTTAGCTTGGGCAGCTCTTTTAATCCTCCCTGTTTGATGATTAAACAAGGCTAAGTCTCATTTGGAAAGTGGAAGAGTGACTCAATCTTTCCACACTTGGAAGGCCCCTTAAACTTTTCTGGCCCAAATTAAAACTGAAGTGTATACTGCTTGCAAAGGTCAAAACTAGTAAAAATTTCTAGCTGCCTAATAATAATGACCTTACTGTGTATTTCTATTGCTAAAAATAAGCAAAACAAAACAAAAATTTTGAAAACTTCTTTCATATTTTTTTCTCTTTTTTTTTTTTTTTTTTTTTTCCCGGAGTGGTAGCAACCGCCTTGTGATGACAGTGTTGGGTTTATTTGATTGTGGATGTCTTTTTAAATGTTGTTACAGATTTTCTACATTTCCCTTTCAAGAGGAAAGACTCTAAAAAAGAGGTTTTAAAGTTTTATGAGAGGCTTAATAATTTGAGGTAGTTTCTACCTGCCTGTCCACGACTATATAACTGTCCTTTATAAGGGCCTTATAGGACAGACTTTTTGAAGCATATATGTTTATCTTAATAATATCGTTTATAGAATAAAAATCTACATTTAAAATTCAACATTGAATTGGATAAAATTTCATTTTCTGAGAATTTTTAAAATTTAAACTGATCTCACTAAAAAGGAAGTACACAAGTAATGCAATTTAGGCACAGTCTGTTAATAGCACATGTACTTTGCATGAATCATTTGGTAAAGACAGTGAAATATCAAGTTTCAGTCTATGAAAAGCATGGATGTTCCTTCTGATCATGTCTTCCATAGAACATTTATTACTGTACTTTCAAAAGAAATAGAAGAAAAGGGAAGATACTTGAGAAAACTAAGATCTCCAGTGTGCCAACCCTGTGATTACAAAAGATTTCAGAAACACTTTTCTCCAGTCCAGTCTTTGAGAAATGAAACTTGAGATCCTGTAAATTGAAACAAAGCAGGAAAGCCTAAAAGCAGTGAACAACTTCACTCAGTGGCCTTGGAATAATGAAAGGTTGAGAGCAGCAATCATCTGTCTCCATAATTTCAGTCACAATTGGCAAACACAATTTAGAAACTGCCAGGAAGTGAAATTGATCTCACTCCCTGAGAAAGGAGTATTCATCTCCTCTTGTAATTTCTTTACCCCACTACAAGAACAAAGAAATTGAACCACTTTTGTGGTTGTCCCTATGAAGTCACTTCAACTTGCATGTTGACACACATAGGTGATTTTCCTCTACCCCAAATTCTAAAGAGTATGAAACCTAGCTAAGAGAAATACCACAAAAATGCATGCAATTCTTTGAGGCTAGAATTGTTAACAGCTTGAGAGTATCAATACGACATGGTTCTGATGACATTGAGTACCTGACTTCTAGTAATATTTAATAATTTTTTGGCATTGATATTTTAAATTTTGTTTTCTTCTCTACCAGCATGACAAGACAGAACTAAGGACAAGAGCAGTGCTCCACTATAAAATGAACAGCTTCTGAAAAACACTTGCTTATTTTCAAATAAAGTAATTGAAAGAAAACTGTCAACAGATTCTTTAATTTATCTAGTAAAAAGTTGGAAAATTTCCATTTAAACATTACAATGTTCTTGAAATTATTGAAGAAAAATATTTAAAAATATAGATTTCTATGTATGTATTAGTGAGAAAGATCACCATCTCAGATTTTTTACCCACCTATTATAGCACCTTTTCCTCAGCTGTATAGCATTGCAAAATGTTTGTTTACACCAGCTGTAACTTTCCCAAAGCTCAAATAGTGGTGGAAAATTTTAGTTTTATATTACATGGGTGGGGGAGATATGGGTAGCACTAACACTAAGAACGTGGCTAAGAGTTGAGTTGTTGGAAGACTTTCAGGAAGCAAATTAAAGACAAGCAGAACTCCCATGCAGCACAGAGGGCTGGGTAGGCTGATAGATATCTCAAGAAGAGTTCAAAGACACTCTCTGCATTAAATAAAGGCTGACTAAATGTGTTGGACTGGGCTTGGCTGGCTAACATGTGCCCACCATGCAGCTCTTTCATTCCTCAACATGCTTGGGGGAGAAAAAAAAGAAAACATCGATTGAGATAAAGGTAGTTAAATACATAAACACTAAGGTCACACATGGATAAAAAAGCAAAACACACAAAAATCTATTCTTTATTATCCATCACAAGACAATATCCAACCATTTCCTGGAAACTCAGGCCTCAGTACATGTAGCCATTTTGTCTCAAGTCAAATGCCTTAGTAATAAAGGCCTGTTCCCCTCCTCCTTTCTCTTAATCTTTATTGGTGGGAATGACTTCATTTGGTATAAAATATCTCTTTGGTAAGTTCCATGGTCTTCAGGCACAGAGGTGAGGCTGACAGGGTAGTTCCTAGGGTCCTCCTTTCTATCCTTTTTAAAGATGGGCAACATTTCCCCTTTTCTAATCATCTGGGACCTCACCTTTCTACCATTACTTTTCAATTATTGTGGAGAGTGTCTTGACAACTACATCAGCCAATTCCCACTGGACTCTGGGATGCATCTCATTTCATCATAGACTTATGTACATTCAGGTTCCTCAGGTGCTCACAAGCCTGATCTCTCCCTTCTCTTCCTTCTGTGGGAGGAACTTTGCTCCCGCAATTCCTATGCTGCAGTCCATCCTGCTGCTGTCCATCCAGGTGTGGGAAGAAAGATTGCCACTGAAGACTGAGGCAAAAAAACTGCTGGACACCTCAGCCTTCTCCTCATCCGTTGCTAGCAGTTTACCAGATCTTTTTTAATCAGGGAATACACCTCCTTTTATCTTCCTTTTCTGGTTAACATGCTTGTGGAAGCCCTCTTGTTATTCCTTGCATCCCTTGCCAATTTCAGTTTTAGCTTCACCTTGGCCTTCCTTACCCCATCTCTACACAACTGTACTTAATCTCTATACTTTTCTGAAGTTATATGTTCTTGTTTCCACTGCCTACACCTTCTCTTTTTTTTTTTCCCCTTTAGTATAACCAGTAATTCCCTACTCAGCCATGCAAGTCTTTTGTTTTCCTCTCCTGATTCTTGGTTCTGGGAATTACCAACTCTTGTGCTTTCTGGAAGATATCCTTAAAGATCTGCACATATGTTCTGCTTCCTTGTGCCTTCTTCATTCCCAAAAAATTCGTACCAAAATATCTCTTTGGTTGCCATTTCCTGCCTTTGTCTTAAAAATGTTTTCTTAAGTAAAGAAATATTTTCTGCAGCAAAAACTATGGATGTAGATACTTCAATAATACAATGAGTTTATTTTAAAGTATTTACTTCTTATGAAACTGACAAAAAGTTTCCTAGCTGTTTAGCCATAGGACCTTCTGCTATGCCTTGATGTTTAAATTTTGAATTATTCTGCATAATCTACAATGTTCCTGTCCTGATCTCACATTACAAAAGAAAAAGAGGAAACTCCCTATGGTTTTGGGTTTGATTTGATTTTTATTTACTTTTGGATCTTCTTAGTTTGTAATGTGGATACTGAATAGCAGTAGACAGTTATTTGAGTCAAAGAACATACAATGGAAATCAGGATATAGGGGAAAAAGGAAAAAACTACTTGGAAAAAAAAGGCTTTGAGAGTAGCTAATGAATGTATCTGCACACCCTTAATACCTAAATAAATACAAACAAGATAAGAAGACATCAAATGCAAAACAGAGGGGAAGAGAACAATGAAGGCAATAACATTGTATCCCTTATATATAACCAAGTAAAATAAATCAGCTAGCATGAAGCAGTAATGATGGAAATGTTCTCTGTCATGAAAAAAAGCAGTAGAGATGATGATGCCTGAAGAAAAATGAAGATGACACTATTACAAATATTTATGAAGCACTAATTAAATCTTACAAGTTGATATTAAAAAGAAATTGCAATAATTCTATTAGTCTAACTAAGATTCACTAAATTAAAGGAGAGTCAAGTGCTACATATCACAATAAGTGCGAGGGAGGATTCACTTAAAGAGGTCTAAAGGTATCTAAATGTTAGGATAATTACCAAAGAGAAAAACCCATAACAAATTAGCTCAGGAAGATCTTTGCTAATGAGGAGTTTTTGCAGATTAAGATTATGAAATACAGTGTTCATTCAACCTCATTTTTAGAAGCTATTAAGAAACTGACCTTAGCCTGATTAGTTTTAGCTATATAGAAAATGCACAACAGAGAAAAATAAATGGGATTTTAATTAACAGGAGCTCTAGTCACAAAAGAGGCCAGACTGAAAAAAAGCAAATATGACACTGAAATTTCTTTCACAATATGTGCACACTTATTTGATAACTGCTGTTTGGCTATGTTCATGCAAGTTCATATCTTTATTCGAGTATCTTTCTCAGCAACACTGATAAACTTAGCATTAGCTTATTTGCAACAATAACTCAATTTAATTGATTCAGTCAATTACCCAATTAGTATCTTTATTTAATTCATTAATCTCTGATGGTTCATTGAAAGAAAAGCTATGGCTAATTTCAATGCTGTGCAAAGTTCATTGTGTTAAGGCTACCTACATTTTAGAAGAGTTAAGTATCTTACATTAAAAGCAAATTTGTGCTGTGCTGCTGTTACATAAATAAATTATAATTACTGATCTGTACTGTATGTGACTTGTAATTTTATTAGTTAAACTTGAATTTATTTCAAACATTTTTCATAAGTATATTTTCTTTTAACAGCCATTTCTACCTCTATCATCTTCCTTTTAGACCCTTATGTTATTCTTGTGGTATTAACTAGCATCTTAAAATGCTAACTTGTCAGATGATAGCCAATTTTAACAAGCTAAAATCATCAAAACAACCTACTTTCTTGACTGTCCACTGATCATGCTGTGATTCCTTTGACAAATCTCCTTCTGCATAGAAATGCCATACACGCAATTAGCAGGTGTTTGTACATTGAGAAATAGTCTTCAGTTATGGAAATTGCATTGAGTTCGAATGTCTAAACCAAAAATGGAAGAAGTCTTCTAATTAGAAAGCAGAGCCTCCGAGGTCCTGGGGAAAAAAGAGAAATTCAACGTACTTTTTCTGAAAAAAAAAACATAGCTTTGACAGGAGAAAGAAATATTTTAACATCTTGAGATGTTCTTACTGAGATTGTTTGTTCAGAAACAGCAAGAGAAAGGAGAGATTCAAAAGAAAAAAAAAAAAGATAAAAAATATAAAGTCTAAATGCAGAAGCGCCTATAATTCGTTCACTTGTCAGCTGCTTGCTCATACTGTTAACAGCATGGTCTTACTACTTTTATCTAATAAACCCTTAATGCCTCTGTTGTATAACAGGAAGCAAAGCCCTTCAGCAACTAGCATTTGAGAGCTAAGTTCCCCTACTGTGACTATTTTTGCCATCTCCTAGGATATATGGAGGTATCTAGCTTAGGGTCAAGTAGAAATCTAATTAATATTTTCACAAACTAGCTCTTTCCATATGTGTATGAATTAAAAAATGAAGCCACAGTCAGAATAGTTCTGTATTACTGATAAATTTTATTAGCAGAAAAAATAAAAACAAGTGACATAACATTCTTTTTCTAGAAAAGTAAACATTCTTCCAATGCTCCAAAAACAAGCAAACATTTTTGAGAATTTTACAAAATTGCATTTCTCATTATTAACAAAAAACCCAAAACCAATGTCATTTCACTAGCATTTTTGTACCTCTTGTGTCAGTAAAGCTTTCTCATTCAAGCAATTGCTTCAGCAGTCTTCATTTAAAACGTAAAATGAAGCACTTTGTCTTTTGTCTGTTAGTGTTAAAATTACATCCTACTTTCTGGACATTCTTTCTACAAATGTATTACAAATTAATGAAGTTTAGTAACATGAAAACCTAACTAAAACAACAAAAAGTCACAGAATGAAGCAATACTGCTGCACGATTAATGTGTTTTGCGAGGTTGTTTAAAATGAGACTATGTTTAGATTAGATACCATAAGGAAATTCTGTACTGTAAGGGTGGTGAGGCACTGGAACAGGTTTCCCAGAGAAGCTGTGGATGGTGAATCACTGGAGGTGTTCAAGGCCAGGCTGGATGGAGCTCTGAGCGATCTTTTCTAGTGGAACATGGTCCTGCCCAGGGCTGGAACTTTAAGGTCTCTTCCAACCCAAGCCATTCTCTGTTTCTCTGATATGATGCAAGTGTACAACAAACCATTAATGGATGCATAGGAGTTAGTCCAGCAAAGTGCCATGAAGAGAGCATCTCTCATATAAGAAAAGGCTGAGGCATCTGTGACTGTTTAACTCAGAGTAGAGATGGTTTGGGGGAATCTTGTAGACATAATGACCTTCCTGCAGAGACTAAAAATTGTGTAACCTGGAATCTAATGATAAACCAAGAGGAAAAGGGCTAAAACTGATACACAGGCCACCATGTTAAAACCAGTAATGTTTTTTGGGTTTTTTTTAATGTGAAGGTTACCCATGAGATAGTAAAAACTAAACTCTTGGCAACCCGCATTAGCTGGTACTGCTTGAGAAAGACACTGTACTGTGTTAGCTAAAGAGGTGGCTTTGAACTTCTGCAGAGAATTCTGTGATCCTACATTCCTGTGAAAATTAGAGAAAGGAACATATGCTGAGTAAATTGAAAGAAAATCACGTATTTCCATTTTATTCAGTTAGAAAATAAAACTCCCGAGTCTGAGTAATTCCAGATATTCCAAGGGGAAAGTTTTGCAATTTCATAACCAAAAATATCCATACTTTCTTTTTAATTTTCCAGGAAATTCACTTTCTTTATGTGTTCTACCTATTACTTCTGTAAAAGCCCTGAAATAAAAAATATAAATATTCTCATCCAAACATCATCTAATTTTATAGTGTTTGTAGCAAAACAGAGTACTTCTAATTACTCTATTTTTTTTAGTTGCCTTGATTAAATGTCTTTGTTTGTGGTCTGGTGCATAAAATAGGAATTGAAGTGTTTGAAATATTTTGCAATAAATTACTTTGTTTTGATCTTGTGTGTATTAAACACAATATAAGTCTGTCTTTGCTGAAACTAGACCAGCAATGTAGCAAGAATAAGGATCTGAAACACAGCAATTAATGAAATTCAAGTTTGCTAGAAAATAAAGATCAGTCTGAGGTTTCGCAGTTTGCAGTCTACCCACTCACCCACACTAATGTAGTGGTGGGGGAGGCAGACAAAAGAGAGGGAGTTGCAAGCCTGACATCTCTAGCAACAGCCTTACAGTGCAGAAAATAGAGAGCATTTTTATTTATTGCTTATGTGACTGGAATTGAAAGCCCCACAGGAAAAGTATGTGTTCCCTTCCTTAACTTTGTGAAACAGTTGTGTCTATGCAACAATAAATTTTATTTCCTACCAAAATCATTTCTATCTATTTTCCTATCTATTCCTATCTATTTTCCTGTGATCAAACATATACATAAATTGATCTTCAGAAGAATTACCTACATCATCAATATTCCTTCTTTGTCTTCAACTTTGTGTGATGGTGATCAAAAGCCCATTTGCATCAAGAAGGTTTATGTAAAAATCTCACAGGTTAACCTGCAAAAGATCTTTTTCTCTTGATAAATTTTTTTGTTGTTGTATTCATTGTAGTGTAATAAAGCCTGGAGGCAGTTGTTCCTATTTGAGATAAATATTTTGCAAGCGGTATATTTTCTGCTGTTGTTTGAAATAAGAAGCAAGTAAATAGGCAAAACAATAGGAACTGTGTTCCATGTGAGAGGTCTTTGAATATCACCAACAGCACATATATGGATAGCTGTGCACTAACCTAGACCATCTTCCAAGTTCTAGCCAGGGAAGCTATACTGTTCCTAAAGCCTCATCTCGGGATTAGCCCTTGGTTCATTTAGTCTAACCTTAAAGCTTAGGTGGGTGAAGTGAATCTTTGTATATGATTTCATCGCCATGTCCCAGGGTGATTTGACTAACATTAAACATCTCTGAAGAGACTATAAACGCCTAGTGAAATTTTAAATTGACTACAAAATGCATAAACCCTGAAGACAAACTATCAAAATATAATCCATGGACATAGAAGTATGAAATATGGGCTAATTTGAGCTGTACTTTTTACTTTTAGAAAACACAAAAATTCCTGGTTCAAACCAGGAGTTTAACAGAGAGGAAAATTAAGAAATGTTCAAATTATGAACTATCCAGATTTTTCAGCATGGTTCATCTTCTGTTCTGTATTTCCCAAGCACAAGCTGCATATTCTTAGGTTTTTATCACTTGTTACACAGCTCACATGATATTATACAGATCCATTGTCACTTTTTGTAAAGGGCTTAATTTATTCTGCACATTCAAAATAGTTCAGAAGAGTTTCCCATTTGTGAGCATTATTTTTCTTAATTCACTTTCTTGTCCACTTCTCTCTTTAGCAAACATCACAGAATTTGTCCTGGTAATCTTGTAAAAGAGGGAGAGGAGAGATTGAATGCATAATACCTCATGAAAATTCAAAACTCTTAAAATTGTTGACATAGATTTAATTGTCATGCAGCTGAACTATTTGTAAGCATGTTTGCCAATCCTATGTGCATTCCACATTCCACAGAGTGGAGAAAATACAGGAAAATGTACCATCTTGACTGGGGGAAAAGGGATAAAGCAGGTGTTGCTTAATTGGCATTCACATCTATGTAATATGATCAGAGACAGCTTTGTACAACTTAACCACGGACTTTATATATTTATAAAGTTGTTCTTTATGTTCTTATGTTCTGAGTGGTTAGGTCAGCATGTCCTAAGGGGAATGGACTCAATATAGAAAATTTCACATATGCAGGAGTTTTCAGAATAGAGGTAAGCAGTAGTATATGTGCTGCCTGTACAATTTGTCATGTGAATCCTTTTCCTCCCTTACTTCTCTTAGAGATTTAGCAAACAGTGCTGATATTTAGAGCATATAGATATTCTGAGCTGATCCAATAGGTTTTCAGGGAGGTTCATCAAAAAGCAGCCATTGTACTGCCCTATATTTTCAATATTAATTCAGCACTCTTGAAACCTACAGAAAACCAAAATAATGCAAAACATTTGAAGAAAAAAAAAATAGATTCTGGGATGCAAAATAGATTGGAAATATGACACTCCTAGGTCATAGTACTATGAACAGTCTTGTCTTACTTGTTTAAGTGCATAATACAATTGTACTTTTACAAATTGCATTTGTTAAAAACTGATTATATATATATATATATATATATATATATTCCTATTTCCTTCTTCATGAAATGCTTGCATAATGGATTGAAACCTATTTAGATATGCTCAGTGCATATTTTTTTCCTTTGTCCCGTTTGGATTTTGTTTAAATTTGCAGCTTGTTTTTGCCCTTTTTATCCAAGTTATTAAGAACTACACTCTATCTGAATTCTACTGGAATGTTGTGCATGGGTGTGGATCTGGAAGGTAATTCTCTTTCAGTATGTGTAAATGTCTTAAA
>PYHW01009760.1:215287-236464 GCA_013186435.1 Turdus rufiventris
CCTTGTGGTCGTGAAATTACTGTACATGTCCGATTTTGATTAGAGGTATTGCTAGTACAGTGCTTATACATTGCCAATGCAGTTACATCCGCTACTACAATGGCTTGTAATGGGCTCAGGCTGTGATCCCTCCCAATGTGTCATGAGCTTCAGCGAGATGCCCTTGCTTTCTAAACTTCTCAAAGAAGCCAAGGTGTGGCTTGATCCACTTAGTCTCAGATTAAGTCTACAGTATATGTCCAAAGTATTATAATATCAGCAGTTTTCACTAGAAACATAGAGGTGCCTTGCAGAATTTACAATTAAAAAGCAACAGTGTGGCAGCTTTATGATTTATGATTCACTGAATTTTGGAGCTTTTTTACTCACCCACACAAGAGCATTCCCTGTCTCTGGAATGTTTAGGATATTTTCTACAGGAGTTACTGCTAAAATGAAGTATCTGGACAGGAGCTGTCTGCATCCTTCAAAGGCTGGGTTGCTCAGTTGGCTGAGTCTTTATCAACACTTACTACAGTATTGCAGGTTGATGAGCACCAAACTAAAGCACAAACATCTCTCCCCCATCTCTAGAATGAATTACACCTGCACTCAGACCTTTCCACCTGCAATACCCACCTGGTGTTCTTATCTTTGAGTAAATCAAATTTCATATCAGAGATGACTGAAAGGGAGAGGGTCTGTGTTTGTGTGTGCATATGTTCAGAATGAATGTGAAGACCTGACTACCCTTCATCACCATCACATGTTTCTGGACTTGGATGTAAATGTATCAGGTTTGTTTAATTTGACCACATAGGCTTCTTCTGAGCATTTAAGAGATCCAGATACAAATAAAAGGGTGTAAACTTAAAGACACAACCCCTTCTGAAGTGTCACCCAAAAGTCAAGCTGAATGTCTTACAGCATTGTAACATCACTAGACCCTTAAGAGTTGGCAGCTGAACTAAGTACACACATTTAGTCAGATAGATTTAGTTTCTAATGTGGAATTGAAAAGAAAGAATAGTAGTTTAATTGCTGTGGTTAAAATTCTTCAAATTTTTTTCATCAAATCCCACAATTTACCCTTAATCCTTGTCTCCTGCATATTCTCTGTAGGTAATTCTGTATTTCAGAAATTCATTTGCTTAACTGTTTATGTTCCACTCTGAACTGAAGAGGGAGCTGGAACTTGGTTGGGTTGTACAGAATTAAATTACAAGGCACTGCCTGAAGTGCTCTGGTATTTCTTCTGTTGTGTCCAGAAGGTATCCCTGGAGGAATCAGATTTTATTCAGGTTTGGTCTTATTCCTGCAAACCTCATGCATATGTTTCCAAAACCTTAGGGCTCCTCAAAGAGCATTCGACATTTATGAATGGATAACTGAATTACACTGTAGAAATGCAGCCATTGAAGTTTAAAGAATAACACAGCTGTCCAAATTATTTATTTTAGAATTCACTAAACAGCAGTTCAGACCTTCGTGACAGCATTTACTTCTCACATGGCTTAAAAGGAAGCCTAGACATCCACTTCTGTGGCTGACACATTTTGAGTCTGGAGCAGAATTCTGCATTTTAAGCAACTAACACGCAAGAATTGTCACACCTTTTCTTTTTATCTTAATTTGTATAAGGTCCTTGTAACTAGCCAATGCATCACCTGAAACAAAAACTTTATCTATCATATCTCCATGTTTTTATTTTAAGAAATTTCTGCCTTTTGTCCTGTGGTTTGTGTCATACTTTTTTTCACCTCATTCTGTCAAATATTGTGTGTTCTGTGTTTATTTTTTAATGACTATATAAACCCAGAATCATGGGACAAAGGTCAATGACATAATATCTGCATAGAAGTGATAACAAGCATGTTTTTTGTTCATAGAGTTATTGTTTGAATTCTAAATCAATCTTTCAGAGTCCCAAGACAGACTTTTCCCCCCACTAAAACTATAATAGGAGTGACCAAGTAATTTTCAATATTATGTGTTTTTGAGATACGACTAGAATGGGCTAAATTTTTTTTAGCACAAAATTCGTGTGCATGATTTCCTAAAGCAGAAGAAGGATTTTTTACATTTTTTTCCTTATTCCTCTGAGGGGATATTCAAGGTGTTACAGCAATAACTGATGGACATCATATCCATTTTTATAATTTGAAATATTTTTTTACCAACAGAGGAGCTGCCCAATACCATTTTATGACTTAACATCTCATTCTTCTTGGGGGTTTTTTGCTCCCTTTTGTTGACCTTGCACATATACTGAGGGCAAAATGATTGTCATTGGAAATAATCTGAAATGACCACAGGCTTTTAGACAGGTGACTTCAGAACATGGATTGGGAACATTATGTTACCATATCAAGCAAGGTAGGAGTTATTTCACAGTCCACTGTGACACACTAAATAAATTGTTCTGCAATGAAGTTATAAATTGTGCTATGAGACTGCATCAATTTCCCCATTTTTCTCCCCTTTACATTACACTAAAGAAATCTTGTTTTTTACACGTACACATTTGTTTATATATAAAACTTTATATAGAACTTTAAACCTACGCTTTGATCTTCTCACTTTTATCAGGAATGAAACTCATTCTGAAATCCATTACATAAATCTGTTTTTTCGTGTGGTACTGTTTTATATAAAATATAAAAATGTGCATAGAAAAGTCAAATATCCCCTATATTATTTTGAGACATAATTTTATTATCTTGATTTCCACGCATCCAGACTAAAACTATGTCAGTTTTGTGAAAGTACAGTAATTTCACAATTATAAGGCGCTCCTCCGGGAGTCGGCAAGTTTCACAACTTTGTACATTATATAAGGTGCACCAAGCTATGAGGTACACGGGGTTTTTTTTTGTTTGTTTGGGGTTTTTTTGGCAACGAAGATCCATGCCTCGCACAGCAGCATAACGAATTAGTAACGGAATCCCACGATCATGGAGTTTACCGGCAGATGCTCAAATTGCAAACATTTTTCACAGTTGGTATAGCCTTTAAGTGCAGCCCCAAGCATCCTCCCCATGTGCAGGCCCCGGCACTCCCGCCCACCCCTGTCTGGCGAGGTGGGGCTCAGGGCGGCCACGGCTCACACCTCGGGGTTGCTGTGGTTCAGGGTGGCTCGGGCTGCCACAGCTCGCAGTGGTTCAGGGCGGCTCGGGGCAGCACGGGACTACCCGCTCCCTCCCTCCATGTGCAGCTTCTGCTGACCACGGGTCTGCCCAGTCCCACCCTCCCTGTGTGGCTCCTGCTGGTCAGGGGCTGCCTGTGGCTGCCCGCTCCCACCCCCGGCCTCCAAGTTCAGCTCTCCCACAGTGCTTCCCCCCCGTCGCGACTTGCACTTCTGGGTTGGAAAATTTCGCAACTTTGTGCATTATATAAGGTGCACCAGACTATAAGGCGCAATTCCGGGTTTGGACCCAAATTTTAGTCAAAAGTGTGTGCCTTATAGTCATGAAATTAATTATCATCCAGTAGCATAAATCCTCTTAGAATGGAAATAAAATATGGTTGGGGAAGTGATCATGGTCTTTTAAAATTGGATATCTTTGATTTAGTCTCTAGCATCTGGCATATCTGATAGACTGGGAGAAACGTCCTACTTTGACAAGATTTTAAGCACGGGAGCTGGCAGAACAGACCAACATATCCAAATGCATATTTACCCCTTGAACAACCTCCCTCCTGGATAATACCAAAGTTTCCAAGCTCACTTTTATTAACAACCAACTTCAAAGATGTTGACGTTGAAGGTCAGTTACCAGCAAGCTGACATTCACATCACCATGCTCTAGCTTTCCATAATGTGATACTGGTCATTGCAATTAATTAAAATTAAAATTATTTTGGTTTAGGGTTTCTGATTAATTGCTATTAGAATGCTAACTGTGAGGTCCATTTTTTTTTTGTGACTCAAGTCATTTTCATAATGTGAAATTTTGAAGAAGTTGATTACCTTGGCCTGTGTATTTCTATTAAGGTTCAATATGAGAATTTGAAAATTTCAATATGAAGATTCAGAATTTATAAAAAAAGTGTGCATTTTTGTGTGAAGAATTTATTGTTAAAAAAATTGAGGGATCTACTCTCTTCATATTTTTAATATCCTTCTTAATTTTCTACAAAAGAAGGAATAACATTTCTACAAGTATCCCACACAGCTAACAGGGAGTGAGGAAGAATTCTGCCTTTAGATCCAATACACCAAAGGCTTGATCTGCTCTCCTTTGATGTCAGAGACTTTACTTTTTAACACAAGTACCAAATTTTACTTTTTGAAGATGGATTCAGTAAACTGTTTCAAATAGTAATAGATTGGCATATTTCTTGGAAAAACACCTCACAAAGAGTTTTGTAACTGCAGCAATGTTTAGGAAATTTTATGAAAACGATGGCCTGATTTTTCTATTAAGATTGCACTAGAAAGCAGTAAACTCACCTATATTCTAGTTTTACTTTATTTTCATCAAGGTAATGACATCTAAGAAAAGCTTATGAGAAGCTATTTTCAGCACCCTTCAGAGAGTTTGTGCTTGTGGCATAGTTTATGACTCTAATTTTGTCTATAGGAGTAACACAAGCATTCATTCTAAATCTCTAACATTACTATTCACTCAACTATATCTGATGCATGTAGAGTCTTTATCTAGGATTTTTTGCCTGTAAGAGACCCTTGACTATTTCAGTCAAAGAAACTGATGGTATCTGCAAAATAAATCACATCTTCTTTTTGGTGGCTGACCCTGACAGATGGCCTTATTACAGTTCCTAGTTTGGCTTTAATCTTCCAGATGTTTTGATGTTTCCATTGTTCAGCAAAACTTTTCACAGAATCACATAATGTGCTGAGTTGGAAGGGACACATAAAGATCATGGAGTCCAGCTTCTCACCCTGCACAGCACCATCCCTAAGTCACACCATGTACCTAAAAGTATCAATCAAATGCATCTCAGACTCTGTTAGCTCGGTGCTGTGACCACTTCCCTGAGGAGCCTGTTCCCATCCCCAAGCACTCTCCGGATGAAAAACATTTTCTAATAGCCAAACTAAACCTCCCCTGACAATTTCAGGCCACTCCATTGGGTCCTGACACTGGTCACCACAGAGAAGAGATCAGTGTCTGTCCCTCCTCTTCCCTCATGAGAAAGTTGTACCTGCAGTAAAGTCTCCCTTCCACATCCTCTTTTCCAGGCTGACCAG
Organism: Turdus rufiventris; assembly: GCA_013186435.1. Lineage (NCBI taxonomy): Eukaryota > Metazoa > Chordata > Aves > Passeriformes > Turdidae > Turdus > Turdus rufiventris. The sequence continues at coordinate 220,482 of PYHW01009760.1, forward strand.
ACCCTCAGTCATTCCTCATAAGGCTTCTCCTCCAGACCCTTCACTACCTTTGTTACCCTACTTCGGGCACTCTAATTGCTTTATATGGTCACTGTTAAGCCAGACAGTGTTGGAATAACCACCAGCCCTTTAACTGGCATTCCCACCAGTCCTTTATTCACAAACTCTATGTGCCTTCTTTTACAGACCTTTTTCTCAGCAACTCTGACTTCTCCTCTTATAGACTTCTCGCTGGTAACTCTGACTTTTCCTTTTATTGGCAGCTTCACAAAGTACCAATTCTTTTTCTTACAGGCAGTTCCACATAGCTCTGACTCCTTCTTTCACTCTGCATGGCTAGCTCACCCCAAGCTGTCCCTTTCCTGGCCACCTAAACCTGACTATCCTTTACACGACCACAGATCCCATACCACCTCCCAGCACAGCCAGCAGCTTCCTTCTCTTACTCCATCAGACTCTCAGCCTCATGCTCCAACTGCAAGCACCTATAATAGATGATCAGCTAACTTACTCCTTTATATCCCCCAAACTGATTGGCCTGACACAGATATTTCCATTCCTTGGCAATCAGTACAGCTGTGGGTTATTGGGAAAGATTCCATCCTGCACTGTCCTTTTAGCCTAGCTCTCCACATTATATATTATATTGTAACACCCAAACCGCCCCCAGCACTTGAGGTGAGGTAGCTCAATTGCAGAGCAGAATGGGAAAATCCCTTTCCTTACCTGCCTGGTGATGCTGTGCCTGATGCCCTACAGGACACTCTTGGTCCTTCTGGCTGCTGGGCACAATGATTCACATTTAAGTTTCTATTAATGAGGACCACCAGGTCCTTTTCCTCAGCACTGTTTCCCACATCTCATTCCCCAGTGTGTACATCCAGAGTTACTGCATTCCAGGTGCAGAATCCACCACAGGATCCATATTACCCCCATAGAAAATTGCATATATATCCCAATTATCTTCTAAAACTAAAGCAGATAAAATTAATTTTAAGTATTTTAACAAAAATCACAGCAAACAGAACTAAAAACTTAATCTGTGGTAAAACTGCAGAGTATATATTCTACTAATATGGAACAGCATTATCTGAACTACTTCTGTTCTGAAATGTCAAGAACTAGGCTGACATGCTCCTAGTCAAATCTTAAACCCTGTTTAGTTGTTACCAGAACCTAGGACTTTGGTCTTGATGCCCCTGTATTTCCATAAAGCTGGACTTCAAATCTTTAGTTTTAATTTCTAATTAGTGATCTTATATGTACTTTCAAAGTAATCAGAATTTTTTTGTTGTTAAGAATAAGCTAAAGCACATGCTCTACATTTCTTCATCTGCAAGAAGTAGAGTGTTAAACTGAAACGTTGAGAGAAAAGTGAACGCAAAACAAAGGAAGAATGGAGAGAGTTGAGAAATTGTGCATATTGAAGAACACAGTAATTGCACTAACCTACTGAATGACCTTCTAAACTTGGTTTATTCTTTTGTAGTAAAATTTCTCCTTCACAAAAATAATGAAAATATTTTCTTATCTTTTTGCTGAATTGTGAATGTCATTCACTCCTAATTAAAAACAGACAAACAAAAACAAGCACATTAACCTTCTAAGAGGTCAAAGGCTGTTAGACCTTAAACTTTTGTTACTCTTAGGAATAAAGTCTTATATGAACATTTTATAACATTCTGGTTTGAAAATCAAGCCATAACCCTCACAAAAATATTCTTTCTAATTATCACAGAGAATGGTAACTAAAACTAAAAATATTGATATACAAGTGAAAAAACCACAAAAAATAGAACTTTCACACTTCTCTCATTTCAAGGTGATCCAAAATTTTTTAGATAATGTTTTGTGTGAAGTTTTCCTTAGATATTCCTTGCATAAATTCATGTAGCTTCAAACCTATTAAGCTAACAGTATTAAAACATTGGAATACATTATGCTGTTGAATCCAATACTTATATACTAAAGTGCAACTTCTAATCTAAAACATAAATTCACAATGAGCACAATAGTATACACCTATAGCTGTGCTAAAATATCATTCATGCATGCTATCTACATCAAGAGAGAGCCCACTGAAGAGGAATGGATATTGAATGTAAAGCAGTCACGGCAGGGGACATTACAGTGTCTCATTTCAGGGATGCTGACTTCAGATTTTGGGAGCTGAAGGTCCATTTTTGGTTGGAGTTCACTGAAGATCCCTTCCCAACAAGCCTTCTGCTTCTGTTTTATCTGAAATGAATCTGATTAATGTACTTCAGGATCCTACTGTGGGAAATAAGGCATAGCTAGAGGGGAAAAATAGGGTTGTTGTGGAGAAACACGCAGCTTATTCAAACTAAAATTGAAAATTTTGGCCCCAGATTATCCTCAGAGTAAAGGCTGTCACTTTTGACCTCTTCTTTCTGTACTTCAAATTCCAAGCACATTATTATCTGAGAATTCAACTGTTATCTTAACAAAGTTTCTTTTGCTGATGACAAATTCCAACTGCTGAATTAACAAAAAATAAAAGCTTAAACATTCATTTTAATAACAAGCTTCTTTACAGAAAGTAGAAGCCAAATAAATTTCATATAAACTGCTTACATTTTCAGACATACAGTTTGAGCTACCTATTCTATCTAGAAGTAGGGACTTCTCTTCATAATCCTTTGTCAAAGCTGAAGGAAACAAATGTTTCTACATCACACTTGAAAGTTACGTACTTTCATTATACAGACTTCTAATAATGTCACCTTTCTGTTCTGTCAGGAGTGTCAGACCTGCCAAAACTTTTTTGACATGTCATTCTAGCACCTAGTCAGCATAGGACACTCAGTATCTGGACTACATAAGTGTTCTGTCGTCACAGAAGATGAGGAATTGAAATACATATTTTAAGGTGTCAAAATACATTTTTAATGTGTATCTAACATGCATCTGTTTCCTGTATGAAATTGTAAACTCAACTCTTAACCAATTGGTTAGTTAAATACTTCATAAAGCATTTTACTTTAAAAGCTTTATAAACTTAATCAATGTGCATTTCCTTAACTTTTGGAATTGTACAAACCATTGGGCTCTTACTCACTAGGTTTATGTGGTGGTGAAATTTTCTCTGGGTCCATAGATAAGGCTCAGTGACAGTATGAGTACGAAAAGCAAATACTACCTTTAATACAATATGGAAATAATTTTACTCATAAGCAATATTTTTTTATTCCATTACAAAGTTCCTATGCTTACAAAACAGACACAAACTAACATCTAAAGGAGTTAACAGAATTAGAAGGAAAAAGTATACAAGTACAATCACATTATGTGGCCTGTGGGTTACCTGTTGAGCTGCCTGATCAAAATAGCGTACCATGATAATTATCCTATTTTTCCTGATTATAATTGAGGCTAACTTGCAGTCAAAGGAGCTGGGGTGCCCTACATCACACTGGGGAAGGAGCAGTGTGAGAAGATTGTCTGTGTGCCCTAATGAAAGAGATCTGAAGTGCTGCCCTAGTATCAGTGGGAAATGTGCAGAGAGAATAGACCAGCTTACTTAACATCAGAAATAGTATTTTTTTTTCTTTTAATAATTTTAGCAAATTTTCAGATCATGTTTTTAATGTGACCTTATTAGAACAATTTTGTATTGTTATTTTTTCTTTATATTTGTTCTTTTGTTTATTGAAATGTATAACCATTTTGGAGGTAAATGTATAAGGACATAAAGAGTGGCTTACTTAGAAAATAATGGAACTGTCAGATAAGATGGATATAGACTCATCTATGGTCTATGGTCCTGCCAGCCTGTAGGCCTGGCTAACCTTATATCTATTCTGAAGAGCAAAATTGAACCTGTTTTTTTTTTTTTTTTTGGTTTTTCGTTTTGTTTTGTTTTGGTTTGGTTGGTTGGTTGGTTGGTTTGTTGTTTTTTTTTTTTTCCGTAAAGAAAGATACATTTGCTGTTTTCATTTAGACTCAGTAGGGAGTTTATTTTGACTGATAACAAAATCTTGGTTTTCTGCTTATACAGAAAGTAGGTATAAAAGATTTAGCTAAGAACACATTGTATATTCTCCAATTCCAATTAAATTTAATGTGACAGTGAGAAAGTGTCAGCAACAGAGCTCTGGAACTGCTGTAAGTTAGGGTTCTTTTCCAACTCTCTAGTAGGTCCAATTACTGATCCAGTATCAATCATCTTGACTGTGTCCCACATGGCCAACATTTAATTATAGGTAATGAGCGACAAGAGACTGATTTCACATAAAGAAATGTCCTGTATAGGTAACTGTTGAACCAAAACATGCAGTGAAATAAAATTGATTATGGGAGCTCAGTCTCTCTAGTACAAAATTACTATTATTCATGGGGTTGAAGGTTTCTGATGAAATCAGGTGATAATTCCAGAAGCATATAAAATTGACAACTGATAGTAATAATGTATTTTATTTTATTTTCATAGTGAAAAAATGTACTTTTAGAAAACATTCCATGGTATTTCTTTCAAGAGGTTAAAATCTACCTTTTCTGCCTCTCTTCATAAGGTAGTGTTTTGGACAAATGTCTTGCAGTCTATTTTATAATCCTGTCATGATTGAAGACATATAGTTGTAGGAAGTTAATATACTAGAAATCTCTTGCCTAAAAAGGGTATAGAACATCTAAATATTATTGTACGTCTGGAACCACAAAATATTTTTTCCTAGTGAATACAGAAATGCTCATATAGTTGTATTAGTATGATTACTTTTTGATTCAAAACAGCAAAATGTTATAATTCATTCTCATATTTCTACTTTATAGGTGCAACAGACCTTTCATTTTACCTGTAAATTTTTTTAATGTGAAAAATTAAAGGGACAGAGTAATTTACTTTAAAATAATGTACCATATAGTAAATCATGCATTACATTTCAGAGTAATAAAATAAGAAGAAAAAGAATAGGGAAAAACACACTAGCCACCTGCTTTGCAAAAAAGGATATCTGAGTTGCAGTTAGCACGTATACACAAGCAGCATATTTGAAAAAGTTCAGTAATAATGCTCTAACTTATATGAGCTCTTTTTGAAACATTTTCGTGATTGATGTGAGCATCAGAGGTCAAAAAACTGAGTTTGTTACCAAAGCTTTTACACAGGTTTTCTTCAGCTCAGGCAGCTTAACAAGCACAGTAGTTGTTGCCTTTTTCTTGTCAAGCCATCAGCAGAGATCAACTGCTGCTCCTAGGCTGTGAGTTCAGGCTAGCCTTTTCCAATGTAGTGACTCCTTTTTATATCATTACACATTTCAGAATTAGCAGCATCTTATTCTCATGTTTAAAACTCCTGATACCCATACCACAAAACTATTTTCAGCATTGTTTGGAAAGCTTAGATAATTTAGTTGATACATTTTGGTCTCTCTGTTTTTCATCTCTAGATGTGTACAATTAACACACAGAGGACATTATCACAAACTTAAATTACAAATACGTACTAAACAATTTCAAATGATATTTCAAATTTCTTTACTATAACATTTAAGTGAAAATGTTTTTCACTTAAGCAAATTTGCTAAGTCAAACTTCTTTCACAGATTCTCTCAAGTGGTGCTTTAAGAAGGAAGGAATCTAGCTCTGCCACAACATAGCCTAGAGCTTTCTGATTAAAAAATCTTTCCTGTAAAATGAGTTTGCATGGAACCTCAGTCCAAGTTGAAGAGGGCTTAGAGACAAGTCTCTTCTGCCTGAAATAGTATATTAAATAAGAATGACTATTTAAAGGACAGCTGTCGTCACTGACCTCAGGAGACTGACTCTTGTTCTGAATTCATTAGAAGCATCTACTCTCTGGACTGATCCTCTCACTACATGTGCTTATGGTTTTCCATCTCCTGCTCTGGATGTCTGCACATAACTCTTGCAGTACAGTAAATTTTACTACTAGAACTTCTGGACAGACAAAAGTACTCTCTGCAGACACCTACTATCATCAGTTACTGTACTATCTGGTCACCCAAACTTTCTTATTCAAGTTTCTCAAGCAGAAAACCTATTTTTAGGACATTTAAAACTCAACTTGGCCAGAGAAGGAAGCTGTGATTACCACTGTTAATATTTCCAGAACAGTTATAAAATCCTTTTAGGCCATAAAATAAAATTCTATGATTGGGAGCCTTTTATCCACAATGATGCTAGAAAAATGTCGCTTGAATATCCAACATCAGTCTGTATAAAAGGATCAGGAGCTCTTCTAAATACTGAAATATTTCAGTAAACATATTAGTAATAAGCCATATAGTGGATATAAGCACACACAAGGACCTATGTGCTTACATTACTTATATGAACACAGATGTAACAGTTCAATATTAATGTAACAAAATCAAATAGTCAGAAACAGAAAGTAAAGGGCTCTGGATTTACTAAAATATTAGGTAGATTTAATTTAGCATGTTTCATTTTGCTCTCTTATTTTCCTTATTAAAATAAACTGTCATGCAAAGTGATGTAATAGATCTCAGTTTAGTGAAGTCACATCTACACAAAACCTAAAAGATATGCTTATTCCATAAAATATTTAAGCAAGTAGTAATGCATTCATATTACAGGATGTCAATTTTATTTACTCTATGGATTTACTTTATAGGACAATATATTATTATATTATATATAATGAAGATGTACTACACTTTGATAGTAACTTATTCTAGGATGCTGGATGCAGCAACTCTTAAGTGCATATTGAACTTCTTTCCAAAACTGTTTCTGAGAGCATTCTTGTGAGAGACCAATCTGTGTTCTACCTTTGTTAAGCATTTTTTTGTGGAGTAGTATAATTATTTGGCTTTTTTTCTTATGGGCATTTACAATATGCATATTAAATCTTTAATAAATTATGTTTACCTATTTATAGGTAAACTGAAATATATTTGACTTGAAAGCACTTGAATAATATGTATTATTCAAATTTGTAAGATCTTGGACAATCTTTGTCCCAGTATTTATGAAGGTGGTTCTAGTACTGCATTTCTTTAAGGATGACTGCATGCTCCTTCTTTTACTGTTATTTCCTTTCTTTTAAGTTTAATCAATTAAAGATTACCCAGTTTATTTGTGAACTGACAATCCCTATAAACTTTAGTTACTAAATTAACTGTTAACCTTTCCCTAACCCTCTAGTATTAAAATCTGGTAAACATTCTGTTATATCAGACCTCCTGATTGAATTTATTTTTGTGTTTATTATTAAGAGAAAACTGGGATGAATATTTCAAATGTGAGTGTCACTTATGACTGCATGCTCCTACTGAAAAGTGAGCAATAACAAAATCAAGATGTGAATTTTACTTTAAAGCAACTTCATGACAGAGATCACGGTACTGGTGTGAAGGACAACTAAATGATTCCTTGCCTTTCTATTTGCTCACCTTTTCAAGACAACATGTACTTATATCTAGACATTCATCCTGGGATTCATGTCAGAGTAGCTTTGCAAGAAGAAGGAGGCAAGCTTAGATGAGAAGCTATGGACTGCAAGATTACTTTTCCTTTGGGTATCTCACTGTCTCATTTGAGTTTTTCTTGAGTCTAGACATGCTATTATCAGAATGATTGCTGATTCTGACTCACAGTGCTCTTGAATGGGTAGCTGTAAGAAGTGAAATATTGCCTTTTGACTTATATTTGACACAATATTCTGCTCTGGGTCTTAAAATTTCCAAACAAATAAAGACAAAAGGTAAAATGAAATTAAATAAATAAAAAGACCTACATGAAAAAGAACATCAAAAACTACCAAGTTTATTTCTGAGGAGAGGGAGAATAAAGGGTTAATTTACAAATTTTAAAAGGTGGAAAAGATAGTAAAAATTTAAATGTCAACAGAACATGAACATGAAATCAAACCATAAAATCTCAGAAAGCTTCGCAGTTCACACTCATTTTACCATGTGACAATATAGTAAGCTCATCAGTTTATAGATCTTTGACTATCCTCTGCTTTGCAGAATACATTTTTTTTTTCTGATGTAACAAACAGTACATTTCAGTCAGCGATCTTTGTGGATCAGACTCCCTGGATCTGGAGGTGTCCCCATGCAACCATAGTTTCAGTACTGTGTGGCCAAGGCTCCTGCCACTGCCCCAGCCCTCCCAGGGACAGGCCAAGGATGGTTTGGGACATTGGCCCTCAGATCACCGCCACGGTCCATACCCAGACCAGCAGGGTCCATGATTGCACATAGGGATTGCTGTAACACTGCAGCTGAGGTAGGCATCCAAGGTGAGATTTCTGGCTTAGAAGTACTTCTCAAGAGAAGGAGAAGCTGTTCTTCAGGCATCTTCTGAGTCTTTTCATAAAAGCCAAAAAATTTGGCCAAGATGGTAGTAGGCTCAGGATCCTGAGAAGTTTTTATCTTTGTTTATTTTCTGTGAAAGTCTGTTTGAAAAATGGACTTCCTTCCAATATTTTGAAGAGTGTATAAATATACAAACATACTTTAATAAAAGTTAGGAAAAAACCACAAACCCACAGACTTTACACAAAACAAGAAAGAAGCAGAAAATAAAATAAATTCAAAATATTTTTAAAGCTTCAGTTGTAAAAACTTAATTCATGCTTCCATGGAGAGTAATTAATTTACATATCTTGAGAATAAAAGACTCTTGACAGGAATAAAATTTATTTGTAGGAATCAAATGCCCACATTCAACTAAATGTAAGTGGACAAGCAAATTGATACACACTTATACCATTTGTCCATTTTAAAGGCACTTAAAAAAATTATTTTTACTTATATACAATTCTAATATGGTTGGAGTACATTATGCTCTTCCATTAGAAAACTTTATCTAAAATGCATTTTTACTATTCCTTGTTGTCTAAGAGTTTGCAGTGTTCAGCCTAACAAAACAGAGTTGCTACAACTGTTGTCCATAAATACATCAGGAAAGTAAACACCAGTAATCTCTTTCATTTGCCTTTCAATTTTATGAGCTTGGGCAAGAAATGGTCAGCCACAGAGAACTGTGGTGCGTTGACCTCAAACGTCAGCCCACCTAACTTCTCTTTCATTCTCCCATCTCAGCCGGATGAGGTGGGCAAGTTAGTAAAAAAAACTCATGGTAAAGGCAAGGAGATCAGTTAGCAATTGTCACAATGGGAAAAACAGAGCTGGCTTGGGCCACCTAAACTCTTGGATTCCCAGAGGTGGTGGGGGTGTTGTGTGGCCCACACTTCAGGGTCCCCAGACCATCTGGGTCCCCCCACCATGTATGTGGTAGCACAGGTGTTCCCAGCTCTCTGCATGAACCAGTGTCAGAAATGTAAAATGGCTTTGCATGGCTATAACCACCACTTCTATGACTTTCTCCACCACAATAAAAAATTTTCTAGAAACAGGTGTTTCTCTCTTCTAAATGTAGAAGGATATCCATTCTCGAAAAATCTTTTGTATCACTTATCTGCTTGTTTAAATATTGTCAAAATATGTATTTAAACATGTGTCTGTCTAGAAACTACCTATGAGAACAGCAGGTAATTTTGCAACTGATTTATTTGGCACTCTTAATTCCTGTACTTTACACTGTGTAGCTCTAATCTGTGAGCTGTGATATGTTTTGGGTTTTTTCCTTTACGCAGGAAAACAAAATTGACATTAATTTTTGAAATTCACACCTACTTAAATTGCAAGCAAGCTCTCACCATAGCTGTCGTTTTCATTAAAAACCAGTATAAAACATTTTTTTTATCAGGGATTTAGATTCTTGCACTTAAAAGTTTCATACAGAAAGAAAAAGGTTTGCTTGCTTTCTTTTCAGTAAAAGTTAATTTAAGAAAATTTAAATTTGCATAATTATGCATATATATTAAATCATAGGCTCACTTTATAAATTTCCTAGGACGGTACATTTTTACCCTAATAAAACTTTAATCCATAGCTGTCACAGCAAAATATTGATTTCTATGCAGTGATGCTGAAATACCTATTTTATCCTAGATACCTCTTTGCTAACTGGAAACTTGCTCTTTCATGGAGTCACACAACTTAGATTTCAACCAAACTTGATTATTCTTTTACGTAAATATAATTTTATGAAAATTGCAGCACTATTACCCTCTGCCCCTCCCCCCCCGCCCCTTTAAATTTAGATTAGATTTCAGACTAAGTAGAACATTATTAATTATTTTTCAAAAATTTGTATCTCAGATACTGACTGGTGATCTCATTCAAGATATAACAAAACATGCACTTACCACTGAGGACAATTAAATGTATCTTTAAATGTCCTTGTTTAAACTTGACTCTATCAGTAATATTTTAGGTTATGTTAAAACAACTCAAAGCAAGGAGAAACATAAAATTATAAGATTCAGCATTGTTATTTAGAGAGAATGCAGTATGTGCTAAATTACCCTGTAATTCATTAACCTTGGTAAATCTACAAGAGTGCTTTAAGTTCAACATCTGCTGACATGCCTTTGAATTCTGAGGCCAACCACAAAAAATACAGATATGCTGATTTAGCAGTTGAATCTCTAAGTTAAGATGACATTCAGAGTATAGTTTGTAATTATCAGAAGCAAATCCCTTAGAAATGCCTGAACATTGAAAAATGCATTTTAATCAATACATCCTTCAGCACATATTACAGGAATAAAAATATAATTTTCATAAAGTCATCATCTAAAAAAAATACTTAGTTACAGTTAATTATGAAGTTTGTATTTTCTATAAATTGTACCAACGTACAAACAGTTTCAGTGTTTCCCTAACAGCACCTCAAAATTGTGTAAATTAAAAATAAATACAAAATTTAATATCTTCTTATAGTTAATAACAGGGAAAATAGAAAGAATTCTTTTTCCAGATGATGTTATTAGCACTGTGAGAACATGAAACATTTGAAATCTCTGACAGATATTTAGATGCATTTATTCAGTGTATTTCCTATCAGAGAATAATTATTCTTGAGACAGATAAAAAATTACATCAGGATATCTTTTTCCCTACTCTGTTTACTCTTTCTATATAGTTTAAAATCCATATTTTATATTTGTTCCTGCCAGTAAAAAAAAAAAAACCAACAAAAACACAATCAACTTTTTTTTCTCCTCTGTTTATTTCTAAAATGCAAAATGTACATAGTAGATATAATAGACTGCTTACATATGTATATAGATAAAATGACTGCATTTATTTAAAACCAAAGACTTCAATCTATTGAAAGGTCATTTCTTATTCTGTTCTATTACATTCATTTTTATGCCACCACATCTCTGTCAGCAATTTTAAATTTATGTATATTTGAGAAATCAAGGTGAAAAAAGCCCTATCTTTTACTGTTGAAATGTAGAAAAGGAACAAATTTTCATGTATCTCCTCTATGTCTGGGTAAAATTGCCCCTACTGAAAGCTGCATAAGCTTTTCCACTGATTTCCCTTCTTCACGACCCTACAGTCTTTCGTACAGGTATGCACCGCTCTTGGAATAAAGACATGTCACTGCCAAATTGTTGAGATTTATCCAAATGAATGAATGAAGGAAGATTTTGGACGGAATCCAACAACTGCCTTTTCTTCTTGTGTCTGGTAAACCCAATTTTGACTAAAGTATCCAAAGTGCAGAAAAGGACATTGGTTGTTCAACTGAGAACACTTTCAAGTCTTAGTATTCAACAATGAGTGGAGAAACATCTGATGGAAAACTGCAACATATGCAGAAACGTGTCAGTAAACATAATTTTTCTTGAAGATACTGGGATTTTTTTTTATTTCAAGCCATCAGAAGGAAACAATAATATCTGTAGACGACGCCTTTTATCATTATAATCCAATATTGTGCTCACTAAGCAACAGCAATAGTTTCATATTTTACTGGCTCATGCTGGTGACATTAATGGCAGTAAATTGAAGATTAAGAAGTATATATTTACAGATACCTGCATGACTAGAGTTGAATAAATTATGGCTATGAGTCATAGATCTCTGTTTTGGATAGCTCCCAGAAATATGAATTGAAATTTATGCATTTAAAGTTATTTTTAGTTTTGCATATCTCTGAAAACATGACTGCTGTCCTCAAAACGTCAAGTGACAATTTTACAAAGTCGCCTATTCTACACCTTCTGGTATGATGTTTTCCTATTTTCATTTTACAAATGTATATACAGACTGCTCATTACCTGATGAGTTACATGGATTTGCTTCTTCTTTTTCCTTTAATTGAGTCCCTAATTAATCATCAATTATTGACCCACTAATTAATAATTAATTAGCATCATAGCATTTTAAACATCTGTGGAAAATGATGTGTTTTCTTGAAGCTGTGTATGATATATTAGACTTGGCTATATCAACACACATTGTTTTATTGAATTAAAGGATTGATTTGCTTCATTATATTGAACTGTTTCTATAAATTCTCACCATTATTCCTACATGCTCTTTTGTTCCTAAGGCTTTGATCCACAACACCTCTACAAACTCTTATTCTTTCAAGCATTTCAGAAAAGTCACCATACTTTACTATTTACTTTTTTTTCCCTTTTCTCTAAGTGACTTCTCCCTTAAATAGATTTAGACTTTTTTCCACGGATTTCCCTTTCTCTCTTGTTAGTCTAACAAGTCTCATAACATTACTGCCAGCCGAATAGAAAAATCAGAAGTATTTTTAACATAAATATCTCTAGGCATGTTGTTCTCCATTTAAGTTAAGAACATATGCTGTCTTTTTAATAGCTGTAGAGAAATCGATGCTACTTGAGCACAGCACAGCATCAAAGCTCTGGAACAGAGTCTGTCCAGATTGCCCAGAGTAGGGAACTGCGATGTAACAGTTGACTCCCTATTATGCAGCAGGCTCTTTTTATTTTCCACCTGAGTGCGGAGAAGGAGAAGGTTTGCATCTGAATGCCAGTGTATACACAGTTAGGGTACATACCTGGAGGTGCAAACATGGGCATAAAGCCCATATTCCATACATCCAAAGTAACTTTTAAACAACTAAGGTAAGATTCCTAAATTAGATGGCATAGATATCCTTCAATCTGGTATGTCGTTCCAGACACTCAGAGACACATAGGTGTTTATCAGTATTTTCTGTAATTCTGAGAGAGCTTAAAGACCAATCACACCTACATTCAGTCTGTACATGACACATACAAACCTGTACAAAATTACAAGACGTTGTAGATGTGTACTTGAATGAACTTTTATCACACACTGAATTTTCATGTGGGCAAACAGGAATCACATTTTATGCAGCTAAAAGAATTTATTCATAGTCTAAGCAATGTTTTAGTAGTGTAATAAAAATACAACTCGCAGATATTATTAATCGAATTAATGTTAACACTTTTCATTCTAATTGTTACATAATTCCAACCAGCAATGCAGTTTAAATTATTGTGCATGCAGATATTCTAGCAAATATTGTGTACACTGATGTTCCCCTTTTCTCCATTGCAATACTTACCTTTATAAGCAGCTGCAGCCAAAGGTCAAAGGCTATTTTTTGTATCATGTGATCCAGCTGTGAGTTGCTAGTACCCAGAGTCCTTTTTTCGAGAGCAGCATGGTGTCAATAGAGGTGAGAGTTCTTTCCTTTTCTTTCTGTTTTTCTTTTTCTTTTCCTTTTCCTTTTCTTTTCCTTTTCTCATGTACTATTCCTTTTCATGTTTCTAAGCAGTCTGATGCTAGCACTACTCTTTTTTCCCTGATGCTGAATTTTACCTTCAATGACCATTAAGTTTTATTAAATCTCTACCATATGGGGTACAATTCCTTGGTACAGTTGCATAAAGCTGAGCTGAAGCTACAAGCAATTTAGAAGACAGTCATCACATTGGTGAGCAATGTGGTGCTGCAGCTAAAATTAAGCTGAAACAAACTCAAGACCAGACAGGTCCATAAAGTCCTGAAAAGCCATTAGCCCTTTTATTCCTAAGTTAAAAAAAGAACTGTGATGGGCTAAGAACTGAGCAGAACCTTCATCTGCTATTTTGCAGTGCTATAGCTGTAATTGTTCTTCAGGGTCCTCTGAATTCTTACAGAATGTAAGAGCTCATCACTTGTGCATAGCTTTTCCAACAAATTTCTATCTTCTGTTTCATTTCAGTTGAAGTTTTCTACCAAGAGTGAACCTTTCTCTGAGGTAGCCGCTTGTTTTGCTGCTGCGCACAAATCCTTAGTCTGCTTAGTGTGCTGAATTCTCTTTGAATAACTAAAATTCTATAAGCATAATGGACTTTTTCTAACATGTTTTAACAAGCAAGTTTTCTGAGGCTAAGCTACTCATCCAAAGAATGTCTTAGAAGCCAGATATAAATAAACATCTTTCTACTTATATCTAAGGGCGGATTCATCCAGCAAAGAGTTGTAGTTATGCAACTTGTATTAAAAAAAAAAAAATTAAAAATTTAAAAAGTGTTAGTTTCTGTTGTTTTTCTGTGCAATACATCTAAAATAATGTGAGGAATTTTTTTGGCATTTCAGCAGAGCAGTCTTTTTATAGAATGAAAGCAGGGATATATCTTGCATGTGTTGGGATTGCCTTAGGGCACAAGGAAATTCTCAAAAAGGAAAAAAGCAAACTAGGAACAAACACATATATACACACAAAATTAAACTATAATGCTTAGTGTTGCCAGGTTATTGTATTTAATTCTCCATAGTCTAATTCAGTTGAGAGTTACAATATTTGTACAAAATACATATCACTTGAGAAGAGCTGTTGAAATTTTAATTTCCTTTCAGATCTTTCAACTAAAAAAAGTCACCAAACCCCCAAACCCATAACCTGAAATTCTCTTAATAAGTTTCAGAATCTGAAAACTTCTTCTGTGTTTTTAAAATGTGAAGTTCTAAAAGTGAAATCATATCTTTTTGAAAGACTCCTAAATGTGGGGTTTTTTTTTCTTTGTATGTACTGGGACAAAATATTGATGTATTCAACTCTGCATCGTGATTTGCAATTGTGCTTGCCTGTTGTTGCTGAATTCTGATAATTGTCTAATACAGACAAAGAGTCAGGTTTATAAATTACACTCTGAATAACCTGCATGGGGTGCAAGGTGGAAATTTTCCACAAATCAAGCCTATCAATAATGCCTACAGTAAGATTTACATAAACTCACCTGTCCAGTACATAGCTATTGTAATCTGAAGCACTATCATTTAGTTTGTGCAACCTTATGCAATACCTGTGCCTGCACGGGCCTCTTTGGAGGTCTCTGGTGGTCACTTGGGAAGGTCCCCTTACACTGTTTCAGGATACACAGAATGCAGGATTGTTGGCCAAATAAGATGTGACCTACAGCTTCAGCACCACATTTTCTTGAACAATTGCCAAGCAGGACATAAAATGCAAGAACTTTCTATAGGCAACACCTGATAACCTCTACAAACATTTAAAAGAAGGGTCAAGGACAAGAATGTTACCATCAACTTCCATCTACAACAGAGATCCATGAAGGAATGGAGAATAGTGCTTAAAGCCAGCTCTATCTCTAGTGGTTTCAATGTTTTATGCTTTAAAAAGGTGAAGTTCTACATTACTTACATCCTTTTATGTACGTCATGATTTTGTGATAGAAGGCAAGGTAAATTTTTACTAGTTTCCTAGTCCTCTGTAGGATTCAGCATGTATCATCCAACAAAACTTTCAGTTGTGAACTATTATTAACTTTATATAATACAGGAAAACTTTTTAACAACTGACAGTGCTTTTCAATATGCATCCAATAAACTTCAGTGTACCTGTACTTACACCAAGGCTGATTATGGCTGTGAAAATGTCACCTGTAAAGTTTTATCACCTTTAAATAAATACTTTTTTTAAAAAAAAGAGTGAAGTAGTTGCCCTCTACAGAGTTTTCTAATGAAAGAAGAAATAACCCAAAACCAGGAAAAAATTAATGTAATAAACTACAATATAGTGTTTGAGATTCAAATGGGGAAAAAAAGGAAGACTAGAAGATTTTCAGGAAGGCAGAGAAAATACATTTGTAGAAG
>PYHW01009760.1:236514-262294 GCA_013186435.1 Turdus rufiventris
TGTCACTGTAATGTAAAGCCTCTGTTAGTTTTGACAGCAATAATTCAGTGATACTTCACATTTTGCTTTGGGGCCTGATTCATTGAATAGTTACCTGAGTCATTCTGACACCTGCAGTAAAAGTCACATTACTAACAGCAATATATAGCTTAATAACATCCCTTTTTTTCACTTAGAAAATTACCATACTTTGTAACAAAATTTTCACCACAGGGAATTTTATTAGCACGGGTGAATACAAATAGCAGCAAAAGCATCCTGAGAGCACTTGAGTAATGAAAAAGACCACAGGACACAATCTATGTAAATTGAATTCATGTCATATTCTGCCATGAGCTCTCTTTGTACTCAATATGTGCATTGTGACTTTGGGGTAGCCTGAGATACACTTAAAATGCAATGGAACCTTCGTTATGACTCAAAGATTTTGGTTTCCAATTCTGCTACAGAATTATATCTTAAATAGACTTCAAACACTTTTTTCCTTTAACTTCCCCTTGGGTTATCAGGAAAAAAAAAGCTTCCTGTTTTTTTTCTGGCTGTCATTTTCTCTTTTAAAAATTTCTTTTGTTTTTTCTCTCTTTCTTTCATGATAAACTGTACACAATCTTTTTTGCTTTTTCACAAATTGTTGTGTGCTCTTTTTACAAAGTACAAAGAACAGGATTTCTTGCTGGACTTTCTAAATTGGCAATAAAGAGAGATAAATCACCTGATGTGGGTTTGGTTTGTTTTGTTTTCTTGTGAGCACAAACATGCATCTGAATATATGGCATTGCTTTGAGTTCTCCACTGAACAGAAAGCTAGAGCATGGAGCCAATAATTCGTAAGAAGGAGGTGGCATACAGAATTACAACCCAGTGCTGCAGCAAGACAGCAGATTTCAAATTAGGTTTTGTCCTACAGGAAGGAATGACTTTATCTTGTAGAGATGTCTAGGGTTTTTTTAAAGTAACACAACCATGTATTTATCTGTTTTTGGAGTCTATGTTAATGTTAGTTTCTACAGACTATGTTTTTGTTAAAAGCTGGCTGAAGCTGGGACTTATCTGACATTGTGGTGTTGTGTCCTAAACCAAAATAGGTTTAATAGATGTACACAGCCTCCCACTCCCCAGTAGTTGGATAGGGGAGAAAATCAGAAGGGTGAAAGTGAGAAAACTTGAAAACTTCTTGGTTGAAAGACTTTGTAATAAACAAAGCAAAATCTGAATATGAAAGCAAAGCAAAATAATTCATTCGCTTTTTCATACCAGCAGACAATTATTTAGTCTTTTCCAGGAAAGCAAGGGTTCTTCACATGTAATAGTTACTTGGGAATATAAAAACCAGAGGCAATAGTGCAGAAAATATGAAAAACACAGGAATGAGAAAGATCATAGCTTGAGAAGAAGTCAGGGAGATCACTTACCAGTCACCATCATCGATAAAACACACTCAGATTGGGAAAAATTAGTTCATTGACCATTAAGCAAGATATGGACAGTGAAAAACAAAAGCATGAGCATTAAACACCTTTCCTCCCCCAGTTCCCTGGGTCACCTTCACATTTTCATCCCCAGTTCCTCTATATCCTCCCCACCAGAGCTGTTCATGGGAAGATGGGAAATGGTGATTATGTTCAGTTCATAACATCTACTCTCTGCTGCTCCTTCCTCCACACACTTTTACCCAGAGCTGGCTGGATTATGCACAGTCAGCAGGGAAAATACCTTCCTCTATGGAATTCCTCCTCCTCTTCAGGCTTTGGTCTTAGTTTTACTCTTTCTCACTCTTTTTGTTCCAACTCATCTCTCTTCATGGCATTTTTATCCATTCTTAAAGATGTTTTAAGTGAGGCTCCACTATCAGCTATGCCCTCTGGTGGGTCCATTGGAGCCATCTGGAACCTGGTATACCCAACATGGGCAGCCCCAATCTCTCCTCGCTGAGACCACCCCTGCTGCCATCTCCTTCCACAACTCTGAGAACTTGATCCTATGCACTTTAATTCAGTATGTCTTTCCTGATTTCATAGAGGGCAAGACTACATTCCTCTTCACTATTCTTGCAGTATCATTTGGTTTTCAATACTTTTTTGTTCTGTCATGTATGCAAATTGGAAATTTACGTTTAACACTATCCTCTACACCCCCACACAGCAGGAGAGAAGAGAGAAGAAGGCAGCATAGTCTTAACTGAAATTTTAAAATTACAATAGTATATTTTAATATGGCATGAATCAATAAGGGCAAATAAGAAGTATCATTTATTTGTGACTAAGTAGATCCTCCTTATACATCACTAACCTTGTTTATTCTTTTCTAATTACTTTGTAGAACTATCATCTTATGAGAACTCTCAATTCACACATCATGTATCAGCTGGCTTTGCCTCCTATTCAGTCCCCTTACTAGATAATAAAAATATACATGCATTTATCAAACACATAACTTGTAAACTCTATGGAAACATTTCAAATCCAATAAAATAACTTCAAGCAATTTATATATTCTATTGGCAAGAACAGTAATGAGATATGCTCTGGTCTGTGATTAATAAGTAGCAGACAAAGATCTTCCATCACTACTTTAAATGCAAGAAGTTCTAAGGAAATTATTGAGGATAGACACTCAGAGGCTGATGAATAGAAGTTATTTCTAAGGTAAATAAAAAGGTAATGTTACATGATTTTTCATCATAAACTTATCAAAATAAAGCTTTATATTTTCACTAAACTGACAGTAATATTAGAAGTCAAACTAGAATCTAATCAAGTAATCTGCTTTTTATATGGTAGATCCAGTCCATATATCCATACAGGCTACCTGTTTGTAGCATTTGTTTTGGTTTTGTTTTTTTAAATGTTCACATGCAAACTCTTCAAAAGGCAAACCAAACAAAAATCCTCCCACTCTTCTCCACAGTATTTGGTTTCATGCAGGCAGAGAACAAAAAGACCTGAAGACAATCTGTAAGTAACATAGAACAACAGGCAATAACTAAGTGGATTTAAAAAAGGGAACACAAGCAAACCCCAAACCTTTTATTAATCTATACACAAGTAGGACACACAATTAGGACAGCAATTTTCTGACTGTTAGCTACTGTTTTGAAGAGATTATCATAACAGAGTCTCTGGAGGAAGACAAAGGAAAATAGTAGGTTGCGCACCAGCTGATAGTCTTGACTGGCAAGAATGCTGCTCAAGAGGCTGTAAAGCTGCTCTTGTTGACATCCTTGGTCAGCATTTCTTAAAAAGAAAACAAGTTGTCCTTATATGTAATGCTTTTCAAGATAATGTGGCAGTTCAAAAACCTAAAGATTTTCCATATTAATGTTTAGGTTTCATAACCCTAAGCCGTTAGTGAGTCACTTACAATAACAGCAAAAGCAATATTCTTTCTGGTAGGCTTGTAATACAAATTGGATACATTTTGTTGCAATGTGATGTAAAATTTATTCGTACAAGTTGAATCTGGCCACACAGCTCACTCTTGACAAAGCCATAGATTAAACCTTGCTGTTCAAATTATATTAAACCTCTGAAATAACTCCCTCTGATGAGTTGACTTTGCCTGGGTGCCAGGAGTCTACCAAAGCTGATCTATCAGTACCTCTTTCCAGCTGAACAGGGAGAGAAAACACAGTGCACAACTCTGGGGTTGAGATAAGGGCAGGAAGATCCCTCAGCAGTTACTCTCACAGAAAAACAGAGAGACATCGAGGAAATTAGCTTAATTTATTACCAATCAAACAAGGGTAGGTAGGATAAGAAGAAATAAAACTACATCTTTAAAACACCTTGCTCCACCCTTGCCCTTAGTCTTTAACTTTACTCCTTTGTTCTCTATCTCCTCCGTCACAGTGGTGCAGAGGGATAGGGAATGGGGATTGCATAGTTCATCACATGTTTTTGCTGCTCCTTCCACCTTAGTGGGAGGACTTTTCACACTCCCCCACTACCAAAACTTTGCCACACTAAACCAATACACTTTCACATCACACATCAAGCGTGAAGTACAAGAAACAACAATTTCAGAATATTTTAGAAACAGCCTTTGTGCATATGAGAAGAGCTGAATTATCTCATCTGCTAGATGAAATGAGTATTGCTGCATCTCTTCTTCAATAAAAGCAGTTTGGCTTTCAGAAAGACAAATTGATTGAGAGTGAAAATTCAATCTCAAAAGATCCAGTGAGATGATACAAACTTACAGGAATGATCATAGAATTTTTATGCAATTAGGAAGTGGGAAATAAGCTTTGCAATTCCCTTAATCATGCCTCAGGAAGAAGCCGTCTGTTGAGGGAGTTATCTGCAAAATTTGCAAAACATCTTTTTTTTTTTTTTCTGTGATGATATAGTTCTCTACATTAGTCCCCAAAGTGTAAGTATGGATTAAATTTTAATATTTTTCAACTGCAGGGCATCTATCATTACTTACTTTCCCTAGAAATACAGTTTTTGGAATGGCAAAACATAGGATTTTTTTTCTAGCAAAGAGGAGAGAATGTGTTTTCACAAATAGGTGGGAGAGTGATAGACATGACCACATATATGACGGATATTGCATGAGGAAAACCTTTTCTAAATTTTATTTTATCAGCTGTCCTGTTACATGACAAATAAAAAAAAGAAAAATACCGTTTAACCCTGACTTCCATACACTTCAGTTCCAATACGGCTTTTTGCATTTTAATGCTAGTCTTTGATATAAGAAAAGAAAGAAAACTGGCACAGTTAGCATGCAAAATATTAATGCATTCCTTAAAGAAAGATAGCCCTTGTCTGAGAAACTCTAAGTATTGTGAGGACAAGGGAATATCTGGCAGAGAAGTTCCATCTTAGAAGACTGATTAACAAATAAAATAGAGTAGCAATTATGTCGTCAGCAGATCAGAATAAAGACTTAGGAAAGAAACAAAGTGAAAGACCTTCTTTCCGAAGCAGCAGTGTTTTCAGTGAAAGTGCCAGAGCTGCTCAACATGTGTACAGAACTCAATGAATCACAAATGTACTAAATCACATTTCCAACAGAAGCATCTTGCACTTGGCCTTGTTGAACCCTATAAGATTTCCAGGTCTGCCATGTGTTCCCATAGGTTTCTAGCAAGAAGAAGATTATGGTTTTGAAAGCAAGACTCAGATATGTCCTCATATAGCCATCATCAGTTTTTGTTCTGGTACAGCTGCTGTCCAGTTACAGATCATTTTATGGCTCTTGTTACTAGTAACTCTTCTGCCTCAAAAAATAAAATAAATACTGAACTCTGATCATGATTACTGTGCTATGCTATAAAACAGGATCTCCATGTTAGCAACCTTAGCCAAAAAAAGAAAGTTCTTTTTAAAGTACAACTGTAAAAATTATGACAATTCTTTCCCACATTATGCTGTCAATCATCACAGAATTTTGCTCCTTTGTTTCAAGGTACACAATAATTGTGATTAATAAATGAGAATATATTGTGACCTTTGACCTTTTTAAGTCCTCAGTATGTATCAAATTGAAAAGATTACACAAATAATATGCAAGAAATAAATACCTGATAGAATATAAGGCAGATATAATTTAAAGGAAAATGAAACTCACCTTTTAATTTCCAGAGTGCTTTTGCCTATTGAGGAAAGAATGAATCCTGAGCCAGCCTGGAAAAGTTCTTGCAAATTTTTAAAAACTCTGTACCTAAGACTGGGTGTTCCTTAAATACAACATAGTTATCCAGTGAATTTTTCTCATGTAGTATTACATAAAGTATATTATTGCCAATACTCATAATTTGCTATGTTTCTTGGTTTTTGTCTTTTACTCATGATCCAGACTGTGTTCCAGGCAGCTAAATTAAAATGTCACACTGTTGAAGTGATGCAGAGATCATAAAATACAAAGTCTTGCTATAGCCTTTGGAAAGCCAGTCTTAAGATACTCATCTTGCTTTGAAGGAGATACATATGTTGAAACTGCTGGGGACTTACACAAGAGATATAATGAAAGGGAGAGGGAACAGCAAGGCCCTGAACAACATGATATAAATTTGAATTTAACCCTTATTTGAGCAAAGTGATGGACGTGTGATGATCTCAAGAAATAGGTTCCAATATTAGCTGGAACTTTAAACTTTCTTGTTGAACAAAAGCAATTAACATCAAAAAACCAGTATGTTGAGAACATCTGTTGATAACATTTGTAAGTGACTGAACTACACTGTGCAGTACAATCAAGTACATATATTGCTGAGCATCGGTTCTCAGAAACAGCTGGTGGGAAAATGAAATCTTGTTTTTGCAAATGGTATGCATGCTTTGGAAACTTGCATTTACCAAATCCTATTGCAATATTTACTTGAGATATTGCTATGCTCTTACCTCAAAATTCAACAAGGCACTATACAACACTGTGACCACCATGTAACAGTATGAACAAACATACATGCAGTTATTTTTCTGCAAGTGCATTTGTTAAGATAAGAATACAGGATAGATATAGTTTTTCCTTCAAATTTCACTTGGCAATAATTTCTATAGGTCTTTTTCATATGCTGTGTATCTTGAAATTTTCCACATGCTCTCTGCCACTCAGGATGATGAGAAAGCCTTTCAGAGCTATACTTCAGAATATTTCCAAAAAAAGCAGAATGTTTATATTTGAATATGCTTTCTGAAGTATTGCATAGTGTAAATTATTGCCACTTCAATTGCAATGATTTTTAATTACTGAAAATTCATAGGGAAAAAGGCTCAATAATTATGCAATAAAAATTTGTTACCCTAATATGTGCAAAAATTTCAGTTTTTTCTATAGGGATTATACATTTTAAAAGACTTTAAGAATCATTCTAGATAATGAACCAATTGCCAACACTATTTAATCTCAGGGATATTTACTTTTATAAAACCCCCTATATTTAAAGAAGTTAATTTGCAATAAAAGATGAAGCTAATCATTTTAATGTGGAAGACTATAAGGAAAGAGGTATTTATTTGAAATCGGGTTTGTTTATGGGATTTAATAATTAATAGAAAAAGAGGATACACTTTTAATGTTCAAAATCCTAAGGGTGATAATATTATTGCCGATTAGAACTATAAAGAACAAAAATTCTTGCAACACTGTTGAAATTAAATTTAGGATAAGTTCTTTGTATAAGGACAGATTTCCAAATAAGTCTTCATAAGTCACTAAATTTAAAAAAAAACCAAAACAATATAAAATTTTAATAAAACATAGATATTTATGTTAAACAGTGTGTATTCAATTTACTTTTCTTCAAGTCATTTGCATTTGCATTTTCCTATCTTCAGGCATTAGATAATTTTGTTATTTATTTTTCACTTTTTCAGAGTTATTTTTGGAACTTTACAATTCCAGTTTGAATGACTGTTCAGAAATTTGTATCAACAACAGATTCAGATAGCAGAAATCAGTATTGATTCTGTTAAGTTCAATGTTTAATAAAGAAAGTCAAATGTCCAAATCTAGCAGAAACTATCACAAACATCCCAGGTGTTTTGGGGTTACAAGTGTCCAGCTGTGATTTAAAAACAACAAAAAAAAAGGCAAAGCCCCCTTACCCAAACTTAATGGAAATTTAGGTGTTTCATAGAACAAAAAAACCAGCAGAACTCAACAAAAACTCCCTAAACTTTTATATTCTTATTATTAGATTACTTCTGTTCTCTTCCCTATCTTTTGCATTTCATTGTTTCCAGTAACAAGATTCTGATTTTCTCAAGAAAAATTGTGGCTATTTACAATTATTAAAAAATACATGGGTTTCCTAATAAATGTTAAAAAAATGTTAATGCTAATCATAATCTGATCTGGTTTTGTTTTAAAATAGCTAAATTTTTAAAAGACTAAAACAAATATTAGAAATATTTCGTTAACTGTAGAACAGTTTTGTTTGGGGCCTTTATGGTAGTGGCAAAAATTGAGTTTAGATGCATACACAAAGCTGTATGTCTATAAAGCATAAATTTATTAAATACTTCCATTTTCAAATATTCAAATAATAATAAATAATATAATCACTTTTGCATCCATAGAATAAAAAATTAGTTAAAAGATCACTAATTTGGCTTATCTTTATACCTAACTAATGCAAATTATAAAGTATCTTTCATGGAAAAAAAAAAAGAACCAAAGAATTTAGAAACAGACAAAACAACTGAACACAGTATCTGAGGTGTGTGATCTCATCAGTGCTAGATTACAACTTATTTTCATCAAGTGAGTGATTGAGTTATTCAGAAATGAAAGTGTACTTTTTGGTTTTCTGTTGCTTCTTTCTCTTTTTATTTGCCAGATTCATCATATATTTTATGATCTTTCCCAGAAAAACTAAAGAAGATCATGGTAGAATAGTTTAGATTACTTTGTTTCTGAAATGAAAATTAGAGTTTCAAGTGCATAATCTAATTTTAAGAAATAGCATTCTTTAAAGAGATTCCATCCTTTACACTGTTTCCAGATTGTGTTCATGTAACTTTCAGTTAAGATTGATCAGACAGGCTGAGCTTAATGTTCTTTTTTATTCACCTCAGTTCCTATGTATGTTATTGACTCATTCCAGGATATCCTTTTTTCCTAGCTAAGGGCTTCAGAGGTATCAACAACTATGTTTGCTAATATTCCCCTCAGCTCCTAGAGAGGTTTATGTTATTACTTTGCTGCTGCATTTCCTTTTGAATAAAACATGTTTGAAGAAAACATTGCATAACTGGGACTCATTCTACATTTATCTCTTCCTACTTCTTTACTCAATTCTTTAAATCCAGTACTTTTTCTTTCCCTTCCTCCCACATACTCAAAATATGCAAATTTTTGATAGTTCCATTTTTTTTTCAAGGTTGATACTCTTTTCTATTTCAATCATTTGTAATAAATATTTTAATTAACTGCATTATCAGTTTCAAAATAAATAGACTCAGGAATACCATTAAAATCTGAGCCTTGGTTTTGAGAATTTTACTTTGTTACATGTATTTTTATGGCATGTTAAGATTTATTTTGGAGGCTGCTGATAATTAGTGTCCATTAGAAACTCTGACCTGCTTCCAAATGAAGACAAGTTTTTTACACCTTCCAGTGTAAATATTCCACTATGGTCCTGGCAATGAACTCTTCATTTCTACAGCTTAGATGGATAGGTAACCAAGTCTCAAAGCATGATATATCAACTTAAATAATTTATTTTTCCTATGTAATAGAATATAGAATTAGGTATTCCAAATTTTTTTTAAAGTACTGATATCTTTATTATTCATATTGATATGATTTGCTTGACTAAATTTAAAAAATATCAAAATGAGAGGAAGTGGATAGTATTTTTTTTCATTATTTAGAGGGTTGAAAAAGGATTCATTAATTTTCATGATTAATGATAACATAATAATGACTAAAACAAAAACGTGTACTATTACTCTAAGCAATAGTAGTTTTTAAATTTTAATAATATATTTAATATATGTGTAATTATTAATATAGATATATTAATATTTATTACCTACATATTATTTAATTTTCTGCTTTCCCATCCCTTTTTCCTGTCTTTGAAGAAAAAGTGAAACTTATAAATCCTCCATCACTTCCAGACAACTTATTTTGCCAAATTAAATTCGACAAAAACTGATTTTAATTTTCCAAATATTTATTTGAGGGGGAAAAAAATATTTTAGAAGTTACAGCCTTTTTTTTAAATTTATGGTAGAAAACCATCTATTCTACTGAGTTGAATCTTTTTAAATGGTTTATTTAAACCCAAACTAAATCTTGTTAGTGATACATTTTATATTTTTTAACTGAAAATTGTATTTTATATTATTACTTATAGCAGCCTGTAATTTTTTTAGAGAAGACAATATTCTAAGGATGGATAGGACTTTATATGAAGCAGTTTTATTTTGAGAGACCCTATGCAAAGACACTCAGCAAAGCCAATTAAAAGGACTATGCTGAAATACGTAGAGAATTGTTTCTTCAGCATATGGAATAACAAAAGGTAAATGCTTCATTTGGTTAGGTAATCTTTGGTGTCTGGATCCTTCAGGGAACTTCAAAATCCTACAGTTGTCATTCATTGTCTGTACATTCTGCCTAGAACACACAGAGCAAAGTAGGACCAAAAATGGAGAAGTCCAAGGAAGGATGCACAGTTCGATAATCAGGGAAAATGAAGATTGTGCTATACCAGCCCCTAGTCTGCATCTTTAACTTTCAGATGGCAGGAAAGAAATGCTGTAAACTCCTTTAGAATGATTTGGAATCATAAGAAAAGGCTAAGGCCAGTGTCTTCACTTGTAAAATCTGAGTGTAATGATGTTAATTCTTCTGGATGTTTCTGTGCCCAGAGACATAGGAAAAAAAAGTTAAATTCACAGTATTACTCAGAGCCAATCCTTAAAATTTCACAACATAAATATAAAAATATATAAATATTTTATATAAATATAAAAACATATATAACTAAACAATATCTATAAATATTTATTTTGCAATATATAAATACATTCCAATATACTTTAGTCTCTAGTCTCTCCTCAGCTTTATTTGTTTCAGGTGCCACTAAGGTTTCCTTAATCATCTCAACATATTTTACAGTTTTTTCAGAAGATTTGGAAGGGCATGAATCAAATAGTTTTACTTAGAAAAGTAAATATAAGGAAAAAATAGGACCACTGGATTCAAAACAAAAATTGGAATCACCTATGATAGTAAAATCATCTTATTACACTATCTAATTACTGGAGATGGCCCTGTGACAGGATGTGTACAAGCCAAAGCTGTAGTCTGCTTTTTACATCAGTGAAAAAGATATTTTTAATAAGTCAAGAGAAGACACTTTTGTTTTACAGTGAAATGAATACAAAACAGTCAGTTTTTTGAGAAGTGAAAGTGAAATTCTTTGAGAGAAGACTCTGAATCTCTGATAAGTGAAAATTGTCTAAAAAAGTGATCTAAGAGATTTCACCACAGTAGTGTGATATTTTTGGAATGCTTTTCTTGAGATATTTGTTACTCTCCTATGAAAATCAGATGGAAAAAATAATCAGGCAATCTAAACAAGAATGTCTTCTTTAAACAGGGATTTGGGGTGATGATATACATTTGGGTGAGCAGTACTGATTAGTGCTGGTCTCTGTCACCTGTTTTGTCATAGTGCAAACTTAATGCTTTTGATGTCTTAGCAGTGGTGACACAAGGTGAACTACATGTAACCTAAAACTTAAAATAATGCCTGTATGAAACACTTGAATTTGTTAGTGAATACATGTATTAGTCACAGGAGTTTCAGATAGTATCCATTTTTCCTGATAAGCAGAACTGGTAACAAATTTTTAAGGTCTATAGGGAAAATACAGTCTACTGGATTAGCAAAGGAAGGCTTGCTAATTGTAGTAATAAGCTTTGTGCTACCTCCAGGAAGCTTCAGGATTAAGACCTGTCAGACTTGCTTTGTCTGAATTTGGGCTGGCCTGGGCTTGCCTGAAGCTTTGCTTTAGCCTGTTTAGCAACTGACTATTGCATTATTTCTTTTTGATTACTTTTTATTGCTGTGTTACAAACATATAATAATTGAATCATGGATTTCAAAATAATACCAACACAACGTGGTTATGTAGGCATGAATTGCCTACAATCATACAATAAAAAGGCAACTTAAAGAGTGCAGGCATATGATGACAACAAAGGCCTTCAAAGCACAGGCATGGAATAACACCAGAGGCCTCAGGGCTCTCTTGTATTATTGAACAACATAGTGGGGGTCAATTACAGGTCACTAAAGGAATACAGCCTGGGGAGATTGTAACTAAGATTTTAGTGGCAACAAAGAGAACAAAAAGCAAGTATCCAATATATGTAGGAACACACCATTCATAATTTATGTGCATGTTAGGTGGAAGTGCAACCCACTGAGGAGCAAGCAACAGGCAGAGCATGTTAAAAATATATATGAAAATAGTCCCAAAAGATGCTACAGAAAGGAAAAGGAAAATGTCACTGTAATTATTTAATCTGCTCCGAGAATGACTCAGTATGCTGGTGATTTATTGCAACTCATTACATCTTCTTGAAGACTCAAGTGTTGATCTAAGTACATAAAAGGATTTTGGAAGAGTGAGCACAGCAGTGGAAAAAAAGTAGATGCTAAAAGTTTTGTGTGCAATTATTGTAACATTACTGCTATTGAGACCACCGTTTTCCTGTTATTATGTCTTATATTTTCCTTATTTTTCTGTGATAATTTTAACTATATAAATTATGTACATATACATATCTAAATAGGCACTTAAGATTTCGATTGACTACTAATAAATTCCTGATTTTTTATGAGGTTTGTTCCTTTGATTCTCTTGCATGAATCAATTTAGGCTATTAAAATTTAGCTGCAATTATACATGTTGAGGTGATCATAAATAAAATGAGGCCATGCCAGAATGCAAAGGCTCATAATGCATCTACTTTGTGACTGCTGATAGAATTTATATCCACAATCAGTAGACTAGCTGAGAGTGCTGGACTTGTGTGTTTAGTAGCATCCATAGGCAATAAGGGTGTAGGGAGTTGGAAACAGTGTCATCTCAGCCCTAGGCTGTATGGCTGATATGGTTACGGAAAATAATCAAGATTTCTTTTTATAATTCATCACCACTACATTGCAGTCTATTTAAATATACTTTTACAAGACATTCATATTTGCATATACATTATGATATGTACGCTAGGGCTATCACTGAGACTTTTATATGATCACAGGATAAAAATCACTATAACTGTGTGACAAATGATAGACCTGGGAAAATTATGTCATTGTTTCAGTTAGTGATGATGTCAGTAATTATAACTAAAATTCTTAGTTTCTGAAGTTCTTAGGACATTTTAAACAGCTAAATTGGCATCATTCTTTTAAAAGTTTCCCATTACACTCAAATGCATAATTTTCTTTTTCACCAACATAACAGTGATACAACAACATAAGGTGAAAACTTACAACAGATTTTTTCAATAGCTTGTTATAAATTTATAATTTTAAAACGCTAATGATTTTCTTACATCTCCCCATATTAATCTTCTTATGAAGAAATTAACCTCTCAGTGTACCAGCTCCATTTCTGATTTGGCTGGGGGAATTTTTCTGCACGGTGAAGAACTGAGACATAAAGCAAGAGCAGAATGAAGTGAGTGAATTGTGACTGACAAGTAACAATACGGTATTCAGCTGTTCAGAAAAGCACTAGCCATTAATTAAATAGCTGGTCTTGATTTACACCTTCTCTCTGGAGTGCAAACTCTTACATACCTAATTATTTGTACAGTTATAGGCAGAATAAATTTATGGCATGAAAAAAGATAAATAGAATGGTAGCACACTGATATCAATCACCTACAGGTAAACCATTCATAAAAGTTGCCATTGTAGACAGGCTATTGTAGACTCATTTCTACTCAATATTGCACTTTATTTGCTGAATATAGGAAGAAAACAACTAGCAGCTACTTGCAGTATAAGATTATGTATTTTTGTTACATTCTTAGAGACAAATACTCTAGATATTAAATAAAATAATTTCAAATGAAACTGAGTTTATTGTGATTTTTATATATTTCAGTTAAATTAAAGACATCTCTAATAACATTTATGGAATTAATTTGATGAACACTTGCATTTAGCTACAGAGGAAAAAATAACGTATCATCTTACATTAAATGTAATATATATAAACAAACTATATCAAAGAACACTGAGATTAATAGATTTTTGTACATGTGCCAACAATTGACACCTTGAGAAAACTGTGAATATATAATGAGTTCATATCAGAAAACTACCCAGAAAACTTGTGGATTCCCCATGGAGGTGTTCAAGGTCAGGCTGAATGGGGCTCTGTGTAACCTGGTCTAGTGAAAGATATCCATGCCTGTGGTGGGACATGATCTAAACCATTCTATCATCCTCACTATTCCAATTCTCAGTAATTTGTGATTCAGAATAGGACCTCCAAAGAATTCATGTTGAATTTCACATGTAATCAGCCTTTTTTCATTAAGGACATTGTTTAGTACCTTTTCTTACTTTTTTAAAGTTATTTTGAAAATTTCCTACTATTCCATAGGAGATTATTTTCCCCTCAAGTTTTCAAGTTACCTCAGTTTTCATAGGAATAAGATTAGTTACAGGAATTTATATCAGGCAGTTTTTAAGGTAATAACTTTTAAAAAATAAGCTTTTTTTGTGTAGAAATAGTTGAGGACAGACCAGACAGTGAAAGACTGGATGTGGATGGTGGTGAATCCCTGGGAAGGTATAGCTACATACAACAAGATGCACTGCTTTTCTATGGAGAAAAGGTCAATCCCTGTGAATATGGCTAGAGCTATAATCGTCTTTCTCTTCTTTTGTCTAGGTTTTTTTTTTTTTTTTCACTTCCATAACCTTTCTTGCATTAATCCTAGTTTTCTTTTGTATATCCATAACTTCACTGTGTGTGTGAGCTGAAAAGTAATGTTTTTTTTCTTTTAAGCTGTATTTATCCTGTGTGCTCTGTCCTTTTGTGCGTAGGTAAAGACCAGAAAACTGTTATCGTAATGATAAACTTCTCTTCCAGAAACTCATCTAAAAAGATAAATATTCTAAATGGTGGAGTTCATAAACTCATCCTAAAGTATGTCCTTAATTGTTAAATTAAAGATTTGTACCTTAAGACTGGAAATCTGCATGTAAGTCCTCTGTAATAATTACATTTCAATGATCCATAATTTTACTGAAAAAAGTTTGTCAACCTTCCATTAACCATTGTACTATTTCCTAAATTTTCTACAGCAAACTGTTTCTCCTAATAATAATTATCATTTTTACCTAGGCCTAATTCCAGAAGATGTCTTAAAAAAATTATAATCACATAAAAAAAAACAAGTTTTAATTGTTCAGGAGCTATTTAATACAACATAGAGCTACAAGCCTAAACCCTTTTAAAATGTGATTGAGAACCTACATATTCAAATTCACATCTGTTTTGCAGCAAGTGGATGTTAAGGCTGCCTAGTGATCTAAAAAGATGAATTCTCAGATAGATTTAAAGTAAAACTTATATATGTTTGGGGAAAAACAGTCTTCAGTGTTGTTTCATAGTTCGGGATAAAGAAAAAGTAGTGAAATTGAATAATTAAAATCTAAAAAGGATTCAACATGTCAAAAAATGAAAGGTTTGGATGTTGGTTAGTGGTGCTGGATGTCACATGAATCTCAAATTCAATCATTTTAAGCATGTATCAGTGTTGGCATAGCATAATTTTAGTACCATCACTGAATACTCATGAAACAAAACACCTCAAAATTCAGATTTATTTAACTGAGCTTTGAACTGTAGTCAAAATTAACTTCTGTGTGCCGCAATGGATATGATATCCATGAAACTACTATGAATAAGCAGATCAACATGATGCATTCATATAACAGTTTTATACTTATTTCAGTAATGGAAATTTAGATCCTGTCATGTCAAATTTGGAAATGATCATGTGATGAGACTGTTCCTCCATTTCTCCAGATTGCTAGTTGTAAGGTTCTCACATGATCAAATCTAATTTTTTAATTAAATAACTACAACCTTAAAATGTTTTAATTTCTCATGGCACACATACCCTTTTATGCAAATGTTCTCCCTGGTTACATCTTTTGGAAATCTAAATCAACAGTAATGAACCCCATGTATTTCTTTGTTACACAGATTTAATACTATTCTTCTTCCCAGCAAAAATTTAAATTATAAGGTAGTGTAATGCCAGCATAATTAGAGCATATAAAGCAATATAAATACTGTATTATATATGTAATCCATATAACCGAGAGGAAAACTGCTGCTAATTAAGCATTTGTAAAATACTTTCAAATCTGAATTATGACAATTAAAAAAATATATACAGAGCAAAACAATAAAGGCATTATTTTGCAGTCTCTTTTGCATTGTGAGAGGAAAAAATGTGTTTGTTTTGCCTGAAAGTATCTGAATCCTCTGTAAATGAACTTACAAGTTGATGTGAATTCAAATCAAATTCAAGGATGAAAAAAAAAGTTTTCCAATAAAATTTTAATCCTGAAAACTCTTCATTCAAAAATGAACTCTGAAAGCATAAGTGAAACAATTTTGTTAAGTTTGCTTCCTAAATGTAGAAGATCAAAGGAAAAAAAGACTTGAAAACCTCACTAGATATGACATTTTCTCCTCAGTCTTCACCAGTAAGGTGTCTCAGGCTTTTGTGATTAATGAAAGGGTTTCTGAGGAAAAACATCAACAGTGGATGAGGATTAAAGAAAACTTAAGCAACCTTTACTCATGAAAACACATTTCAAGTGACAGCTTTGTACAGCATCCTGTAGTAATAGAGGTGGAAGATGTCTTTGTGAAGCTGTTGCTTACTATCTTAGAATGGTAATGGAAATTTGGGATTTCCCTAATAATTTTAAAAGGGTAAATGCCCTGACCTTTTGTCCTGCTAAATAGTTCTTAACAAGATGTTAAATTTGTTATGAAGGAAACCAGAACTTGGCAGGAAGAGAGGAAAAAGCTGAGGAGTGGGAAAAAGTATGATTGAGAGGATGATTGTATGGTGCATATTCAGAGGTCAACCCTAAATCTCATCCAGAGCATAGAACACATGTGCACATAGATGATTTTGAAAACGATAATTTTATGTCTATAAATACAGGGGGAAAAAAATTTTTTTGGGTTCGTAGTTCTAACAATGCTTGTAAAACAAGGTAATTTTCTACCTAGTTGCTTAGACATGAAGCAAAGTTTTGGGAGCATTTGACAGTCTGAGAGCCACAGATGTCAGA
The DNA here is from genome assembly GCA_013186435.1 of Turdus rufiventris. NCBI lineage: Eukaryota > Metazoa > Chordata > Aves > Passeriformes > Turdidae > Turdus > Turdus rufiventris. The sequence continues at coordinate 253,337 of PYHW01009760.1, forward strand.
ATAACACTGAAAATGAATGAAAGTCAAAGAACATATACAATATTCATATGGAAGAGTGAAAGAATAGGATGAGAAAGAGAATCAACCAATGTCTTCAAAAAAGATACACATGAAAAAAAAAGTCAGATGGTCAAAGTCTTTCTTTCTGGGAGTCAGGAATATGCACCTTTTATATTTTCAGTCCATTTCCCCGAGTATCTCACATCTTACTGGAATTATGGAGGCTTTTATTTCAGTCAGATAAAAATGAAAGAGGGAGAATGAATAGCTAACCTTTAAAAAGGTTATACATCCATTTAAAAGCTATTTGTGCTGCCAGTTTTACTTAGTCTGAACATGCTTCACCACCCTTGCCATGCTAAACACTTTGTAACCTCCCATTAAATTTTCCAGGCTTTCCTGGTCTGTTAGCTACTGGTATGCACTTAAATATCTCCCAATTGCTTCTAGTCAAAGAACAGAGTTCCTGCATAAAATTAATGTGAAATCAAGTGATCAAGAAATCAGAAAAGCAAACAAAATAATTTCAATGGAAATTAATTTACATTAAAAACCTTGGTCACAGACACTTGAAAAAGACAGGTTTATAGAGATTTTCAGGATTAGAGAGCATAAGATCAAGCCTGATGCAGTGAGTCAAGATCAGAGACAGCTCTGGGACATTGAGGCAGGACCACAGTGATGAGACAGAGCTGAGGTCAAGCCAGGACAACAGCCTTCAGATCAGGATCCATGGGATTCAGTACTGCTACAGCTGAGCTGGAGATCACTGAGACTAAAATATCATTCAGATAATAACTGAAGACCCAGGCTGAAATGGGACTTCTGAGCCTATGGCTAGGATGTGTAGGTGAAGGCCCCAGGTTTGCTGCTCAGGGACATTAAGGTTTACTGGTACCCTCATCTCCTCTACATTTCTCTTTTGTCACTCACCCGAATTTTCAAATCAGATGAACTGGTGTTCTATACACATGGAAATATAAAAATGATTTTAAGAATAATAGAGCTCTTCTTCCATCTTATGGGAAAAAAAAGAAAAAGAGAGAAGATTACTTTTGTTACACACTTTATTAACAACTGCGTTGAAGATGCAGCACTATCAACAATTGTAAGCACATTTCATTAACATTTATTTCTGGAGAAAAGTGGTTAGATAGTGTATAAAGGAGGGCATCAAATATGGTGAAGGATCTGGAGGGGAAGCCATAGAAAGAATGGCTGAGGCCACTTGGTCTGTTCAGCCTGGAGAAAGGGAGACTGAGAAGAGACCTCATTGTAGTCTGCAACTAACTCGTGAGGAGAAAAGAAGGGGCAGTCTTTGAGCTCTTTTTTGAGGTGACCAGTGACAGAACTCAAGGGAATGGCCTGAATCTGTGTTAGAGGAGGTTTAATTTGTATGTAAGAAAAAGCCAATTCACACAGACAGTGGTCGGGCACTGGCTCAGGACCCACAGGGAAACAGTCACAGCACCAGCCTGACAGAGTTCAAGAAGCATTTGAACAATATTGTCAGGCCCATGGTGTAATTTTTGGGCCTGGAGTTGGACTTTCAATGATCCTTGCAGGTCCCTTCTAGTTCAGGATAATCCATGATTCTACAATTTCATTTGTTCTGAATTTACATTCCGATTTGCGTGTTTTCATAAAAATGTTTTATCCCAAACTACAGAAATCAAATTGGTTTGAAATAAAAGTAGGTTTTAATCTACTCTTCTCCTCCTGGCTGTTCATAACTACAAACACAAGAAGATCAGGAATGAATCCCTAATCCTAGGAATACTGCCTGCATTCACTGCTTAAATGGCTGGTATAAACACTTCAAAGACTGTCCTTTGCAGAGCAGGCTGGCAGTGGCCCTATTGCTACAACAACATCCTGAGTCCAAAATTACTCTGCACATAATTATTCTTTCAGTACTTTTCTCATTTTACTTCACCATTTTGTTAGTATAGTGTTTAAAAAGGACTTGGCAGTTGGCAAGGTAAGCAATTCTCATGCCAGCACAATAAGCAGTGGAGGGCTTTAATGCCCTAGTGCATTGCACAGGGGGATTTCTTGAATCTGGAAAACCTCATAAGATTCAGAAGTGGTCAGGTGCCCAGAGTTTATGCAATAGTGGCTGAGGAGATTTCTGCATGGCCAGTATCTCAAAGGCAACTGTTAAGAATATGGTTCCAGATTCCTTTTAGTTGTGCCAAACAATAGGGCAGGGAGCAATGCCCATAAACTAAAACACAAGAAGTTTCACCTCAACATGAGGGAGAGCATCTTTATACTGAGAATTGCACAGCACTGGAATGGGCTGCCCAGGCAGGTCATGGAGTCTCCCTCTCCAGAGACATTCAAAACCCATCTGGATACATTCCTGTGTAGCCTGCTCTAGATGACCCTGTGTTGGAATTGGAGTTGGACTAAATGACTTCCAGAGGTTCATTCTAACCCTTACAATTCTGTGATTCTATAAGTATAAGTTTTTATGATTAAAAAAACATAGAAAATGTATGGTAACTTTAGTGCTTATTCTAATTCTGACACAGATTCTGCTTTTAGTGAGTCATATTGCTTATCTAGGTTTTTCTGCTCTTAGCAGAGACAACCTATACATCACTGGAGACAGTGTTAGAATGAATACTAAGTTTCAGCTAGTAGAATAGTAGTATTTAAATACTTGTATAATCTCATTCAAACTGATATAAATTGTGTTAATTTTTAAATTAAAGTTGCATTGAGACAGTGATGAAATATATACACTTCACACTGGAACAGTTTGAATGTGGTGAGAGATAGCCTAAATGCATCCCTCCACTGTGATAAAGCAACTGATTAAAAACAAAAATATGGAAATTGGGACTAAATGGGCTCATAAGTTATTCATGAACAAGCTTAAGGGAAGCTGTGTAAACCAGCTAAATGTGGAGAAAGTTATACAAGTAAGAAAAGTAAGAATGATAAAGGCTGATTTTCTTTAGGTTTGAATCTATTAAAAAAAAAGTTCCTTTACTCACAAAATAAACACGACTTTTGTATTTAACAGATAGGTCTATTAATTCTGTAGAATCTTAATTTTTTCTAATAATTGTTCTGTTCACATATAAAATAACCCAAATCAAAATCACGTTCTACATCATCTGATCATACAAACATCAGGGAAAGTTTAAGATTAGTAATAGCATAAGCTTTTTCTGTTGCTTAGTTAAACCTCTGTGATACATCAGCTTAAAGTACAATAGTTGTCACAGAAGGCTGTATACCCTGAAGTAGAAGACAGCTTGATTTTACTCATGTTGAAAGAAGTTCTGAAGCCTGATGAAGTAAAAAATGGAGTGACACACTGAGCTGCTGGTATGAATTGAAATTTTGAATATAAAATTTTGAATATAATGTAACACAAAAAACTTTTAATCTCATACTTAACATAAACTTGATTGATCACCTTTCTCCATTATCTTCTTCATTCCATGGAACAGACCCCAGTTCTGGTGCAGTTACCCTTTCCTGTCAGCCTGACTCTAGCTCCTCATCTCCTAAGTATCTGATTGCCCTCTGACTCTTCCATTCAGCTGTGTATTAGCATTCACTGCATAGCAAAATGGGGTCAAGAGGGAAGGTAAGGTTCAACAAAGCAAGTCAGTGAGAGATTAAATAATGAGTGTACAGTATGTCAGCTACTCTGTGGTCATCCATGTGCCATTGCATTTATACACAAAGAAAAAAAGTCATCACTGACTTAAGGGTATGGAAAAATTCAACAAATACACATAAACAGCAACAATTTTATGGTAGTCTATGGCTGAAATTTAGTGAAATGCATGCAAAGTATGGTACATATAATACATTATACAACCTCTGCTAAGTAATATTACAATCTTGATTCAGATGGTGTATTTATACTATTAGTAAGACCAAAAGCATCATGGAATAGATTTCTAACATGGAAAATTATCTCAGAATGCTTTTCATTCTATAAAGGCATAATTTTCAGGTCTATCATTAAATCAAAACAATCTGAGGCAGTTGTATGGTTCTTAGAAATTAATATATTTCTGTGCAAGGTATTTGAGAAAGTAGGATAATACTCATTGCCTTCACTTGAAAGAGGATTAATATCTGTGCATCAAGAAAAAGTAATTTAATAATGTACAGAACTTATATGATAGCACTGGAGTGATTGGAAAAAGGAACAGAGATGAAAGGACAACAAAAGTAAGAATTATAAGGAAGAACTGACATTATAAAATTAATAAAAAGTACAATAAATGCGGGATCTGTATAGAGTGTGTTTGCTATACATGCTGTTATATGTATGTATATGTATATATATGTGTGAATTTCTTCACATATATGTACATATATATATCTATGTAGATAGATAGATACATTAAGAAGATAGATCAACCATTTACATAGTGGTTAATGTCATTTTTTTTTCCATTTCTTATATTTGTCCATTTGTTGTGGAAACATGGCTGTTTCTTGAAATGCTTCCTAGTAGAGGCTTAATGTATTCTGGGATGTAAAATAAGAGGCAACTCTGAATGCTTATGACCACACTTAGAAACTCTATTTAGGATTCCACAAACATAACTCTTTCAGGGTTCAGCTGTGCAAAAAGATTAAAACCATCAATATCTCTTTAAAAATCTGAGTTTGATTTTCCTATATAGATGATTTTGAATTCAAGCTTCTTTATTACACTGGTCTATTTCTGTTACAACATTGCTCACTCACTTCTCCCACCCCCATTACCACTCCTGTGCCCTGCTTGTAAATCCAAAACTGAATGTTGTCGTATAAGTCATTAAAGCAATTTTAAAGTAAATCTGATATTTGACAAGCAGTTGCACTGTGGCTCTCCCTCAAGACTGGAGTGACATGCTGAATTGCTTGGAGTGAGTTAAAATTCTGGACACAGCATTTTCAATAATGGGCAGCTTAGGCAGCATTTTCTTAGACATCCATATAAATAAGATTGAACCCTTTAAAGTGCTGGTAGTTATGGAAGACCAGCACATGTCTCTGAAAATGCTGGCCATTTTTTTTATTTGCAATAAATTTCCAGAGTTGTAGGAAGTCATGCTGCATATTTTAACATAAAGATTTTTAAAGGTTGTTTTAAAAGTAATGTTGTATTTCAGAAAAGTTTAAGAAGAACCTTTAAACTCAGAATTTAATCTTCCATCATTGTATGACAAAATCTAATGTTATTGAGTGTCAGATAGTGAAAAAACTGTGACAAGATCCTACATTTTTACAGTGAGATAAACATGGTTTTATTGCTTAAAATATTTAAGATTACATTCTTGCTTGTCTTGATTTTACTGCCTAAAGAGAGAGGAATCTAATTCTTATTTCTTTACCCCATTTTACATTTAAGTTCTGAGACAAAAACGCAAAATAAAACAAAAATCAAAACTTTCATTTTTCCTGTTTTTATAGAGCATTTATCTACTGTTTCAAAGAAAATACCTATCCCTAAACATTTTTATGATCATCTCTTACACTACATATCATCACTTTAGGCAATTCTTCTTGTTACCCTTCCCTATGGATCTGTAGGAATCTCAGACTGAAGTGATGATTGCTGTTAATGAGACTAAATCAATAACTAAATAGAGAAGGAATTTCCGAGGAAGTTACATCCTGCAAACTCTTAAAACCCATGGGGAGTCCTCCAGTTGTCCCTTTTCAATCCAGTAATTCCTCACTCCTTCACAACTATCAGAAAACTTATTTGAAGATCCAAATGTTAGCAACAAATAGTCTATGACATCAAGATAGAATGGATACAGTTTTGAAACATCAGAATTAGAAGGACTTCACAAAACTTCTATGTAAATGTGCTGCTTTATATTTTGCTGCTTTATTGGTGTGAATTCTGTAAATCCAAACTTCCTGTCTGTAATTTGATTTTCAGACAAAATAATGTAATTTCTTATGTTTGAATAACAAAATTTTTAGAAGTAGAAATTTGAATAATTTCTGGAATTAAAATAAGACTTCCTGTTTTTCTCTTCTAGTGAGGAGAAACAATGTAAATTGGTCTATGATTAAATTAAACTGAGGACTGGGGAGGAGGTGAGTGTGTTTCATCAGTTTTCCTCATAATAATTCTTTGATCTCCTTGTACTATATGTACACCATTATTCAAAAGTACCAGAACTGAGTATGTAGTAAGTGTATAGCTTGCTTGTATCAACAAATGAAACTTGAGTGAAATGGAAAGCTAGATCACAGGAACACAATGCAAAAGCACGTCACAGGGCTCCGTAGCAGTAAAGCAGCTTTGAAAAGTTGCCAGAAGAACTTAGAAACTGTGGCATAAATACCTCCATCCTTGCTGCAAGGCTAACACAGAAATGGCAGAAATACAATATAGGTACCAGAGAATAAATTGTCCTTTTCAGAACGAATTTTTCTAAAGCTTTGGTAGATCACTTCAGAAGATGACTTATGATGAAACCATGAAATTCCAATGTACTATGTATGTATAATACCTGAGGAAATATTAATAATTTTCAACTTATCACTTGTGTTCATTCATTTGTACTAATCGTGTAACTTTGGAGATGCAAAAAAAATTGGGTTTTTTTCTTGGTTGGTTGGTTGGTTAGTTGGTTGATGGAAGAAGGTTGAGAACTAATTGTGGACTGTTATTAAAAATGTAATTCTTCCTCTTGTTGTAGTTTTAAGCCCAGATGGAGAGAAAAAAACACAGGCAGCCATTCACTCAACCCCCCTCTCTTTTCCCCTCACCCTGGTGGATTTGGGAGGAGAGCTGAAATACCAGGATATCTTAAGAAACAGTGATGACTGATCGCATATTCTTCTTGATGGGTTATTTTAACACTCATTTTTAAACTGCTACTATTTTTCTCTAATAAGGAAAACTAAAAAAAAAAAAAAAATTAAAAAAAAAAATTAAAAAAAAAAAGAAAGAAAAAAAGATGTTTCTCAATTAAAGGTATCTCACTTTCCTCATATTTTTCAGCCTGAGCAAAATCATTCAGAGGACCTCTGACAATTCACGTTGCCTCAACATGGGGGAGCTCTTCTGCTTCATTTTAAAGTTCTGCAGCTACATTTTTCCAAAAAGTGTCTATTGTATATGGGATTATTCCCACGCAGCATTGACATAAACCATTCAGTGTCATGTGGCCTTGGAGCAGATCCTTGTTTGTTTCACTAACCATTACAGGCACAGCATAATGCATATTCATAATTTCTATTTAGGGAAGGAGATCTGACCCACTAGCATTGCATGTAAAATAATCGTTACACACATAAAATATAAATTGTTAAGAAAAATCCTCCTCTCACTCTGTGAAAGTAAAATTTCACTAATAGATGTCCTCTATGAAGCAATGTAGCACCCTTCAAGCTCCAGAAGGCAGATTTTCTAAATGTTCTGTGTCACATAATTGTCTTTACTCTGGAAATTGCTTCACTGTATATTCATTAGGTGTTTGAGAAAATCCATAAAACTTAGAATGTCTTATGAGTCTTGTAAATCAGATATTTTTCAGTGGTAAAAGAAAGTCCTTTATACTATGGAAATTGAGGAAGGGACTTGGTAGCTTGGTGCAGGCAAAAGCCTGTAGAGAAAACCATCTTTCCTTTAAAAGTGCGTGGGAGGGAAGTTTTTAAAATGCAGTTTTGGAAAAGAGGAGTCTAAGATTGTTGCTATAGCAGGTAGAAAAGATATGTATTTTCCTATGAATACCAGCTTTCCAAGGAAAAGTTAATCTGTTCTTGGTGTTGGGGAGAGGGCACAAGGATTCTCCACTTTATGTCTCCTTTTTAGATCTTTAACCGTATAAGCTTTCCTCATATAATGTATCTGTACTTAATAATAGATTGAATTTGTTGGTGTCTATGCTAAAAATATCTACTCTTTTTAGAACTTATTTGATGACCATTACTTTTCTGTGGTTTTTCTTCAGGTGCAGACACCATCTCTCCAATCTTTGTTATCAATTATTTTGCCATGGAAACTCTGGTTGCAGTACAGAAGAAAAAACAGTATAATTTAAAAGAATAAAATAAAGAGAGGCTTTAATACAGGAGTAAGGTAGCCATGTAGGGTGAGTCACGTCAAGGGTGAAGAAGTAGAATAGAGGTGGAAACAGGCTGGGAAATGAAACATATCATGAGTTCAAGACCAAGGAGTGGGCAATGTGGGCAGCAACACTGTGAAAACAAGACAGTATACATATTTTTGAAACTTTCTTGAAGTATCACCCATAAAACCTGGAGGGGACAAAAAAATTGAATGGTTGAAATTGTAAGAGATATACAAAAATTCATTCACTTTGGCTTCAGGCCAGAACTTATTTTTTTCAAATCTTACCATCACCATCACATTACTATCTTAGATGCAAACTAATGAACGCCACAGCACACTACAGAAATAAATTCTAATTTTGGGGCATCTATGCCTGAGAGCATCTCACAATAGTAAGTTGTAAATGAAATTACAATTCAACAAACTCAGAAAAGATTCCTTCTTACCTCTTACCTTCCTCCTCTGCCTTTGAGACAAAATTTAAATCAGAGCAATAGAAGAGAGAAATAGCAAGCTTTGATTTGATTAATCCCAGTGGTTTTAATAAGAAAACTAAATTCTGCCTGTACTACAGCATGTGGGTGTTGGAGGTTTTTTAATTAAAAATAAATTATTCAAAAGAAAAAAAAATTTACTAAATAAAACATATCAACCCAGATTCTAGTCTGCCTAATCTGTGAAATCTGTAGTATGCTTTAGTCATACTGCAACATTAATAATAATTTATTCTATGACAACAACAAAAAAATTGCAAATAGAAGTAAGCTTCAAACAACATATAACTCGAAATTTCAAAACCAAGAAACTCTTAATGTCAATACATATAATGTTTGTGTCATTATCCTAGTGGAAAGCATCAGCATAGTTATGATTTTCTTGTGTTTTCAAATAGAAAT
>PYHW01009760.1:262492-274773 GCA_013186435.1 Turdus rufiventris
TATATGAGAGACAAAGTTGCGAAAGTTGCCGACTCTCGGGGGGTGCGCCTTATAGTCCGGTGCGCCTTATGGTCGTGAAATTACTGTACATGTCACAGAAGGTGTGGTACTAATCATAGACAATGAATAAAGAGGTCGATCCTCAGATCTGTTCTCTGTTTCACTTGTGATCATCTTCCAAATAAAACCACGCATCTCTAAATTTTAATGGTAATCTCTTTATCACTTTCCCTAAACTCTACACTTGTATAGCTGGTATTTGTTTTTCTTTGGAGGGCTAGCGGACTTGAAAAATCCGGATTTCAGGTTTCTTTGGAAAGCAGGATAAAGGGATTCAGGTTTACCAAGGTAAATTGGTATTAATTTGGACAGAAGTTACAGGCTTCCTTAAAAAATAGAAGATTTTATCAAACATACACGTGTCAATCTTTTGGTAAATCTGTATAGAAAATAACTTTACCTTAATTTGCACTATGTTTTTCAAATTCAGGATTGCATCTGCATCCCTGGGTCATATTTTGATAAGTGATTCTCCCTTAAATATAAATCTACCTCAGATTAACAGCTCCAGATAACTGTTACAAAGATATGAACACTTAGTAAGATGAATGCTACCCCCATAACTATACTATGGTAAGATAGGCCTGCACTGAATCTGCTTTATTCTTGTGTCTTTTTGTTCATGTGAAGTCTCATGGCAAAATTTGGGGATTTTTTAAATGACGGAAACAGGCTAAAGCTGAACTCCTTCATAAGCCAGCAAAATAATCAATCAATTGATTGGATAAATGAAACATTAATTTTATTCATGAATATTCTTATTTTCCTATAGGAGCAAATGCACATCCTCATTCTTGGGGTTTTTTTTCATTCCTCATTAATATTGTCTGAGCAACTTAGCTTATTAAAAACAAACAGAAAAAAAAAATAGGTCGGTCACAAAAACTCCAAGACCCACAAACCCAAACCAAATGCAGACTCACATTTAATAATTTATCACTTTAATTTAATAATTTTATCACTTTTTAACATTATGGTCTCATGAATATACAATATAATAAAAATGTAGTCCATGGTCTAACTTCTCATCTTAATGTGACAATGAACAATTATTTTTCTTTTAAATCCCATGCCTCTTTTTTTCTCTGTTTCAACCATATCATTCTGTCTTTCTACTGGCTTAATAGATGAAGCCAAGACCATGGCTTTTAAACCTCTAAATCACCTAATGGAAATCTTACATCTTACAGGTTGAATCAGATATCTGAAGCCACTACATCTCAAACTTCTTTTAAAGTCATTGTAGAGAAATTGAATTCTCCAAATTTTACAAGAGATGCTTTTAACAGTTGACACATCAATCAACCTTTTAGGTGCTTATTTCTCTCTACTGATTATATGAGGAAGAGAAAATCACAAGCTGAAACTTAAATCTGAGATTGACAAGAGTTTAATTCTATGACCCTTGAATACTGAAAGGGGTTTGACTATTTTATGTTTTCTTACCTATTCCTTCTACCTTGATGGAAGGAATAAGAGGCAGAAGAGACAATGAGCAGTTTTGCGGAAAGAGAGAGACTATTCTCATAGAAATAGTTAGAAAAATGCAAGATTTTCAGCTTGATGTTAAGAAGGTTCAGAAGTTAAAGTGAGCAGTACTGACCCAGACATTGTAAAGAAAAGTGATAATTTGTGCCTTAACTGAACAAGGAACAAACAAGAAAAAACAGCATGTGATTCAAGACAGTACTTGGTGCTATGATCTGATATTCTTTTTTATGACCTGTATTTCATTCTGAGAAGAGAACACAAACCAAATGGAAATACAATTTGTCAAATTGTTTTCTTCCTTTATGTGCAACTATATAAATATTGCATTATTTTGTTGATTGCTAATGGAATCTTCCTGTAATGTCTGCATTGAATTAGAGGAGTTAGTTTTTGCAATTATAGATATGCCATTCTACAATCCCAATTTTATGAGTCATTAAAATACTGTAGAATCTTCCATTATTACTTCCTTTTTTGTTTTTTTTTGTAATCAGGCTACAGCATACTTGGTTAATAAAACTATCTAATCTCTTGTTCTAAAAATTCATTACAAGCTGAACTCTTGTGTTTATAAAAGATTGGTCCTGAGAATAAATGTGCTGAAAAAAATCAACATTAGATGTAAAATAAAACTGATGGAGGTATTTCTTCTCTATTTTGAAGGAGTATACAGACTTTGAAATTACTCGTTTATTAGCTTTACATATCTATATACAAATATATAAGATAATACTAAGCCCCTAGATCATAAAAAACTTCATAAAATACTTGATTTTGCTGAGTACTGAGAAGTTATCAGACATATCTGTTTTACTTGCTTTGAACGTATGAGGGTGTGCTCAGATAGCTCTGTGCCATTCTATGTATGTCTATTTGTTTGTCTACTTTCACACATAAATTCAGTAGGCTATGTGTCTGCTTCCACATTTTCAGTTTTGAGTTGGTTTTTTTGTTTGTTTGTTTGTTTGTTTGTTTTTATATAGAAGTCCCTTCTGTCCTGTAATTAAGTTCTTTTTAAACCTTGGAACAAGCCTATGTTTGGTAAGTATCACTTGGGTTCAGTTCAGATTTTGACACCTTAAGTTAAGCATAAGCAGTGTAGGCAACAAGCTGTGAGGTAGATATCCAGTCACCCACTATATAGAGTAGAAATAAGGGATCAGTTAGATTGATAAAGAAGCTTTTAAAGGATTTTAAGGCTTATTCCATCTGAGTGGCAATCTATATAACTGATTTTTTGTTCTTTAAGCAGAAGCATACGAGCAGACTCCTAACTACAGCACTTTTATTATTACTCTCAACCCATGTTTCTCTTGTATCTGTGTTGTGATGCCTAGAAATATTACTATTGCCATAAAATGTAAAAAGAACAGAAAATCTTCTCCTTACTTTATATGAAATTTTTGCCTTTTCTTAAATACATGTTCCCAGAGCTGCCACCATGATGGCTGCTGGGCGCAGCTGTGCCCTGTGGTGGGTCTGTCAGAGCCAGCTGGAAACGTCTGTGTTTGGATTAGAGCAGTCCCCTTAGCTCCTCACAGAGGCCACCCCTGCAGCCTTCTCCACATACCAAAACCTTTAAACCTGCACCCAGTACAGCATCACAAAGGAATTTACCCCTGCACCCGTACTTTCTCCCCATTTAGTGACACCTAAGTAGAAATATGTTTTAATCAGAAAGCACAAAGTGACAGTCCTGTCACTTTCAGAGAAGAAAAGTAGTTCCTTTGCGTGTACTCCAACTGAGCACTTTTGGAGTTACATGAGTCTATTTACTGAAAAAGCTACATTTCACATTTATAAATTGCATGATCACTGGTCTACATTAAGGCAGGGTGATAAGGTGACTTTTTGTAAGTGCTGCCTGCACTGAGGATTTTTTCTGACTACAAAAAGTGGGACAATTCTTACAATCGGATTATACTTATACAGTTCTGGTGTTTTTTAGTCTAAGCTGAATTTAAATATTTAAAAGAAAGAACAATGTGAATATCTGTTTCCCTGCTATCTTTTGTTTTATTTTTTCTTTCTTGAGGAAGGGAATCAGTAAGATTTTAAAATGGTGAAAGCTCCTTGAGGATATAGGGCCTTATTCTAGTCCTGCTACTAGGTAAATGCTCTTGATATGCCTAGAATAGGCACTTTGTTCCATCTGCTTTCTTCTTTCTGTCTCTTCTTTGCTTGTTTTGGTTTATGCTTCTTTGTTTGTGGGATTTTGTTTGTGTTTTGCTGGGGTTTTTTTGGGGGTGTTGGAAAATACTCACTTCAGCTTTTTCTCTTTCTGACTGAACAAAGTTTTTTTTCTTAGTGGTAGGAGTGTGTTCTTCCCAAAATTTAAGAATATCTGTGTAACTTTTGCATTAATAAAACACTGATGATTTGAAAGTACAAGAAGTGAATTTGAGGATTTTTCCTCTTTTTCTTACTCTTTTGCTATGGGTATATTTACATAGCAATCAAAGTTTGGGTTGACCTATTAGTATGTCTAAGATTTTGTAACCTACCTCCTCTGTTTTTCCTTGTTAAAGAAAGCAAGGTCAAACTGTGCTCATACTGAGACTCAGAAGTGTTGGAGTCTGTGCTGTTCCTCAGCTTCTGTGGAAATGGATGTCCATGAGGCACTGGTAACAGTTACCTGTCTTGCATGACTTCAGCTTCCTATCTGACATCAGTGTGACCACAATGCTCTCTGCTCAGTAACACTGAATGTTCACTGTGAACACTTGGACATTGTGACCTGACTGTTGCAGGCAAAGAACAAATGCCTGTTATATTCATGGTTGTCAGGTTATGCACAGAGCATAACAAATGAATTAAATTTTCCAGAAGGCTGAGGCCATAAAGAGGTGACTATGACTAATGGTAGTCATCATGTATTGGGATGCATCTGAATCTGTTTATCCAGTCAGAATATATAAAATATTTATCAGGCTGCTGCTATGTTACCTCATTTTATGTACTAGTATGGGATTCAGAAATATACTAAAACTGCAGATAAAATTTATCGTATGAGGCTTTCTGCTAAAGGAAATTGTACCAGCACTGTAAGTTATTTTTACTGTTGCCTAGTGCAATTCATATCTGCTTGAATTACATATGAAAGCCTACAATGTTACTTCTTTTCGTTTTTTCAAATACAATAATGGTGCAACTACTTAGACAGTTTATATCCTAAAAAAAATTTAAAAATTGCTTTTTAAAGAAAACCCCAGATTTTTAATGAGTATGGTCCTGTTACAGAAATGTCTCCTATGTCTTCAGTCATGATCAATCCAGGAAGATGGACAGTGCTATATTCTTCTGATACATCTTCTTGAATGTCAGGATAATGATGTCTTCTGATCAGCAATGTCATATGTTGCTGATATGCAAGAAGAGAGTCTTACATATTTCTTGTCTTTAATCATTCATCACCACTTCTCAATTTGTTTCTGTATCGTGTTCTCAGCAGAGTCAAGATAGCTGAATATAATCAATCTGAATGTGTAGGAGCTTAGTGGTATATCTTGATACAGCAAAAAGCTTCCTTCATCACAACTCAATAATTTCCAGTAAATTATTTTATCTTGGAGAACCTAAGACAACATAAAAAAAAAGGAAATGGAGATAAAAATCCTACTGGTTAAATTATTTGTGTATAGTTTTACAATAATAGATACAGTTAGATACATGTACAGGCATCATCTTCAAGCAAATTGAATGGTGGAAAAAATGAAATAATTTTAAAAAGTTTTAAAGTAGGAAGAACTAATAAAAGAAAAAAAATCCAGTAATTAAATAAAGTTGGAAATGTATTCAGACACAAGTAGGATTTTTTCACCAAGGCAGATATAGAGTAGACACTTATATCTGTGGTAGTATAATAGCTTTAGCTGGAACAGAGCTTGGTTTTGGTTTGGATACCAGAGTCAGCAGAGAAGGAAGAGGAAGAGGTGCTCCAAGTGCTGGAGCTGAGGTTCTTGTGCAGACCATGGTGAAGATCATCGTTAAACAGTTGTGCCCCTGCAGCACAAGGACAGCAAAGATGATGCAGAGATTGACCTGCAGCCCTTGGAGGAGACCCATGCCAGAGCAGGTGGGTGCCTGAAAGAAGGCTTTGAACCTGTGCTGGGGCAGGCTCCTGGCAGGAACGTGAAGACCTGTGGAGAGAGGACACCACACTGGAGCTCATTTCCTGGTAGGACTTGCGACCATATGAGGGATCCATTTTGGAGCAGGCTGTGCCAGAGGGATGGCACTCCATGGAAGAGTGACCCAAGTGGGAGCAGTTCTTGGAAAACTTGGAGGTACAGCCTGGGAAGAAGGAAGGAGCAGCAAGAAGGTGTTTTCAAGATTTATTTTATTTGTTATTATCATGTTCTACTGTTTTTATTAATAAAGTTAATTAGCATCCCCAAGCAGAGTCTGCTTTGCCCGTGATGCTATTCAGTGAGTGATCTCTACCAGTCCTTAACTCATTACTCTTTCATTATACTTTCTTTCCCCTGTCCACTTGCAAAGGGCAGTGGTAAGAGCAGCTTTGGTGGATACCTAGTATTCAGGCAGACACACCACAAATGACAGTGAAAAAAGTTCATCTGTGGGCTGGTTCAGATGCGGGCAGTAAATCTTGGTGGAATGAACACTAACCAGAAGGCCTGAAAACAAGAACACACTCAGGAGAGTAAATCAAACATTATGAATTGAGCCTTATTAATTCTTTTGGGTTGGTTCTCTCGGTTTATCCCTAATTTTCTATGATTTACTTAATTATAACCAAGCAACATGTGTAACCCTTGAAATATTGTCAGTGTCACAGTCAATATTTTCCTTATCTAAAAGGTGAGCTTCTTTCTCAACCTTCTGTCTCTGTGCTGTTTCAATTCAATGTCATTGTAGTTTGCCCTACATTGCAACTACTGCTTTTGAAAAAAAAAATTCTATTCTATTTGACCTGCATGTGAGCATTTCAAATATTCATGATTTTGGTGTAACAATGTGAAAATAAAAATGCACACTGACAAAGTAGTAAGTATTTTCTATGTAACTATAGTGATTAAGTGCCTGACAAGCCACAAAGGGGACAATGAAAATATGTCAGGTCAGTTCAATATTTCTTAGTGGTTCATAGAGGTTAATGAGGAATGAACAGAATGTTTTGTAATCAGCACACAGCGGTTAGTTCAATGCCACCCATTCTTAGTAATGAAGAGGAGAAGAGTAACATTATACAGATGTTAAGAATACAAGGGGAGAACATCTCTTTTGAAGATAATTAGGCTTAAAAACTAGTACAGTAAATTCTGGTCCTTCACGCACAAACCTTTCACTATATTTTCTGTCCTCTGTCCACTTGTGGAAGGAAGTAATAGACTGGCTTTGGTTGGTGCCTGGTATCCAGACAGGGTCAACACACTAAGATACTTCTGTATAATTTTACATTCTGTTTTAGGCAGAAAAAACAAACAAACAAATCTTTGACCTGCCTTTTGATATATTGCTTTGCAAGACTGACAGATGCCAGTAATAGAATTAGTAAGAAAGAGTACACAAACTGTCTCTGAGATTTCTGGCATATTGTCAATGGTTCAATAGGGTCATTTCAGGGGTTAGGCAGTAAAATAAACAGATACTCTTCAGTTTGAAACACTATTTTAGCTTCCTACAAAGGTTTGAGAAACTGATTCCCTCAAATAAGCATATTAATATTAGCAGACTCTGAGTCCTAGTCTTTTAGTCTAAAGTTTCAGGGAACTTTTAAAGAAGAATTTGAACGCATTATTTGCTTAGGACTGCAGTAAGATGAAGACAATATGATTCTGGAGATTCTTTACAACCTAAATTATTCAATAATCATATGATGAATTGCCATCAGTAGCATACCATGAAGGAGAATCATGAAAAAACAAGGAATTAATTCCCTGCTACCCATGGGCAGGCAGTTTTCGGCCTTAGCCAGGAGAGCAGAGCTCCATAATGCACTAGAAGTCACTTGGGAAGACAAATCCCATCACTCCAAAAATCTTGCCTCTACCTTCTTCTTCCTTCCCCACTTTATATAGTGAGAATATGGTATGGAATATGCCTTTGGCCAGTTGGAGATACCTGCCCCAGCTGTGTCTCCTCCCAGCTTCACATACACCCACAACTTCCTTGCCAACAGTACAGTATGAGTAGCATGAAAGGCTGCAAAAGGCCTTGGCTCTGTGTAAGAGCTGCTCAGCAATAATAAAAGCATTTTTATATTATTAGCCCTGTGTTCAGCACAAATCCAAAACACAACCCATACCAGCCACTGTGAAGAAAATTAACCTTACCCCAGACAAAACTAGTAGGTGCTGTGAAGAAAAAGTGTTAATTTCTCTTGTCTGGGGTGAGAGGTTGGAGATTTTTCCATTGGAGCATAATGTGTGAGCAATTACAAACTAGGAAACTGTGGTTTTCTCTTCAAAGGGCACTTCAGCCAGAAGCTGACTCAAGTAACAAATGCATCATTTCTCATAGGAACTGTAAAGAAAAGGAATGGAAAGATGACAGTAGTTTTTGTTATATCTAGAGAGAATTTAAGGGTTTTTTTAAAAAAGCAATAAAACTTACTTGGTGATCTTCAGGGTTAATTAACTGCAACTATCTCCTTAGTCCTTATGGAGTTGTTTTAGGCCCCCAGAGAGGGACCAGACAGAATTCAGCAGCTTCTAAAGAACCGCAGAGCAAGCAAAGTTTGCCTCATTCTCTCCCCTGCTTTCTCTTTGGCATGCAGCAGCCACTTTACTAATCCACTTTGTCCCAGCCTAACTGCTTGGTGTTGTAGGAAATCTGTCTTTCTCTGCTTAGACAGCATTCTTAGGCTCATGTTCCTATGCTAAAAAGGTAAAAAAAGATAGAGAGGCAGGGAATGCACAGTCAGATTTACTATATTTCTGCAAACATTGGCAGATAGGTTATGAAGAGGAAGGGAAGGAAACGTAAGAGAGGAGAATATTATTCTCTTTTAGTTTAAAACCTATTTTATAATGTATTTATGATTCAAACTGATAGAATTTTCTCAAGAAGCACACACACACAAAAATAGAAATAACAATAATTTTTTTATTACCATGATTCTTAGAATTGCTTATGGATAAGGTTGTATTTTTTCCATCCAGATCCTCTGAACTAGTCTAATTCAGGAATAAATATATGAGACAAAGGTATAGCTTAAAACAAAGAGCAGAAAGTACTTCACTTTCATTAGATAACATTTTAATGTTGTTTCTCTTGGAGAGGAGACTCAGTTAAGATCTATAAGAACACTCAGAGAATAGAGTTATTTTTCCCTCTATAAAGCTGCATCCAGACTTTACAATTCAACACAGTGAAATTGAGTCCATGTCAAGAACACTCTCTCTGGCCAGAAAAAGCAGATGACTCATGATTCAAAGTGTCAGTTTTTTCTCGTATAAAGCCAAGCTACAGTTAGTAGCTACACATCACGGACTCACAGAATGATAGAATATCAGGTTGGAAGCGACCTCAAGGATCATCTAGGCTGGCCTTTCTTGGCAGAAGCAAAATGTAGAAAGATAGCACATAACACTGTCCAACTGTCCACTTTTAATTCACCCTTTTCTGAGGCATACTCCAATGGCGTTGTGAAAATTTCCTCTTTTGTTCAGTCAGAATCTCCCCAAGAGCAACTTGTGATCATATTTTCCATGTGACTCCTTGCAAACTTATTTGTAGCCACCCTTTAAATGGTGGGACAGAGTGACAGGGTAACCCCAAAGCTGACTTTTCTCAAGATTGAACAAGCTCGTTCCTCTCAGCCTGTCCTCATATGGCAGCTTCTCAGTCCTTGTATCATTTTTGTGATGTTCTCTGAACCGCCTCCAGCCGACCAACACATTTTTGCTTGGCAGGGACCAATCCTAAAAACACTAATACATGTGTAGCACGATAAGCACTGAGTAGAGGCAAAAAATGGCTTTTTAATCTCTGCTGGTGATGCTGTGGTCGATGCACCCCAGCACTCTGTTGCTTTTCTTTGCCACAACAGCTGCACACTGTTTGCTCATATTGAGCTTGATGACCATTGGACCCCCCAGTCCCTTTCCAGAGCTGCTTTGCAGTCATATAGATCCCAGCCTGCTCTGCACTCCCAGGCTCTGAACTGATACCATCTTTCTTAGATACTTGGCAGTTAGGTAGTAATCTAGACTTTGAAGACTGTGATTTTAGATGGAGTTTCCTTGTATCATCCAGAAATCCACAAATGTGTCTGCACTGGAGTACCACAGAGAAGGTCCTTTATTTTTCTATTGGAAAGAGATCTCCACATTGCAAACAGACACTCTAGAAAAATACTGGGCAACTTAAGCCATGAACGTGAAGAGAAACCAAGAAATAACTTTATGTGCATAAGTAGTGCAGAGTGTGGGGCTGATGACTTGAAATATAAGACAAATTTTCACATTCCGGATTTAATAATAATTTAATAAAGAAGTTCAAAAGCTCTCAGAGAACTAAAAATATACTTTCTAAAATTTTGACATGGAATACATTGAACATAATATGTTTAATTTTTAATTAGTCTAGAAACTTAGCTTCCTGCTATTCAATGAATCAACAGTTGCCAGCAATTTGGCAGAATAAATGAAACGTACACGTAACTGGGATTCACATACCTGAAATTGGATTCAAGTTGTGTAATTAATGGTTTTTTTTTAATTAGGAGTGGATTTCACATAATCTTACTCTAGAATTTTACCCATGTGGATATTTACATCCGAATGAATATTTTTTATTATCAATGAAGAAATCAAGATTCTCTAGTTCATGTCTGAGAGGTACAGACATCAGCATTAAGGGTGTCTAAATGTAAGTGTGAGGTAGGAATCAAAAAACACCTAGAGGGCTGTGAATTCAGAGATATCTTTTGAAGGGGATGCTATCACCTAGTTAAGACATCTGTTTAGTGTGCTGAGAGCTGTGAATCCAAATACACTAATTTAAATTCATACTTACTAGACTGCAGGCTGAACTAAAGATGTGGTTTCAGTCTCCAAGTTCAGGTTAGTGAAACAGGTGTGATGCAATGAAGTGACATCCTTTTTTATAACTTGCCCTGATGACTGATGATGAGAGTGGATTCAATGGAAAACATTCCTTCAAAAATTATTGAGATAATATCTCAGATAATAAAACATAAAATAAAATCACCATGCATTTAAAGTAATTGTGCATTAGTTGAATTCTATTCTCTGCTTCTGAAAAAACTCCTGAGTACTCTCTGGTTAAGGAAATTTCTAATGAACTAGAAAGTCCTCAATCTGTCTCACACATCCTGTGATCACATGACATTGAACACCAGTGTATCATTTTTTCCTTCAGGGTTACTGGGCTAACATATATCTTAATTAGCTCATTTCTTAGTTTATATTTCATTCAGTTTTTGGTTCATACAGGTTGTTTAATGCACATTAATTAATTAATATAGCCAGCAAAACTGGAATATTGAAAGAAAACCTTTTTTGTATTCCATGTAAGTTCTCTCTTCAGAGATGTAAAGAATAGAAATATCAGGATTTAGTGTGTAACCTGGGTTGGTGGGAATGTTTTAACATTAAAAAAAAAAAAATTCCAGATTTTAGAGGTGAAATAATTAGTGGCCACATTATTAATTCCTGTCAGTATCTGTATGCCCATATATAGGGTCTGAAGAAAAAATTACATACATCCACAAATAGTGCAATTTCTATCCATTGTTGCTTAAGAATAGTTCTGCTTCTTACTTTCAAATGGACACATCACATGTTAAAAATTAACGGGAAAATTCTATCTTTTAAAATTAAATTTGCCCTTTCATTAAAAATGTCATTTGTTTTAGCTTAAATTATTTCATACAGAAAAATGTTTATAGCTATTTTACTGTATTTTATTGTTGAATTTTAAGAAAAGAATTTACATATTTTGCTAAATAAAAAAAAAGCAAAAAAAAAAAGCTAATAGTTTCAAAAATACCTTTCTTTTGCAAGAGTGTCAGAATTTCAAAAAATATAAAAATATTAATTGGTTTCTCCAGGCTCTCAGTGTTCTTATAATCTTACTGAAAATATGTACTGATAATTTAAAGAGTTTCTTGGCTGAAGTATGTATCCACAGGAATATGTATGTATATGAATATGTATGTAAAGGAAACTGCACCTGCTGATTAAAAAAAACTAATTTAAAAAACCAAACTTCACTTATAGAAATTCTACTTCCTGAATAGATTTATTTTTATTATACATATTGACATATTAAATAAAAATACAGCAGATTAAATTGTAATTATTAATGAGGACATAAGAGAAGAGACTATAAAAATAATCTAGCCCATGAACTAGAGAAATTATTTGCTAGAAGAAAAATAATTTTGAAAAGTAGTGACAGCATTTATTAATATCTTCCCCTAGAGGACATGGGAAAATAACAAGAGAATGACAAATCCCACACCTCAGGTTTTATGAGTGAAGTTGTTGCTTGTAGAATCAAGGATTAGTTTCACAAAAGCTCTGATATAGGAAATAAAAGTATAAAAAAAGTTCCGCTTTCATCCATCTAGATGAGTAAAAGTCATTAAAATTGAGCTGCTTGAGCACTGAAAAATGAGAAATTGACCTCCAGAAAATATCATCTGAAGTACTCAATGACTGACCTGTTGGAGAAGAGAAAGCAACATAGGAAAAGAGAAGAAACTGCTAAATTTACGACACAGGTAACCCCCACTCCTT
>PYHW01009760.1:275174-288881 GCA_013186435.1 Turdus rufiventris
TATGTCCAAAATAATTACCAAAAAAAAAAAAAAAAAGGAAAAACATAACATCACATTTACTATCTCTGGACTAGCTAGAAGATGATGAGATGATGTTTTTATACAGCTAGATTTTCAAAGAAGTAAAGAGACTAGATAATCAAAACTTAGATAGTAGAATGCCTTTGTGTATGCAAGTGTGTAAAGAGAAAGAAGAAATCTGACAAAATATTATGTTAAGACTTTTAAATTCTCTGTAAGATTCCATATCAAATTCTTTCTCTGTTTTGCTTATTTATGTTAATGAGGTAGTTTTCAGTGGCAGTTCTGGGAACTTTCAAAATGTGTTAAACAAAAATGAATTTTTTAGACTTGAAAAATAGGAAAAAGTAATGACAGATCCCTATCAGGACTTGGGACCTCTAGAAGAGCTGAGATACTTAGACTTCTACTGGCTTTTATTAAGTTTTGGTTTCCAAAACTTTTAGAGTTTGAACCTGAGATGCATTTGAATGGTGAAATGATTTTAAGTCCCTAAACTTGTCCTGGTTTTGTTAAACACCATACAAAAGCTGCTGTATATCTTTTCTTCCTTTCATAGACTATCATTTAAGTTTCTAAAGTGAGATTTTTTTTTAACAGCTTTGCTCTGTGTATATACAGTACTTTGACCATCTATCTTCACGATTTCCTGCTCTTTCAGCCTCCCCTTCAGTCGAATGCCCTTACAGCTGTACTTGGAAAGCTGTATGCTAGAAAGAAAACAAATGGCAAAAGGCTTGTTAGAAAAGTGTCGTGATGATATGGGTGCTTATTTACCTATCCTGCTTTCAAGTCACGTCATAAAAATGTTCTAAACAACATGAAAAAAGTACTTAAAATTTTTTGAACCGAGCAATATAACAAAATTCACTGCAATTTTTAAAGACAGTGAAATGCTGAATACCATGTGTTAAAGTGCAAAAGACCATAACATGTAGATTTTATATAAATATGAGCTTTCCTTTTCTTTTGATGCACAAAATTTTACGCAGGTTGCAGGGTTTTACCAATTGATTATTCTAACTAATTTTTTCAGTTTTCTGGAGCAATTAGAATGACTTCTGTGGAAAACATGCTCCTAAATGGCCATTAGATTGTCAACAGGAAAGTTATTAGATAATGTTTTTGCTCATTTCATCTTTATCTTGTACTGGCTTTCATGATGTTAATTAAAGCATGAGGTATTAATGTTAACACGATACTTTGACACATACGAAATTAATTTTAATACCTAATAGCTCATTATTTTATTAGATTCTTTATGCAGTCTGAGTTACATTAACAATGAAAAAAACCTAACATTTAAAAAAAAAAACATTTGAAACTAACATTTAATTTTTCCATTTAGAAGAATTTGTAAAGGATGGCCATTGAGGTAAATATTCAAGTGCAGCAAAAATAAAAATATAAACTCCAATATGTTAATAAACACTGTCTACACCATATTTGCTAGATTTGCTCTCCCCTCTCATCACAAAGAACATTATTTGAAGTCCTGTGACTGATCTGTGACTACACTCCTATAAAACATAATTTTCTTAGAAACATTAATGCAAGATTACAAAGCGTTTTATGCGCTGTGAGCTCAAAATTAAATTAATAATACACATTTAGATATTATTTGAGGAATTTTCATATTTTTTTATTATTTCTTTTGGTACATCAAGTTTTCAGTTTAAAAGACAAAAATATCAATTCATTTCTTGTTTGAAGGCTGTGAGTATTCTCCAATGTTCCTGAAAAAACCTAAAAGACTGACCTCTAAATTTTTTGAAAGGCACAATAATAGTTAATATAACATGTTGTAATTTCAGTTACTATGTCAAGAAGCATTATAATGGTGTAAAAGCTCCTTGGAAGAGTCTTGTGCTATAAAACTTCTGGTGGAAAACCAAATGCCCGGATCACTTTGTCTTGCCACTCTGATTCCAGACCATCCATGTGGCACGGCCATTGCCAGATCTAACTCAGACTAGAGATATTTGTCTTTTTCCCATGCATCTCCTGGGCAAAGAACAGCTGTCATGCTCTAGTTGATAGTCTATACTGAGCGCTGCTGTGGGAATGAGGAGATTATGGAGGTGTGTGTTGTGGCTTGTAAAGCAGCACCTTTGGAGTATTGTGTTGTGGCTTCTGAGTCAGCACCTCTGAGGAGTTTGTGGTGGGAGCTGAGAACTTATTGAAGAGTACTGTACAAAAAAATCATAGCAGTTCTTGACAAATGGTCTGGTGTATTTGTTCAGCCTGATGAGAATTTGCAATGAACATCACACCCCTTACCCACTGGTCATGATACCTGGTGTGTGCCACGAAGTGGGCAATTGCCACAGTCCTTGTTTTGTATAGTGGCATGGGTACTTCTCATCAGGTTTATATTCCTGACAGTCCTTCAAAACATAATTGGAAAGAAACACTTTGTAATCTGGTAAAAAATGCAATAAAGACTAAAAGGTAAAAAATGTAATAAACAAAAAGCTCAAAACCACACATTTTCTTCTAATTGAATACCTTTGCTGTAATCCACTAAAGAGAGCTCTTTCTTTCTCATTGCTCCTGTCACTGTGATCGTCACAAATAGAATTTGAGCTAGATATGTCCACATTTGCTATTGTCTCAGAAGACTCATTTAGTTTTACTTGCTCACAAAGAATAAGTTCTATGCTTCAAACTCAATTATAAATTATTAGAAAATACTATCTGTGTTTATATAGAATGTAAAGGCCACATTCTGAAAATCCTACTTTTGGAATTTCAGCTGCCTTACAAGTAGTTTAGGACTTAGGCAAACATAAAGAGAATTCAAATGGACACTTTTTTGCAGAGGAAGAAATAAATTATTTCATAACCCTAATAGAATCTATATAGTACTTAAATATAATGTTTGGTTATAAAAGAAGGCAGGTTTACAAATTCCAACCTCATTACATGAAAGTAATGCATCCAATCTAAATCTAAATCCATGAAACTAAGAATTTATTTCACAGTTTTAACTAATCTGGGCAAGATAAGAACAACCTTTGGAGATTATATAAGTACCAGATGAATATTAATGTATTCTCACTCATATTTAGGAATTTCCCAACTGGAAAACTTCCTGTTACAGTGTTTTGAATCCTAAAAAGAAAGCACTGGTCATTTAATACTAGACATATTTGCAGCTGCAGGTAGTAAAAAAATCTATTTTGTTTAAGCCAAATTTGATACTTGACATTTCTTACGTCTAATATAGGCACAATAGAAGAAACAAAACAGTATTCATTTTTGGCTTTGTTTTATTGCATTTTTAGGAGACAAATTAAGTTTTTACCAAGTCTGTTTTTGCACAGAAATCTGGCACTACTTTAGGATAGGTGAGGATGATTGCATAAAGTGTGATGATTTGCTTAGTACATAAAACGAGGATGTTAAATGTGAATATAAAGCAATATGTTGAAAAGTCTTTAGATAAATGCAGGACAGTGCTTTTCATCTAGCACTGCTCTGATAATTGGGAAAAGATTCCTTTTTATCCTCTGTATTTTAACTGATAGTGCAATTTCTCTTACCTGAAATTAAGCATTCTGTGTCCAAATGTTCCTTGCCAAAATAATTTGTCTACATAACATATTTTATTTTAGAAAGAATAATAAATCAATTAAGCAAATACATTTAAAGAGTGTCAAAATACTTAACTACATTTTCAGTTCTATTGCATTTTAAAAAATTCTATTTAATTTTGAATGCTCAGCATTTTAAAAGTATTTTTTCATAAATATTGAGCATAAGCAGTCAATTTGTCATTTGTCTTATATTATTTTGGGCATCGATTAAGTAAATATTTCAACTGAATCATGATAACATGTAAACTTTTGTATATTATCATGCAGGATTTTCTAAGTATGCCCTCAAAATTGCCACCACTTTATTGTGCTATGAAAGATTTTAATGAATCAAGCATCAGACCATGAAAGTACAATATATAACTAATACTACTGTTGGGACAAAACTACAAAAGAAGTCATATCATAATTTGTAACAAGTTATAGAATCACAGAATGGTTGAGGCTGAAAGGAGCTTCTGGAGGTCATCTGGTCCCACACCCTGTTCAGGCAGGACTATCTACAGCTTGTTGCCCCAAACTAAGTGCAGAAAAGACAAAAATAAGAAACATCCACAAAACTTCACAGAATACATTTCCTTCTTTCTCAATGCAAAATGCTATTTTTTTGTGCCTTTCTCTTTCTTTTTTTTTTTCTTTGATGATTTTATACCTTTCAACCCAAGATTAAGTTTTTATGAAACTAGAAGCAAGAGTTCTGCAATGTATTTCAAACAACAAAAAAAAAAGGGATTTTTTTTCTTTTTTCAACTGTAAAATAATTTAAGTTCTCAATATAGTGGTGAACTTCATACTTTTTTACCTCCTCTGAATTTGCTCCAGATTTGTGGTTCTCCAGATCCAAAGACGTTGCTTGTTGGCACCAACTGCATTAGCTGATACAGGAAAAATGTAAATTTACAACTTCCCCAAGAGTAAACTCAGAAATGTCTCTGGGACCAACAGACCCATTTGAAAAACAAGAAAATTTGAGCTAATTTTAGTAGTTGAATATTGCAGAAGTGGATGTCAAGGACTTGAATTACACCATGCAACAGAAGATAATTGTTTGAGGTGCCTAAATTGACAGTGAGAGAAATTTATAGAAAGTCCTTAGGCTGCTTCTAGAGTCAACGAAGGCAATGCATTGTCTTAAGAAAGCAACTGAATTCTTGGGGTAATTTTTTACCTTTTTTTTTTTTAATTGGCTGAACAGAAAAGGGGTCCTGGGGCTCATTAACCTTAATTAGGTTAGCCTAATCTATGCTGAAAATTTGCTTTATGAACAAGGTGCATAGTCTATTCAGTTAAATACATACAGTCATATTAAATCAGCTTGGTTATGTGAATACTATGTCTATAATCACAAATTAAGTAGGGCCAAGGCCCATTCTCTGGACTTTGTGAAACGGCATAGCACTATGAATACTTTAATAAACTTTCTCCTCTTCCAAAAAAGACTTGTCTATGCCATCTGTTGCAGCGACCTCAAACTCTAAATATCTGTGAAGAACTGGCCGGGAATATCCTGGGAACATGTGGTCCCTGGAGACAGCCTATCTATGTGGCAGGCCATACCAACATTTTACAACTTGGACACACATACCTGAGGAGTAGGTTGCCATTTCAGCACTATACTCATAGATTCCAGGTCAGATTTCTTAAATATTAATCTGGGACTGCAGAGGATACAAATTTTCTTAATGCAAGTCTGTGATTTCCAAGCCTGAAATCTTCCTTCAACATATTTCTTGGTAAAATCAACTATAGTTCCTCATCTCAAAACATAGAAGTATTTGACACAGGGTGAACAATGCAATAGAGATATACAAACTGAAGTCAAGGTCTCTTTATTTTGTCTTTATCCACCACCCTAGGGTAAAAACTTAGAAATGACCTTCTAAAAGAATTTATTAACAGTTCTCATTTCGATGGATAATAATTAAGATGTTCTCCTTCTAGTTTTCTTATTATAATGTGACAATTTAATAGGCAGTAAAAATTTGAATAGACAAACAATTTTACAAGGATAATTTCAGATACATGTGCAGCGGTGTCTTTGATACCCTTGAAGATTTAGTTTTGCAATTACATGGAAGTCCTAATTACACGTTTTGTAAGTGAGAATTTTTATAGTTGCACCTCTCTGTACTGCAATTTTTGTGAAAATTTGTTGTCCTTTCAGGTGTAACTCACTGTGTTTTGTAGTGAATTCCTACATATTCATGAATTTAAATATACCAATTTGAATAAAATTATTTTCATTAAGCTATGGTAGAAAAAAAAAAAAAAAAGATCCTTACTGTCATAACTCAAAAGCACAGAAGAAAAAAAATTATGGGTTGAACAAGGATATAGAGCTTTGAAATAATTTATATTTCTGTTCAACTATACTAGTAACTGCTATTTAGTTTTATTGAATACTACTCAGTTCTGATGCTATGTTTCACTTAATCTCCTTTCTGTTAGTAATATGTGGGTGCAGAAGAAGAGATTACAGGCAACCTTGCCCCTGATAAGTCACAGCTGTACTAATTACCAAAGAAGAGGAACAGCCTTGCCCTCAATGGGTCGCAGATGTGACTAATAAAGAAAGGTGTGATAAAAGGGATGGGTTGGCTATTTAAGGGACCTTGGTGGTAGAGGGGCTCTGAGGAAAAATCCAGAGAGATACAAAGAAAAATGAAACAAAGGGAGAGCTTTGCGGTAGAAGATCTGCTGTGAGGTCAGTCTGAGTCTGATGGAGTTGGAGCCTGCAGTTACAGTCAAGCGGGGTGAAAGCTGTGTTCAGAGTCTGCAAACCAATACTTGGAGCCAGAGTCCAGCAGGAAATAGCCAGCAGTCGGATTCTGCTGTTGGACCCTGCAGTAGGATCTTGCTGTAGTCAGAATGGCTAATCTGTAATAGAAGAATAAACTGGTACCCTTTTCATGTTGTTGAACGAGGGTCTGTGTCTTGTCTTGTTTCCATTCCTGAAGAGAGGTTTTTTGTGACAGTAGAATACCAGGCTTAATTTTTTTTCACCTTGGGTTAAGAGAACAGGATCACAAATCTATTCCCTTCCCCATCCCAAAACACAAAAGCTTACTTATTCTTTGTACCACTTATCCCTGTGTTTCAGTCAGTAAGTAATTTAAAAAAAAGTAGAATTCATTTAAAAATCCTAAGGCCTGTCCTCAAACATCGTGCCATCTATCATTCTGTTCTTCCCTTTTTATATCTCCACTTTTTGTCCTGTGTTCTTCAGTATCTGGTTTTCTACCATCTAATCTATTTCTGCTTTCCTGATTTTGAATCGCACACAAGCCACTGCCCTTCGAACCATTTTGAGGACAAATTGAAGCATTTCTGAATCTCTCATTAAATGATATTTCAAAGCATTTTCACTGATTTTAGCTTCTAGTCAGAAGGATAAGACCAAAACTACAGAAACATTGTAGACCAGAATTCAGTTTCTTTAGGGATTAAGTTCTTTATCTAACATTCAATAGCAATAGACTGGAATTAGATACTTAGGAACTTGGAGTCCTTGGTATGGTACTCAGTAAACCCACATTTTACTACTCATTACAATTATCCTAGTTAATGAGTTATAAATTTAGACTATAAATTGTGATATTATAGAAGAAGTTTCATTACCTGAGTATACAAATACTGCCGCCCTTGAGACTTCTGGCAATCAATTTTAATTTCTCTTCAAAACACAATTTTAGGGAACATTTTATTTCTCATTATATGGATAGTGGGGCATTAGATGAAGGAAGGAGCAAGAAAAAGGAAACTGTTAAAATTAATTGCTGTTAGTTGATATATCATTATGAAGGTTAAAAAAATTTGTTGAATTGCAATGTTTACTCTTTGCTGTTAATTCAGTAGATTGGTGCACTTAAAACAGACATTACAAGATGAAAACAAGCGATAAACTGCTGAAGTCCTCCCAGTCCACTATGGCTGAAATGTTTCCTTGTATTACACAATCAGTGTGGTCAGAAAAGCTTACAGAAACTTGCCTCTTTGGAGTAAGTTTAAGAAAACTTTGGGCAGATTTAAGAAAACTCATTAGTTTACTTAATCTTTAGTAGTCTTAATTTTTTAATAGTACTTGAAAGAGAATATGCTAAACCGTCTTTCTTTTAGTATGTATAAGTATTTGTATGTCTGTGTCCATAATGAGTTTGATAATTGATTTTAAAAGTTAATAAAAAAAATTCATTACTGGATTCAACTCTTCTAGAGTTAGTAATAGCAAAAACAAAGAAAAATTGTATGCCTGAGGAGAAACACCTGTAAAAAAAATGAATAATCCATTGCATTTGCAAAATTCTTCTTAAGATGTGTAAGATAATGATATTATTTCAAGATTCCAAATTATTTAAAAAAAAAAAGAAAAAAACCCAACCTAAAAAAACCCCAATGAAACAACCCACTTGCAAAAAACATAACCTCAAAAGAAATGCACAACCCAAAGAAAAATATTCAGAAAAATTATCATTGCCTTGGTAAGAGTCAGAAAGGACAAAACTATTTATGTGAAGATGATGTGTGAATTAACAAAGACAGCCTTTTCAGCAAGTACTACAAAACCAAACTTTATCTGCCAAACACTTACAATAAGCACATCTTTTTATGTAATGTACAGGAGAATTCTTTTACACCATGTGAAGAGACAAAGTTACTTTAGGACTGTATGTATTAATAACATAAACTGAAATGGAATTTGCAGAGTCTTCGTCATATTTTCGTTCCACACACTGGACATTGAAGCAGTCCTCATGGAACTTCAGAAC
Source organism: Turdus rufiventris (assembly GCA_013186435.1). Classification (NCBI taxonomy): domain Eukaryota; kingdom Metazoa; phylum Chordata; class Aves; order Passeriformes; family Turdidae; genus Turdus; species Turdus rufiventris. The sequence goes on from PYHW01009760.1 coordinate 283,561, forward strand.
AACCCCTAAAACCAGGCTAAAGAATGCCACAAAGCTTTGGAGGAAAAAGGTTGTGGTATGGGATGTTTTAAATGACCACTGGTGTAATTCCTCATGGGAAACAGCAGATATTCTGTGATCAAAATGGGTCCACCAACACCAACAGACTGTAGATAGGTACTGCAGTCATTTGCTCCAAATGTGTCCATCATCTGTTAATGCCACAGAATCAAACACCTGATATGAAACATTTAATTCTTCTAAATTAAAAAAGAAAAGGTGATATTTATTGCATTTATGTATTTCTGTGTTTTTCTGTTTTGCTTCTGAGCTTGCACAGTGCACTGGGTAAGGATTTGCTTGTCATTATCATCACCTGTAAATAAATGACACCTTAAATCCTACTTGAGCTGTAATTTCTTTGATGGATATAAATGCCCCAAGGCAGAGTAGAACAAAGTATAATCCTGAGTATGTTACAGTTTATTGTCCAGTGATTTATAACAGACATACAAAATGAAGTTTATACCCTATAAATTCCAACACATGTTTATCTTCCAAAACCCATTTACTTTCTATGACATGCCAAAACAATTTATCACTTCTACTGTGTTACATTAAAATTGGAATTTATTGTTCATTTCTTCTTTTCTCTTTTGCAGACAATGCAGCAAGCTCCAAAGATCGAGTGAAGAATAATGAAGCATGACACACTTAGAGCTTTGAAATGCAAGAACCTCAGAAATATTGATGCATGTGAAATAATAATGGAAAATAATAAAGAAAAACAATGCTGAAGTCTTTGACAATTTATTAATCAAAGATTGCAAAATGACTGATTCAAATTCAACTTCTGTTCCTTAAAATTAACTTTGTATAGCCAAGAAAAGTATGTATAGAGGACAGGAAAAGGGGAAACGTTGGCCATGATTTGGTTGTAATATATTACGGAGGGTGCTATATAGATAATATACTGAATAAAACACTGAGGTAACAATGCAGTGGTAAAGCACACTGACTTCTATTTCTAGTTAAGGTTGCTTTGGCCATGTTATTTGGGAGGCTGTACTATCTTTTGTAGCCATGGGTCCTATGATTTAAACCATGCACAGCTAAATCAAGGATTAGTTATGATGAACTGTAGTGTCTTTGCATTCTGAAGCATTTTTCATGTGTTTACACAAAAATTATTATTTTTTCCAAGTGGTAAATTCTGTGCTAAGAAAGAAGAGTATTGAAAAAGAGCACCAATGACAGGCAGCTATACAACTACAGAGAAATACAAATGAATGACCAAATTCTGGAAAATAAAATAATTACATGTAATGACGTTTTAACAGGCTATCTTCCTAGATTCTAGCTAACAGCAGTTCAGAAACCTTTTGAGCAAAGGATGGTGTGCTCTTGTCATAACCTTAGGTGTAGTTTATTTCCATAAATGGTTTCCAATGGTCTTAAACTGCTGCAATTTTCTTTCTTCAAGGACTTTCATATTTTCATTGTGCATTTTGTGAAGAATCTACTTTCTTTTTCATCTTGAATTTGGTCAGTTCTTGTTCATTGAAACAGGTCTTCTAACACTGTTTCCTAGTTCTCATTTTTATTTCTTTTCCCCTGCTAACAGTATCTTTTCCAAACTCAAGCACATTAGTTCAATTTCTCCTTATACAGAAGCTGGCTCTCAATTATCCTTGACATTTTCTTTTAAGTTTTTCTACTTCTGTTTTTTGTATGTCAGAAGTACTTTCCACTGTATTCAAGGATTCTTTAAAATTGCAGAATTTAACAATATATGAATGAAAAGAATGGCACATTAAAAAGCTAAAGCCTATGTTGCAGTACAAGTGTCCAGGCAAATTTAAAGGTGTAAAGTATAAAGTTAGCTTTGGTCATTTGTGACCATCTACTACACATATACTTTCTAAAACCAAGTTCTTTTCCTCTTAAACAAATGCAACAAAAAAACACACACAAAATCCCACAAACCAATTGTTTCCCTTTTGTGCTTTTTTTTGGCATTTGGTAAAAATATTTGAGAATTGTATTATCCTACTAATTTGTGCTAATATATGAGTCACTTTAACCTCTCCTGCAATTTTATGTGTTTATTGTGCTAATTATCAGAATAACTCCAGCTTTTTGCTACAGTGTGGGAGGAGAAATACTGTTCTTGCATTCCCTCTTATGGAAGATGACATTTTAGATAGGGCATATTTCTGACTTTGAATTAAGCTTATTACCCTAAATTGGTCCTAGATGATAATGTATTTTCACCTATAAATAGAATAATTTCAGTTTAATTTCTTCTGTTCAACATAGAATATAGAAAACACCGTATCAATCTGACTCCTCAACAGAAGCGAAGACTTATTTCAAAATGTTGGCTCAGACAAGATGAAGGGTTTTACCTAGAAGCAGACCTGGTTTGAAGATATTCTAAAAAGAGAAAGAGTCATAGAATGGTTTGTGTTGGAAGGAACCTTAAAGATCATATAGCCCAACATCTCTGCCATGGGCGTCTTTCACTAGATCAGGTTGCTAAAATCCCCATCCAACTTGAGCTTGAGCATTTCTAGTGTTGAGGCAACACAACTTCTCTTGGCTGCATGTTCCAGTGTCTCACCACCTCACAGTGAAGAAATGCTTCCCAGTGCTTTCTACCTTCTTTCAGTTTAAAGTAATTCCTCCTTGTCCTGTCCTTTCAGGCCCTTTTAAAAGTCCCCCTTCATCTTTCTTGTACACCCCCTTTAGGTGCCAGAAATCTATAATAAGGTCACTAGAGCATACTCCTCCAGGCTGAACAACTGGAAGCTCTTTCAACCTGTCTTCATGGGAGATATGCTCAGCTTTCTGACCATTTTCTTTGACCATGACTGGTGATTTTCTGACCATGGCTGTCCCCTGGACACTCTCCAACAGGTCATTATATTGTACTGGGGACCTCAGGGCTGGATGCAATTTAATTCTTTCATTGTAAATGAATACAATATAAAAGTGCTTAATAAAGAGGTAGTGGTAAGTTAAAAATATAAAGTAGAAGCAGTCCAACAAAAGTTTTGAATTGAATTTATCATAAAACCTGTAAGTAGCCCTAAAAACAAAGCTAACTTTATTGATGTAAATACTTCAGTTATTGTAATTTGTATCTAAACAAAACAAAGATTCTTATTTTAAAAATAAGGTTAACTTTTTATTTTTGTCTCATTTTTATCACTTCATGTTGTCTATATTGCAAAAAGAAATTTTCATGCTTAAATTCCACTGGCATAATATTATCTGGGCTTCCTTCTACTTGGACAGAAGATACAGTTATGGACGCAGTGGCACTAAGAGCACTTTGCCATATTTACTACAATGTGTTTAAAAGTAAGTTAGGAAAAGAAAATAAAATCATGTACAATATAAACATAACAGTCCAATACAATTTTTTAAAATTTTCATTATTGTTTAAAAATATCTCACTTATGATTAATAGATAAACCAATTTCCTTAGAATAAAATATGAACATGCATTTACTTCACAGTATACTCTAAGAACTTGCCTGTCTGAATAAAACTGCACAAGACAAGTGAAGCCAGACAGTATTTACTTTTCTCTTCGCCATGAGCTCAAAAGGCTTAAGGAAAATCAAAGCCTTTCAGAATATGCTCTTCCTGCAAGGGCATCTTTTCTTATTGCTTTTTAAACCTCACAAACATTGCTTTCAATCCATCATATTAATTAGACTTTGGAACAGAATTTGAAATGTTCTCATGCAAAGACAGAAGTCCCGAAGGTGTCAGAAATATTTTGAATTAACTGCAAAGTAGTGATGTCAAGAAAAGAAGAAATTTGATGCCAGTGTCATGACAGGAAGTACTGCAAATGTGCTTACTTGAAGAAATATTGAGCACCTTTGATGGGAATCTTCAGGTCAAAAATACATGAAAAGTATGTCAACTAGACATGCAAGAGAGAAGTGCAAACACAAAATATTTGACAGATGTAAAGGTGTTGAGCTATGCATAGCTGGTAAGTAAAGGATTCAAGAGCAAAAACATTGACTATTTAAACCTTAAAAAGAACAAAACAGAGTCTGCAGCTGGAAAACATTGAACATCTGCCCATTTCAAGTAGCACCAGAGTGTAATCAACTTACCATCAAGAGTCTGGTCAATTCCTAAGGTGAATTTTAGGAGGTGATGACAATATCAAAGCAGGGTTTTAGCAGTTATGAATTACTATTATTACTATTACTATTATGAAGCTTTGTGGTTTTGTGTTTAGTGAATGTAAACATACTAAAATTTGACAAAGCTTGATGCCCAGAGAAGGCACTATCAAAAGGGATTTTGCGCATCATATAAAATATTCACTAATTCACATCTGTTAAAAGCATTTTCTTTAGCGTAAAATATTTTTGAACTGGGAAACAAATATCCTTTATTCTTACCAGATTTTTAAAAGAACATACATCATTGGTAAAATCCTTTTTCTTTCCCCCACTACTTGGCTCCTCTTTCAAAACAAAGGGGGAGAAAAAAGTTATTAAAATTACCCAAGATATTGTAGGGAAAGAAACACAGTGATGCTTGTGGTTCAAGCTGATTACTTCAGACCAGCAATAACACAGCAGACAAAAAGCCACATTAGTGAGGTGTTGGGCAAAAGTTAACAAGTTTTGCAGAGACACATCACAAATGTGTAAAATTAAATATATAAATATTGTGAAAACTCTTATTAGAATTAGAGATGTAGATGCCTCTTTCATTGCTTCCATTGACTTTGTATGACTAAATGATCTATCTGTGCAAGTCAGATTCTGAAAGGCACAGAAATTCAGAGAAGTGATGTCTTTATAAGCTAAATATTATGGACTTCAAACTGCTAAAAAATTTACCCAGAAACAAAGGAGAAGCATATAGTTATTTTCATGCAATACAATACGATGTTAAACTACTCTCTCCTCTTTGAATTCCTTTCAGATTTGTCATATTATATGTATTGTAGTTATGCAAAGAAGTGAAACAGGAGTTAAAACAGAAATCTTTAATCAGAAGCCTCAGTTGAGTTTTTCCTGAAATTAGGTGAGATAAACATAACATGTCTTTGACATACATTGAGGAGCACACCTAGAAATGCCAATGAGATCATAACTTTTCTTTCTGATCTTGAAATTGTAATATAATGATTGCATATCTGCTAATTTTATTTTTTTAAAGGAGGTGTAGGGTTGATTTTTTTTCATTTGGAATTCTGTACTAATCTCAATTTAAAATACACCCAAGAACTTAAAACCAGTCTCTTGATATATTGAAATCTTCTCCATCCCTGTTCAAAAAATCTTAATCTATTTTTTGGG